>BDMV01000008.1:11771767-11839356 GCA_008326285.1 Oryza officinalis
CGCCGCCCTCCTCCTCCCTGCCATTGGGTATGTATGCACTCTTTGGAGTGATTAAATCGAAATATTAGAGCCAAAGATCTACCTAATGAGACTGTCACTCAAAATGATCTACCTAATATCCCGACTAATAACTTTGGCTTGTATCTAATAATGAGGCCCTATTTAGGAAGTTAATATTCTGAGTAGTTGATGAGAAGGAAACTTGTGAGAATCTGAAATGGCTGGATTTTCTAATTTTGACTTCAGCTTATTTTCTACTTTTTATAATTTGAATGATAATCTAAATTGTTTTGGAGCTTCTGATAGAGATTATGTCACAGAGGCACTCCAAACCGAGCAGTAAACATTCTTGACTTGCAGATTAGCATTTTACTAGCAAATCCTACTTGTCTTGTTCGTGAACCCTTATATCCTATAGGTGCCGCAAGGTAGTGAAGTCGATTAAGGTAAACTGGAATGACTTGGCAAAGATGAGGAGGTCAGATCAAATGATTGCATTTCTAGTTATAGGAAGCTTATACCATGATGGTTACCTTATCTTCGGTTATAGGAAGCTTATACCATGATGGTTACCTTATCAACAAGCTAGGTTTCCATCTAATTTTATAGTAAAGGCAATATTTTCCACAATGAGAGAAAGATGAGTAGCACATATTTCTTATTTTCTCTATCTGATATAAAAATTTTAAGCCAAATCTTTACTTAATCCAAATCTGAATTTTGCATCAAACTATGTTACTTTATCTAAATAGTAAATATATATATACTTCAGGAATATGCAAGAAAAATTTGGGCCCTGCCTACTACAACTGCAGGCTGAACTTTTCCTGCTTCTATGTAAACTGTTCTGTTTTACTATCCAAAAACACAGAGCACTTGAGCACTCACAATAGTGCAGTTTACTTGTTTAGTTGGAAGAGAGAGGGAAGGGAGAGAACTTGACACTTGCATCAGTATCAAGTTAGTGCTAGGGCCCAAGACAGCATTAACCGGACTATAGAGAATCTCATTACTATATAAAGCATATTGCAGGGCCATTATAAGTGATAGACAACATATTCATGCTATAATAAATCTATTGTGGGACCCTTTGGTAACAAGATTCAGTAACGAGCTATCGGACTGCTTTTTAACTAAAATATCCTCTCTAGTCTGGTAACAACATTATAGTAACAGCCTACTGAGAATTACCTCATGGTGGCCAAAGGCAGTATTTAAGGAATGTATTAAATAAAATTGCCTAGTGGTGGACCTAGAAAATAATTTAAGTGGTTAAATAGAACAGCAGAGGATTAGGCCAAGAAATCATTCTTATGTGGGTGTATAAGCAGTCAAGACAAGTATACAACCTTCATTCAAAACCCTATAAATTGATATAAGCACTTATATAAGTATTACCTGCACCGTTGCCCTTTGGTTGCATATATATTCTCATACCTATCTTCATCGCACTATAAAAACTAAGCTAATTATTAAGTGCGTGTTGGGGTGGTGATGTTGCTATTAGCTAGTTAACTTTTGCTAGATTTAGAATAATATCATCAAGAGGACAATAAGTTCTAACACTAATTTCTTGTATCTATCTAGCAATAGTTCTAGCCTAGGCCTACAAATTTGGAAATGTCAGGCGAACAAGATAACAGTAGGCGAGCAAATTCTGGAGAAAGCGATGGTGGTAATGGTAGCCCAAGTGGCTTTCTAAACTTGAATCAGCCCGGTGATAACCCACACAATATGGAGGTAAATTAACCCATCTGGAACAAATAATACCTTAAAAGTACATATATCGTCAGATATGAATGACTAATTTATATTGATGTTTGAAGGAGGTTGATCCTTTGGCTAGTACGCACTCCGCGAATACTTCAACCTCATCGGCAAGAAAAAAGGCTAGAGGTCCAACTAGGATGCCCTCAGGTCTATACACTACCACGGAGTTAGCTGCAGATGGGACCCCTATAGCTCCAGAATCAGCACTCACCCCATATGGCAATGCTATAGGTGTCATCGTGAAGGATAACATCCCCATCAAGTACCGACACTGGAAGAGCAGTGATACAGACGAATTGGAGTGGACGGTACCAGACAGAGACAAGGATCTTGCTTGGGAAAAGTTAAAGCGGACATTCCAGTTTTCCGAGGGACAAGAAGAACTCGCAAAGTCCGGGGCTCTTAAGAAGATGTCCATCAGCTTCAAGAAGTGGAAGACGGACCTTAACAGGAAGTTTGTCAAGAAGGGCCTGACACCAAATTTTCAAGATGCCAATTATCGAAGGTGTCGTCTTTTCTGGGATGACTTTGTGGCCTATAGAACATCAGATGAGGCAAAGGAGATTAGCGAAAGGAACCAGGCCAATGCCGCCAAAAACCGATACCCTCACCGTCTCGGCCCTAGCGGATATGCTAAGAACATAGCCAAATGGCAACTCTGGGAAGATGAGCTGCTGCAAAAGGGAATCGAGATCGAGACGAAGGACTGGTGCCAACGGGGAAAGAATTACCAATACGCCTGAGGTTCAACACTCTCGGATACAGGCGAGTTGGTACACAAGGGTCCTCGAGAGCAAAAAGTGTCCCAGAGGCTTCACGAGGCCCATCTAAAGTCCTCAGAAGGTTCTTTTGTTGCGAGCAGGGAGAGAGATGAGCTTACACTTGCATTGCAGAACCCTGAGCATCCGGGACGCACAAGAGGAATTGGCCTAGTTCTATGGAGAGAAGGTTTTCCTGAAGACAGACATAGGTATCGGTCTCGGAGCAATAAAAATTCCAGAGACCAGTCGGAAGAGATAAGGCTATTGAAAGAACAAATGACACTGGTAATGGCAAGGCTTGGAGGTCAGGAAGGAGGCAATGCTGGCCACTTAACCAGTCCAGGTGGGAAGAAAAGCAGCTGCGCTTCAACTGAGGTTCCTCAAGAACCGGACATAGTTCATTACCTCGTGGACCACATCACTGTACGTACTGCATGCAAGCTGCATGTGCCACTTCAAAACATCAGTCAAGAGGTGGCACGCGCTATGGCACATCCCGTAACGGAGGGAGGGACGATACACGGTAAGCCGATACTAAGTGGCTACTCAAGGGTCGAAGTGGAGGACGTGCCGAGGAGGTACAGGGCAGTGCAGCTTGATTTTGCTCCAGAAGAGGGGGTGAACACTCTTGGAGAAGCCATCCACAACATAATCCTGTGGCGCAAGCATTTCATTATCTTTCCTTCAGGAGATGGTGATGACGAGCCAAGCGATGGCGGGTCTAGCTCTGAAGGACTTCCGCCCTCCCCTCAAAGGATGCCAACTCCACCACCATTGCCACATAAGAGCCCATCTCCTCCACCGGCACAACATAAGAGCCCATCTCCTCCAGAGGCAACACATCAGAGCCTAGCTTCATCAGACCGGCCGAAAAAGAGGGGGCGCCTCTGTAAAACTTCCCAAATGTCTAAACCACCATCTCTGAAGAAGACCAAGAGGACGCCATTGCCTACCAGGTCGGAGCCATCTTTCAAAGTGCCAGTTGAAGTACAGGATCACTTCATTCGCATTGCAAGGCCACCTGCCCGAAAGCAACCTATTACGGACTTCCGATGCACGATCAGGAAAAAGGGATTGCAAGAATTTTCCAAGAAAGAATTCGAGAAAGATGAGGCCAGGAAGACTATGCAAGACTTTCTAAAAGAGGCAAGGCTGAAAAGTTTGGATGATGTGGATAATATTGAGATGGCCCCATTGGCAGCTCAGTTCAAGCTTGGTCATTCTTTAACTACCGACGAATATCGCCACGTCGTTGGCAAATGCACTCAAATGAGAAGGGTAGAAGAGTGGTACTTACAGATGGTCAAGGATGGTAAAGAGATGTTCCCCGTCTTTTACAGGGACGAGGACTTTCATCACTGTGATGGTATAGTTTGGGTCCCATTTAGAGAACTATTTCATCTATACAATCTGAGGGAGCTAGACTTATCGGTAATTCAGTTATGGGCATTGTAAGTATACTCGACCTCTCGCCATTTTTCTAAGTAAATATCCTCGTTGCGTGTCTAATTTTTTTCCTTATGCAGAATGGGGGCGCTTGAATGTAGAGCGACCCATAACAAGCTAGGATTCCTCGATCCACAAATAGGCAATTCCTGTAATATTGACGCAGGCGAATGGTCCTTCCAAGAAGTGCTGAACTACCTTTACACATCCTTTGTCAAGCTGCAGGACATGAATACCATCCTTCTGCCCTACCACTTCAAGTAAGTGTGGCATTATCGTTGTACCTCCCATCGTTGTACTTTAAGATGTTAATTGTTCTCTTCCCTTGTATGTAGGTCTCACTGGATTCTTATTGCGATCCATTTAAATGATTCCAAGATTGTCGTCATGGATTCAATGAGGAAACCGCAATCCAACTACCAATCCCTCATTGACATCCTAGATAAGGCACTTGTGAAGTACAAGAAGAAGTGTATTCGACACACTCCATGTGCAAATAAATTCGGAGTTTAGTGCCACCCTTATTGCTCACGTCAGGATCCGGGCACGAGCACATGTGGGTTCTACGTGATGAGATTTATGTGGGTTTTTATGGAGGACGGCAACTGGAACATTACGAATGCTGAGGTTCGCCCTGTCTCCTAAGACATAAATCCAATTTTCTAAACACATAGTATCTTTCCACATCTTTAATCCTTCCATTTGTAGAAATTAAAGCTCCTGACAAGTAAATTGCTGCCACATGTTTGCTTGGGCCTCGCTGAACAGCTATGTGGATTCATCTTCGACCATATCATCTCGTCAAACGGCGCATACAACATTTCGAAGGCTCCTGCTGGGCTAGTGGGTTTCATTGAGGCTGGTGGCCCTAGTGACACTTTAGATAGCCGATCAACGCCAAAGCATACAAAGACCTAGAATTAGTGGGCCATACCTTTCAAACATTTTCTAAGTATCTTGTAGATTAGTTATTTGGATTGATGTGGTTTTCTTAATGTCTTGAACATGCATTAAGTTTCTCTATTTGTTAATGTTTATCTATTATTTTTTCACACATATATCTAACCATGTATTCAATTTTCTCTATTTCATATTTTTATCCCTAACAGCAACAGGTGATCTCACTGACTGGATGTGGCATGAATGAGGGAGGCATCATCATTGTTGTCTCTGTAAGCAACAGGTGAGCATGTGTAACTAAAATTTTCATATGAGTACGAGTTTAGAGCATTAGAGATGTTGTAGAGCTCAAGCGAATTTTTGTTAAGTCTCCTGAGATGTGTAACACATCTGGTCGCCGCCTTCGTGTGGTTTGACGGGCACGTCTCAGGCTGAAGTTGACTGGCACGCTGAGTCCCAGCAATATCTTCTATGCTCTTTACTCGAGGCTTCGGGTTTTATATTATGGTTGCTACTTGACTTTATAGCATATATAAAGATATGATCAGTCTTATTTCCTTAATACATTTAGCAATTGCAGATCCTATTACTAGTTTTTAATTTTTTACTTCATGCCAAAACAAGTGCTGGTCTATATATAAAAACTTAACAATAGTATATGCACAGCTAGTTGGGTTAGGTGCACAAGCAAGATACGGTACTAATTGTAGTATAATTAAGCCTGAAACTTTGCATGCTGTACATGCTTGGTTTTTTTAGTTTTCATTCATTCCTTTTACTGTGAATGCAAATCCTTTTACTGTGTGCCTCACCACCCTTGCTCGTTGTGTAGTAGTGAGTATTTGTGTAGTAGTGAATGCAAATCGGACGGCTGTAAGCATCCCAAATTCACAATTACTATGTATGTGCTCCTGGATTGTTAACATCTTAGCCTTTTTAGAAAACATATTTTTGTAAATAGATCCTAAAAACTTTATTGCATATAGGGACCTATCATTGGTGTCGAGATTAATTGAATGTCTTTGCACAAGCTGGTGCATATGCCGAAAAGTCTAACCCTGGATCGGTCACCTACGAAACAACTTCCTTTTCTCCTCCCACCCCTCTCCGAATCCCTCTCCGAATCCTATAGATTTTCTATAAAATTTTGAAAAACCCGAAAAATCAAAATGTACCATGTATAATTTATTTTTGCTAACTTATTTTTATTTACGATAAACTTGAGTCTAGAGGATGTGGTCCCTCCCTCCTCCACCATCCCCTAAACCCTATTAATCTACAGTCAAATTTGTGAAAAAAAGTTTGACAAATCAATGTACTGCCATTCATTTTCCCTAATTTGTTTTTATTTAATTAGGAATAAGACTTGATGGAATCTAGGATAGATGATGAGTGGGAAGTCAGGTGACTAGGTGAGGGATAGCACTAACAAGATTCGTGTTTGAGATGTCATCTAATTTTCCTCGAGGCCAAGGACTCTGGCATAGAGTTTTCGGTTCATTTTCGTAATAAGTTTGTCAGGGTATGTGAAATATGTTTTTTTAAAAGTGCTACATAGGAAAAATATATCCAGATATATGTTCCTCTGAATTTACATGAAAAGTCAGATGATAAAATCCTTTGCAAAATGCAAATGCTTGTACATAACGTTTGATGTCGCCTGCAAAACGCTATATGCTTGTACATATGTATGTGCATGTGTGTTGTGTGGCTAGCTTATATTAATCAAGATGCCAAATCACATAAGCAAACAGTTTTTTTAGTTTTCATTCATTCCTTTTACTGTGAATTTGGGTCTTTCAGATATTTCTATTCTGAAACCTAAGTCTATGAAATGCAAATATTGTAGTAACTACACTCTCTCCATTTTCCTGGTCGGATATAGCGTCTTGTTTGGAGCAAGCAGCATGGTTATCATTTTGCAAGAGTAAATTTATTAGATGCGATGTTAGCCAGATCAAACTGTTTGTTCTTTATAGCCAGCTCATTTTGCATGGAGTAGCAGGACTGGTTACCTCAATTACTGTTTTTTCTTTACTTTCTCTTTCAGCAAAATTTGTATTAATATTTTTCCATTAGATATTTCTCTTTCGAAAGGAAGTACTATGAAGTACTATGGAACCCATTTTTGCGGTCTATACAGTGTGTTTGGAGCAGCAGCGATGTGATATTCTGTGATTTCTGCGATGTGAATGTAATATTGTAATATTCTGTGATTTCTGTGTTTCAGAAAATATTATATGTGATTTCTGTGTTTCTGGTTATCATTCAGCAGCGACCCTAAAATTATTTTTTTTATACTCCAGGACTATAGGTGCCGGTTCTTGTAAAGAACCGACACCTATGAGGCATCAAAGGTGCCATCCTATCACTTATAGGTGCCGGTTATTTATAGGAACCGGCACCTATAATACCATATAGGTGTCGGTTCGACATTTACAACCGACACCTATAGTTTTATAGGTGCCGGTTGAGGAATCGGTACCAATAGCTTTTATCATTGGTGCCGATCAATTGGTGCCGTTTTCGAAACCGGCACCTACGAAGCCTTTGGAACCGACACCAATGACTATTTATGTACTAGTGCATAATAATATGTGGCCTAGCTATAATATACAACGTACGTATGCTACTTATAAGTTGAGTGATCATCCATATAACTAATTTATATTATATTGTATGTATATCTTACAAAGTGCCGCAAGCAACTCAAAAACACCGTTCTATGTGGATATTATGCCTGGCAATATTTCAGGGTTGATGGAAAGGTACTCCACGAACATTGTAGGTGTAAGTCAACCAAATATTTGTTCGATAGTTGCTAATAATTAATTGCTAACAATTTCTCTGTGATGTTCTCCATGCAGCTGCCTATAATCCCGCCAAAATCTGACAGCAAGCTGGATGATACAACCATTGAAAATTTACAACCGAGACATGTGTCGCTTCATATCCACCACCACAAGTGTTGTCATAAGCTTGAGCCATTCTTCGATCAAAACGGGGTTACGAACTCGGACAAGAAAAACGCGCCCCTGATTGACTGGATCAAAACTATCATATAAATTGTGTAGATCGATCTATAACATTTCTCACGTGAGACAATTACTTGTGTATATATACTGTATAAAAATATGAATACCTTTTGTAAATTATGACATTGTATATCATTGTTACATCCATCGATCAAAGCCAAAATCCCCGTTCTATTGAGTGCCCAATCAATTCACCATCAATTATACATACGTAATCTGAAAAATAAATTTAAAAGTGATGCAACAAAATCATAGGCGGCCCGCAATGGAATTGCATAGATACCTACGAAAATGTCCACATAGACAAGCCAAGCAAAGCAATTGCCTAGAAAGACTCATTTTTCCTAGCGGCTTACTTTACTGGTCTGTCTGTGAAGATATGTATTTTTGCAGATTGGCTACACTATGTTGTTCACCTGCGAAAAATCTTTTTCACAGGTTGTGGGCTGCCCGCTGAGAAAAAAAATAAATTTTCACTTACCTTTAGTCGTTGACGACGTGGCCAGCCACCGGTGAAAAAGTGTTTTGGCTGCTAATGATAACCCTATTCATTGTAGTGAAAGTAATCCATAGGAATTTTCGCAATCCAATTCCTTAGCTTCGCTAGAAAGGATGACATAGGAATTTTTCCAAGCATTGTAATCCTAAAAAATTCGTGTGAATTTCCTCCAATCCAAAGAAACCATATGAATTGAGTTTCTAAATAGAATAATGAAAGATGGTATAGGTGTTCTTTCAGAAGATAGACACAATCTTCTTACAGATCAAGTTAATAAGGAACTCTCGTATGCATGCGCAATACGACCATAATTTAGTCCACTGATCAATTTACAGATCAAGTTTTGGCGACCAATCAAGCCGTTGTTTCTCTTCAGAGCATTTCAATCATTGCACACTCTCCTAAGCCCTACAAGAATTCATATAAGAAATGGCTGGGCTGCTAAACAAGCACTTAAGAGATTCTTTGGACAGTACGTAGCTAGTTAGCGTAGAATCATCGTATAAACTTGTCCGGTCATAAGAGAATGTCATTTTAGAATATGCATATGCGGTAAACACAAGTTAAGTTTGACTATAATTATTGTTTAGAATATAGGTTTTGGACACATGAAGTTGAATATAGCCAAGTACATTATAGCTAGAGGCTACTAAAATTTTCATAATATTACTGTTGTGTGTAATTGTGTTTAGATTAATGGAAAAGACTTAAATGGCCAGTTAGTGTCTGATTGATTATAACATGTCTAATTAAGAGACTAAGACAACATTCTTTGTGGCCGGGAAGTACCATTCTGACGTGATACATGAAAACGCCCAAATTCTTCAATTAAATGATCTAAGGTTCTGTGTTTGACAGATTCAAACACTTCTAAGATTTTGTGCAGCTAGTTTTCCAGCTTCAAAACTTCTTGGAGCTAGAGCTGCTGGTAGATTATGGTTATTATGGTAGGACATTTTGTTCATTTCTTGACAAAAACAAGAAAATTAATCCACTTAAATCTATACAGATTATATTGTACATTCTGTAAGAACTAAGGAATTTGAGCTATATATGACAAACCAGCCTAATAACTATAGATTGAAAATTAAATTAAGCATGGACTATATAAATGCCTGTGTGTACAGCTAATTTTATTACCACAGCATCTTCACTTTCCTAACAGCAAGGTACTTCCTCAATCCCTGAAACACATTTTTTTCATACTGACACTACTACACTAAATGTTATTGATGTCGGTTGGGAAGAGTCCACGGGTGCTGAATTTTCCAATGACACCCTTAAGATGACATTGATGACAACGATCATCGGTGTTAGTTATAGAACCAGCGTCTATAATAATAATAATAGGTGCCAGTTTTACCCAAAACCGGCACCTATGTATTATTCTAGATTCCGTTTTTATTAACCAACTACCATATAGCAGCCACAATTGATGCCGGTTCTCTACAACAATTGGCAGCCATTATATCATGAAGAATTTATCCTGTTCTTTACAACAATCGGCAGCCATCAGGAAGAATTTATCCCACTTAGCGCTATTTATTATCCTCGTTTTATCTCCCATGGTTAATTAGAGACCATCTCCCCCACCTCCAATCCATCGCCAGGTGAAAACATCATTATTTAGAGCTTGGGGATACCAAAAGTTAAGCCGAGTATGCAAACCCAGAAGAACCGTACGTGCAGTTTTAAAGAAGGATATATTCATATTTTCACATCGATACTAATCTGTCTAAGATTGATTAAAAATAGAAAAAAGTTCAAATTATCCCTGAACTATTGTGACAGTATGAATTACCCCCTCAATTAAAAAATCAGATATTTTTCACTCTCAACTTTTTCATACCGGGCAAATTATCCCCTATCTGACACCAGAGCGATTTTGGTTTTACGTGATGCACATGCGATAGTGCAGTCAGCATAAAAAAATAAAAAATGATGGGGCACACTTATCAGTTCGGCTCCTGTCTTGGTCACCACATGTGGGCTCTACCTTTTTTATATTTTTATATATGTTGAGTAGATTGTCACGTATCACATAGGACCAAAACCACTCTATAATCTGACAGAGGGTAATTCGTTTGGTATGAAAAGTTATGGATAAAAAATATCTGCTTATTTAATTGTGAGAGTAATTAATACTATCATAATAATTTAGGGAGTAATTCGGACGTTTTCTTTTAAGCAGATGGGTAAGATACTTCTGTAGCTGTGTTGTCTTCAAGTATATTCTTCACACTTCAGAGAGCGTGCACGTACGTATACAATATAAGTATGCATACATGGGTAAACGGACAACATGTGTCGAACTTCTATATATATATATATATATATATATATATATATATATATATATACCCTATTTACTAGATATGAATTATTGATGGCTCTAGGTCTCGCTAGCTCCAACACTGACCGGACCCCAGGTAAGTGCATGCCTCGAGATCTGCGCTAATGAATGTGCCTACAACGGAATTAGGGCCTAATCAACCAACAATTAAGATGTTAATAATATAATTATGCGGATGAATATACCAATGCCGCAGGTTAGCATGCAGGGACTTGCTCCGTTCTCAAATGATTGATGTCGTTGATCGTTTTTCATTACGACGTCGGTTCAAACTCGGTAAGCTTAATTTGGCGACTAAATAACAGAAGTGAGTACCCTATTTATAGCGATACATATTTAAAAATAATAATCGTTTTTACACTGTGAATTACCTATACTTACAATACACTGCAAATTTCAAAACTTACTCTCTTCACCTTAAAATAAAGCAATCTAGTATTGAAGCATGTCTATATTCGTATCACATTCACTACTAGGCTAATTTATTTTAGGATAGAGTGAGTATATGTAATTACTCCTCTAAAACATTGTAAATTTTTCATATTTACATAGTAATTTTACTAATATATAGAGTATAAGAGAATTAGGATTAAAAGAAATTTATTATCAATTTGGAAGAGGAGATAGAAGCATACTTTACTTATAGAAGATTGAAATTAAGTAAAACGATTGAAATTAAGTAAAAAACTGTGGCATCATATTTTTAGCAAACCCGATAATAAAAACAACATGTTAAGATTGGAATTTGTTGTGAGAAAGGTGTATTATTAATTAATTAGTAGATTTTATATAACAATTTTTTAACATGTTACATTCAAAATCCTTTAAAAACATGTATATTAGGATTTTTTACATTTCCATATTGTTCTCTTCATCTTTCAGAAAATTAAGGAGGATAATGAGTAGGTACATATAGAAGGGCAGAGATAAGAGGGGAGCAAAAGATTATTAATTTGACCAATTTTGACCGAAAGTTCTCCAGTGGAGTCACTGAATACTAACAAGACCCACTAGTAAATTAATTCGAAATTACACGGAAGACCATGGGTATATCATGGTCAAGAAAGACTAGTATTGTTAACTGGCTAAAAAAAAGATCAGTACTAGTTAACTATCTTTTTAAAAGTAAATCGGTACTAGTGTAGCTAGTACAATTATTCTATGATTCTAGCTGGGCGGCCTCTTCTAGTTGTACCGGCCACCGTCTAGCTTTGCACATGTGAGAGGTCGGTGCAGATCCCCGATGCACGAATGCATCATCGGTTGCGGCCGATGGAAGCTTGAGATGATCATATCGTTGGGTACCCATCTCCCGCCCCACCCGCCATTGCCGGGGAGATCGATCGAACACGTCGCAGCTACCTTTGCATCATGTTTACCGTCAGAGCATACGCAATGTAGGGACATCGATCGAAAGAATTAACAGAAGACTGGCTCATCAGATTGTATGAAACTTTTGCATCGGTTATGGACTAAAGGAATGAGAAAATAATGTACTCAAACCAAACACCAGATAGCGAAAGGACATTTTAAGAAAAAAGATGCTCTCGTTTTTACTGTTAGTTTAACATTAATTTAAGATGACACAATGTGAGAACTGTTTTCAATGTGATGTTTGCACATGTGGCGGAGCTTGGGACCCTTAAGCAAATTATATATTAATTGTGGATGTTCTTAATAACACATATCCGCGCTGTTCCAGGGTCTCTCCATCCATTCACGGTGCCTCCTCAGCCATGGAGAGAGCTTAACTGCGAAGGATGAGGCGAAGACTAGTGGGCCGTTCAACGTGGCATTCGTTTGACAGCTTGGACGCCACATGGATGACAAAATGGAAAGAGAAGGGCCCTTTATTTTCTTTTTCGAAGAGGTAAACATGTAGGTACTCATATAAATACGTGCACACTCACTTCTTATGAACGTGTGCATACACATCTTACTCATCTAAGCACCTTCAAAGATTGAGTTAACATTTCTCGAGATTATTGACAAAGACACATTTCTTGTTGTTGACGGTACATAGTCTATCACTGAAAAAATAACAACCAATATATCTTAGTTGCAATCACGGCTGCAGCAGCAAGCACAATCGATCACCCTTGTAGTTTTTCTGCAAGGGCGGAACAAGCCGTATTTGTCAAAATTACTAAATGCTCTATTAATTAAAACATTGTTTCGATCCGTAGTTCACTGTGATGTGCAATGGAGTTGACTTCGGTGATATCATTGGCTGGCTTCGCCTTTGTTTATCGGTGTTATATATTTTGTTCAAAAATTATTGTATTTTTGGTCTTTTAATGTGCAATTGCACAATTGTACACTTTATCTTTTAGAAAATCTTAAAACATGTTAAACATATTAAAATAATTATATTCAGATGGAAATAACAACATACAGATTTGATGGATGTTGAATGTTGCTAAACTAGACTACTTGAAAACACATAGACTACTTGAAGTTATTTTAATTGTATTTATATTTGAAATGCTAGCATGGATTTTTATTGGGCCGGAAAAAGGTTGAATATTTTGGCACATGACAACAAATATTATATATAGGAGACTAGGAACTCTTTCTTTGTCGAGAAAAAGGACTTTTTTTGTCAAAGCTTTGTAATAGACTTTATATGGCCATTGGGACACATAGAAACTAGTAATTAAAACTACCATTTGATGAAACTAGCTTGCTCACTGAGATTTACTAAGACAAAACAAAGAATTTAGACAGCAAGAGTTGTTTTAGTTAATTATATTATTGTTAGAGCTAGCTTGACTTGTCAGATCGAGGTACGTTGACATATGTGAAGAGCTGAAGCCCCAGTGGAACAATTGCACAAGAACTGGCAGGAGCCACAAGAAGACGATTATATCGACTCCCTTTCCCAATTATATATAGAGGAAGAAGCACCAATTTATGTTGAAAGCTTTACTATCACCACTATCAAATAAAATAATGAGCACCAATTTATGGCTAATTATTCTTTCAGTGACAACGACATACTTGTCGACAGTAAAACGTCCGTAATGACTTTGTCAATCTCAATATATGCTGGCTCAGTTTTTCGGAGATGCTTATAAGGATAAAATATACGTGTGTTTATAGGGATGAGTGTACGCGTGTTGTAGACATCTACGTTTTTGTACAGTGTTTCTCATGAAAAAATTTACCCATAGGAGAGGAGTGACATCAACCTGCCTAGTCGGAGCAATCAACAGGAAAACACATGCGCAAACAGTTCACCTCAGCTCGCAACTACACAGTTTCCTTTTTGCAGAAATGTTATGGAAGTTGACTGTTGTGAAGGACCACATGGAAACTATTCTGAAGGGGCATTATTGCATTAGCCATTGTAAAGTAAACTTTGTAAGGATAGATGTTTTGTTCAGACTTAATATCGTTTCTCTAAAAATTTTATAACTCTAGGCACTTTTAATCAATAAAGAAAAAATGCTTCCCGCAGGCGGATGTCATAACAAACTGCCTGCAGAAACAAATTAACAAAGGCGGCCAGCTAAGAAGACTGCTCGTGTAACTATTAAGTGCAGCTCGTCTTCCTAATTAAAATAGCTTTTTGAGGGCAGATTGTTAGGATGACTGCCAGACTACCAGTGTAAATGTTTGTTTATATATTTGGGCCTCTGCGGACAAAAAAATATATGTTCTAGAGAACCCCCAAACCAACACAGGTTGCTGAAATCGATATTAATGCCACCATTGCACCTCCTCTCGGATATGTCAATGGGCATGAGCTTAACCTCGACATTGGTGCCACACCTCAAAGACATTGCCACCGCAGCCTCTTTCACTCCACTTCCACCAGCCTGCTCATCATACCAAACATGCTGACAATCCAAAGGTCAACTCGGACACCGCTGCATCTCCTCGATGATGCCACCGCCGGTGGCGGCTTGGTCATCCTTCCACACTTGTAGGTGACACCGAGTTTGACTCCCACGCTGCCGTTGGTCACCTCCACCTTCTTGACATGGTGTCACCGCCGGTTAGTGTGAATTGTTAAAATAAATGCACATAGTTTAAATGTGAAATTGAAATGACACTTAGAATAAGTGATTTAAAATAAATGAATGTGATTTAAAATGTGAAATTGAAATGTGATTTAAAATAAGTGTAAATATATAGTTTAGAATGTACTGATAAGACCAATGCAGAAAAAGAAAACAAAATTAATAATTGTTGCGATTTAGGCACTATGGGAAGGAAGAGAATAACAATAGTTTTTAGCCCTACACTAAAGAGGAGACTACAACAAGAGATTTACCTGCCACAACCGACACAAGAGGATGTCCACGCAAAACATGCAGATAACTTCTACGCCAAATTATGGCCACTAGAACATGCACCCTGAAAAACATGTCTGGTTCCCACCCCAAGCAACTTGGACATGAGTCTAAAATCGACAGAGGAAGGATAAGTGTGGTAATTTGGCTCAAACTGAGGCCAATGTCAATATTGGCGCTCAGCTACATGAAAGAACCCCAAGCCCTATGATATCATCCTCCGATGAGAGAAGATGAGAGCGGGGTGAGACCTATCGAGTACAACTTTCCGAGCACTGTCCCATGCCCGTGGCCATCCCAAAATGGGAGAACGACTCTGACTTTGATTCTGCCAAGGAGGTATTGACATGAGACATTGCATTTTACATTTTATTTTCCTTTCATTATTTGTTTATGCCAACTATCTGTGTTTTTTTAGGTCTGGATGGTGGGAAGACAAACTCATCGAGAGTCGAGGCAAGAAAATTCCCTCCATCAGCTACCTAAAATGAGGGTGCCTCTACGGGTACAATTTCCACTACATAAAAGAGAAAACAGGGTGAGCGAAGCAGGAACAAATTGCATGAATGCACCTGGACTGTAACACATGACACCGCTATGGGGGAGCCCCTACAATATCTCATAAAGCACAGTGCAAGTTCAGTAACACATGCGAGTATCTTGTTAAGTAACTTGTACCGATCACTATAAAATAGTGATAGTAGGTGAGTGACAACTCAAATAAAATTCTTATGGAAGGAGTTGAAGAAAACCAATATATTTTCCACAAGAATTTAAAGCGAGCCCCAAACACAATGCTTTGAAGACTATGAAAGGAGGTGGAAGTACTAGAAATCTGACCTCAACACAAAATACTTGACACCCTTCTTCATGTATGGCAAGATCACAGAGGTCCAATGAATAGAGTTTGCTCAATAGAATGCCATGGAGGAAGCCAAGAAATTGAGCAAACTCTATCCATTGAACGGAGGCGAAAAACCAACTCCCCAAGAGAAATTGGTTTCCCGGTAACTTGGGATCTGGTAAGTATGATGGGAAAGCCGATGAATGGAGGAGGGAAAAACATGATGAAAGGGCCAGGAGACATAACCCTGTGGGAAGGTGTAGTACGATGTACATGAACTAGGAACTGGTTATATGCTTGCCAACCTAGTACCTAAAAGTATCGATCCAACAAGCTAAGGTGCCATTACGTTCGTTGCGCACGAATTACTTTAAGTGACCAAGAGATTTGGAAGAGATTACCTAAAGGCAAGCGCAAGTGTCGTTTGATCCCAATAGCAGGGAGAATGGCATTGGCAGATGCAGGAGTTTCACAATTGGGGTACGAAGTTAACAAAACTATGGACTTTATAGATAATATTAATGACTTGATGCATATATCATCCATATATATGAATATATCCTGTATGGATAAGCCACATGAACAAATTTGATGATAAAAGGAACTCAATCACTGATGAGCACTCAATTTAGGCATGCATATAAGAAGGCAAAGTATGGCATAAGCCTATTCACATAATTTCTAGTGAATAGTGAACTTCATAATATGAGGAAAACTATGACCGCATCACCCATGAAGGATCCAGAAGCAGAACATGCCATTAAATGATATCCATGGGCAACGTATGTTATATAAGCTACATAATGAAAATGAAATTCAATCAAAGAGTCAGCAAGTCCATGTTCCGAATGTTTACTTGTTGTCCATTTTCTCAACTATCATCAGTCAACATAATGTGTTACAACTTGACTCCACAGGGTTCTTTTTACATATATGTTAACTATACATTTGTGCTTCTTTTCAGCTCTTCCCCAGATAGATTTTAAATCCACAAATGTCTTCTTCTTTGAAAATCTAAAATCACTTATTCATTTGCGTACATTAAATTAATCAACTGCCTAATTCATTGCTTTTTATTTTTTTCCAATCAACAATCAACTGAAGTCTAAAGGACAATAGAGTATACTACAGAATGTATCACTATTACTTACTGTTGGTACCAAATCACACCGTCACACCTTGAGCACGTTGTGTATAACTTGCAGCAACACCTATAGACACGCCTTCGTATGGGAGGTAGATGTCAAACTTGCGCCGGTTTGTCCTATGCTCGGTAGGCTAACTAGGACGTCATCTAACTCCATAGAGATGAGAGACGACACACAATTTAGGGATCAGAGAAGAATAGAATTTGTGATAGACAACAAGAAGGAGGGAGATGTAGAATATAGAGGGTAGGGGTAATAGAATTGATTTTGATGATTGATTGGTTGTTGTTTCAATTAGTCTTAGCCCCCTGTATTTATAGGAAGGGTGGACATGCTTCCCAACTAGCTGTAGAAACTAACTACGACTCTAAAATCTCAGACCCAAGCAAAAAAACCTGAGAATCGATAAATTGGACTCAGAGTCAGACTCCGATGATATGACCAGCCACATATCACCGGTCAAATTGGCCCCTTGCTCTATGGCGGCCCTATGTTCGGCGGTCAAACCGGCCTCGCGTGGCAAGCTCGGGTTTTTTCCAAATTTGGTCACCTTTTCCTATTCTTACTCTAGGTGTCAAATTTAGGTATTAACATATACCCCCTGCCTTTTTGATGAACTTGTGAACCGAAAAACACTAAGCACGGGGTTATCCAAGGACGATATGCACCAATACTGGCCATAAACGCCTCTAAGGCTTATGTGTTCAATGTTGATGTAAGAATACTACGAGAGACTCCCTCTTGTTCAGCTTGTGTTTTGCTTTGTTTTGGCCTCCACTCTTACCTCACCGCTTTCTTGTGTTGATTCTTTTGTGACCGATTCTTTTTTTTCTCAACCGGCTATGAGAAGAACACGATTGATTATTCAAAATCGGTTGTTGTGGCAATGTCCATAATGGATAGTAATTGGTATATAAGTAGGCATCATTCACGTACCACTGAAACTCTATGGTGCATACCAAGGGTAATACCATGAGGGAGAAGTGTGTTGCCAGGGATCCTTTCTCGTTTCCTCCCTTGCTTAGCAAGCAATCTTGATTTTCTTGGCCGTTTGAACCTTCTCTTTGTCTCTTGGAACCTCTGACTTGCTTTTTTGCCGCCCGAGCATTGAAGTCTTCAATGTGATCCTCTCCTTGTCATTGGGGATATTCTCCTCTTGCAATTCAATAGTGCATGCAGGGAAAGATTGGTCACCTATTTGCATAGCTGTAAACTCCAATCGTCCTTCATCAATGGCCGGTTGAATTTGTCTTCTGAATTTGTTGCAATCATTAGTGGCATGAGAATCTGAATTGTGCCACTTACAATATGCTCGCCGCTTTAACTCCTCAGGTGGTGGTATGACATGGCCTAGCGACAATTCAATTTGGTTATGCTCTAACAGATAATCAAAGATCTTATCACATTTGGCCACATCAAATGAGAATTTTGTTTTCTCATACCAATTTTTGGGAATAATCGGCTTAAGAATAGAGCAAACAAATGGTTCATACTTACAGGTCCATGTGAATTCAGTTGTATTCACATCAACCGTCTTATCGTCCAAAGACATAACCTCATCAACTATACTGTCATGGGGACAATTATACTTAGCCTTTTGTGAGATCTCGGCAACTTTATCATGCCTTTCTTGAGCTGAATCCTTTTTAATTCTAGTATCTATGCTGAATACATTTTTGATAACTTCGGCAATCTCGTAACTAAGGCTTTTGCGCTTTGTATGTGAACTAGTCATAGGATTACTAGGAACAGCTAATGTATGAACTAATCCTAAAAGACTTGTCGGTTGCGGTCTGACCGGCATTGCCCCCATCACCTGGCCGGACCGGCCACCATGTCCGGTATAGCCGGCCCTATGGAAGTGGTCATATTGGCCTCATGTGGCAGACCCATGTTCTTTCCAAATTTGGTCACATTTTCCTATTCTTACTCTAGGTGTCAAATTTAGGTATTAACATTTTCCTTACTCTAATATCTATCTACATGCCCATCACATCGGTCTCAGTCCTGACCTGCTAACGTCGGTGTCGGCACTTGGAACCTGGGGGAGAGGAGGAGTGGATGACATGACTATTGGTGTAGCGTTGTTGCGGAGAGGGGGAATGGTTTGTGTAGCACCCTCTTTGTTGGGAGGCTGAGGAGCCGAGCTGGTGAAGCAGCAAAGGAGTGGCATTCCCTGCACCACCGTGTCATCGCCTCTGTGTGAACGAGAACAAGAAGTTATGCTGTCCTCCATCCTCCAGTGTTTGTGTCATCACCAAGAGAAGCTAGGGATAGATAGATGGGCTTTGTGGGTCATGGGTTGGATACTTGGATCCATATTTTTCAAGCCATATAGACACTCTTTTAACCCAATGATCTATATACATGGTACATACATATACGTATAGTTGATATTTTACAAAAAAAAATTGATGCGGTGGGGGGGGGGTGTAAAACTGAACCCCCATGTCCTAGCGTCGGTCTGCCCTTGCTGGAGAATGACGGCCTAACCGCAGCTAGGGCCAGCTCTATAGTTTCAAGGGCCCTAGGCAAATTTGCCACTATAGGCTCATTAGGCTTAAAAAATTTACTTGTAAAATTTATTTTATAAACCATGCATCTTAAAGTGAAATAAAAGAAACATTGCTAATATGATCAAACTTTAATACTTGACAATTAGTGTTGATAGTACAATAAACAAAAAGAACATAAAACTAAAGCATTATCAATACCTTAAATAGGAGATGACAAATATCCAATTTTTATCATAAAAATAACTTCTTTGCAATTCTTGATGAAAAATTATTGACGACAACAATGATCTCTAGATATTCTTGTCAATAATGCTCAGGTTCTTGTCCTCATTAATATCAACTTCTGCATTTAAATTATGACCATGTTCTTGTCCTTGATCTTGTTTACTGTGATCATCCACATTCTTAGAATTATCATCGGGAATAATATTATATGAATTTGAAGCCTAAAAAAAACTTATGCATAGCACCATTTTGCGATTCAATAAATTGTGCTTCTATTTTTTTGTTTCTTTTGAGAGCTCTAACAAATACTTCTTAGGAAACCTTATAACACCTAAAATTGCTTCATAAATCAAACAACAAAGAAAGAGAAAAATCATAAAATAATTTTTGGACTAAATAGATGCAAATGATGAGAAACAACCGTACCTAGCTCCGGTTGGGAGGCTTGCTACCTGCTTGCTTGTCAGCTGTTGCCTGATGCCTGCTCCGGCAAGACCTGATCAAGGCGCCGCAGACTCGCGGTGACGGCGTGACGTGTTGGGGAGGAGAAAATCACCAAAGAACTGAACAAGTGAAGACCACCCAAAGGAGGCGTCCTGCGACCTGCGTGCCTGCCGCCTATGGAATCGTCGCGATCTTGCCTCGTGGACGTTAGACATTGCCTCGACTCGTCTGCCAAGAGGAACCGAAGTGGCGGTGCCCTCAATCTCAATGCAGTTGTGCCACTTGGGTGCCTCCCAACCTGCCAATCGAGGAGGACACACTGGGCCGGGGGTAAGATTGGGCTGCTGGGGATGATGATGGGCCCCCCTTCGCCCTTGGCCCTAGGCGGTCGCACAGCCCACCAAGGCCCAGAGCCAACACTGACCACGACTTCAGGGAACAAGGAACACCCTGGTGGCACTCGAGGCATCGGAAGCAAAGTGTGAGTCAAGCATAGGTTCCATGAGTCCTAGAGCCAATATAAGTTTTGCCAAAGATACAAGACAACCATGCTCAACACTATAAGAGAATTTAAATAGGAAAAAAATTGGAAAAATGTGGGAATAGAAGGAGGAAGAAAGGGTAGCACAGGTGCAGACAGAGGGAAATCGTAACATTGGGTCCGCACCTATCAAAAGATACCCTATGGATGATATCACAGAGGCCACCCCTTACAAGCTACGCATCTTGCTATAGCAGGGATACTTGGAAGTCCACCTTGTCGCAGGCGTGGCCAATCTAGATATGGTTCTACACCATCAAATAATTCCACCAGGCTACACTAAGGTGCAAGCGGGTGATATCCAAGATGTGGTTGGTAGCTTCATTGTATGGCCATTGCGTGATATTGTCTTGACATGGCGAACATCCGAGTCACCAATGTCAACGTATGCAAGAATCATGGCTAGATGTGTTTTGCCTGGTGCAACTAGAAGATTGTGCTCCATCATCACCTTCTTCAAATCGCAACGCCCCTCCGATGCTCCAATATTCGCCTGAGCAAGTACCTCTCTCTGTTGACAGCATGTTTCCTAAGACGCATAACCTCATTGCCTCCACCGTTTGTTGCCCCTAAACATGCTACTATATCAACTGCAGCACTACCAAAGAACCCTAAAATGGTCTCTGGGAAATAAAAGACTTCATATGCTATAGCAATTAAGTGGCTTATGAGAAAAAAATCCTATGACTGGCAATACATTGACAAGTGCAAATTTAATGCCTTCACTCGATATTCTAGAAGAATTTGATGTTTGCAAGCCGTTCCTCATGCCGGATAAACTCAAGAAGGGCTCATGGCAGATGAGGAGATTGTATGAGTGGTACATGCAGATATATGCAAGCAAGTTCATTGCGAGTGACGAGTGTCGAAGCCATTGTCCCTAAATAAATCTTTCACAATGAAGATTTGCATGCATTGTACCGCCTCATGAACTGGACACCAATTTCATAACCATGTGGTGCTTGTAAGTTATAACAAACTGATGTGTACATATATATCGCGTTTTGATTCAATAACTAATGAATTATTACTTTTTATGTCTACAAAATGCAGTAGGACACTGCAGCCATGAGGCAAAGACGTTTTGGCTTCCGTAACCCTAAGTGGATTTGCTAGAATAACTTGAGACCTAGTCTATCAAAGATAGCCATTAAGGGAAAGAGTAATAGGGAAAAATAAAAAAAATGCAAAAGGATCTCGTCAATTCAAACTGCAAAACAATGTTGTTGTACATAGCAAGATCAATACATGCAATGCAAGACAAGGTGTTAACGGCAAAATTTGGTAATTTTCGTTAAGTCAAGACCAAGTCAATGGATGGAATTCATGTTGTGATTTTAGAAGATTTGGTTGGTAAGTTTTATCTCATTTTTGGCAAGTTTCCACGATAAGGATGGTGTATCTTTATGTAAGTTCTAAATATATAGCCCCGAGCTGATGGAGTCATGTTAGAATCAGACTTGGAAAGTATGGTTAGCCGATGTGAGTTGTGTGAGAGTCGGAGTCTGTAAATATTTTCTTAAAATTAGAGATAGAGTCGTAGTTTGAGCCGATCGTAACAGGGTTGGATTTAGTATAACCTACAGGTATAAATATGTACGCCCAGGATGTTTGTAAACGACAACAGTTCAATATACAACTTTTGGCGCATCGCCACCCTTTTACTCTCGGCGAGTTCTTAGTTGAGAGTTGGGTTGCATCTGTTTCGATCTCAGGCGAGAAAGTAAGTATCGTCATCTTCGCTTGTATCATCAAAATTAATATTTTCTCGATTAAGTTCGATATGTTGATTCAGTCTTTGCATGTGTTGCTTATCTGGTATATCCGCTCTTTGTTAGATTGCTTTTGTTGTCTTAAGTTAGATGTAATATATCAACCACCTTGAAGAACATCAATTGGCTATCTTAAATTTAACCAGTTTGTTATTAATTTAGAACTTTTGGTTGAGTCCAGTCTTTTTGGTTATAATTTACTGGTTAAATTTACTTTGGTCGATAGATGGTAATCATTGTTTCATCGGAGTTCCAGCCGATGAGTTATCTGTTTATTACAATATAACTTGTTCTATCGGCTAAGGTTGCAAGGTTAATATAATTGGCTAGTTCCTACAATTGTTACTTTCAATCTAATACTATCTCGGTTAAGTTCGATCTATATAGATTGTAATAAATAATTACGGGTTGCTAGTAATTTATATTTTAGCTTGCCTTAATCGATATTTGCCAAACTGTTTTATATAGATCCCTCAATAAGCTTCAACACCTAACACATCGGATTATACTCAAAGATAACATATGCCTGCTTAAAACCCTGGTTTTATTACTTTTGATCTTATACTGTCTCGGCTGAGTCCGATCTATCAAGATTGATTATAATAAGGTTAAGGAGATTGGAAGATATATTATGTCTTCGTTTCGTCCGATGATGTCTTACTTCTTTCATGTTTAAACTTTATCGGTTATAGCCGATCGATCCAAAATTCCATCGGGATCGGCTTGGGAAAACCAAACTATATCGACCCCTTGGCTGATTGGCCCATTGATCTAATATTCCTTGTTTATTTTTGTTAATTGCAGGATAAAACTAACTGGCATGCCTTGAACCCGAATTTGATAGGACCTAAACTAGAGTAAGAAAATCTCTTAGGCCTTCCTATGTGCAATGAATTTCACGTCAACATGCTTTTGGCATGCCCAGTGGGACCAAATCTTCGAACCATCATGTCCAAGGAAGTCAATAAAGACGATATCATTCTAGTCACAATAGACAAGCTAACAAATGAACAGAAAGCACAGCTGGAAGAAGTTACTCAAGAATTTCAGAAGATGTGCCTGGAATCATATAGCATGACTCGGCAAGGATCTGTTCAAAAGACTAAGTTTTCAAAGCCAATGATTGAAGGAGAGGGAAGTTCCCCAAAGATTCCTGTTCAAACTTTTCAAGATACAGTGGATGAAGTTGTAAGCAGAGCTTTAATAAATCAATCTGGAGTTCTGGTGAATACATTGCAGAATCTAATTGTTAAAGTGATTAATGAAACTATTGCTTGAGAACAGCCTACAGGACCTATTTATTTTCCTGGAAACACACCACCTTACTGATACAAGCAGATAAACAACAAATTTCAAGAACAAAATAAAGATATGACAAAGGACCATTATCTCCTAATGAAGATCATTTTTCAAAAGCGCCAATGGGAGATCCTAAGGTGTATTATTATGGGGGGCATAATGAACCTTACCGATATCAAGATCAAAATCATTATTATCAATATCAACAAGGGCCATAAGATCAACGTTCGTATCTGCAGGAAGGGTGTGATTAGCATTAGCATCAAGGAAATCAATATGCACAAGGACCAATGCAATAGCAGTATGGAGGAAACGGGAATGAGGAATGGGCCGACAAAATTACTGAAATCATGTGGGAACAATTTGGTCGGAAGCCTAAGGAGCAAACTTATATGTATCGGCCTCCATATCTTCATTGGTTTGATCGTGTTTCATTACCCAACCAATATAGGATTCCAAATTTCTCAAAATTCTCAGAAACAAGAAAATATTTTTACAATGGAACATATTAGCCAATTTCTAGCATAGTGCAGTGAGATATCGACTATAGATCTTTTAAAAGTAAGGTTTTTCCATTGTCTCTTTCTGGATCGACTTTTACTTGGTTTTCTTCGTTAGCACCAAATTTTGTCACATGTTGGGCCGATTTAGAAAAGCAATTTCATAGATACTTCTTTGCTAGGATTCAAGAGCTGAAGCTATCAGATTTGACTTCGATCAGGCAACGATCAGATGAAACAGTTCCAAATTATATCCAAAGATTTCGAGATGTTAGAAGCTAATGTAATAGTTTAGTCTTGAGTGATTCCCAATTGGCAGAATTAGCTTTCCAAGGATTATTGGCGCCGATCAGGGAGAAATTTTGTTCACAAGATTTTCAAAGTTTGTCACATTTGTTATAGAAGGTATCAGCTCATGAACAACAATTTCAAGAATCAAGGGAAGAAAAATTCACTAAGAAAATAGCCAATGCCATCAATTATATCTTAGATTCAGATCAAGAAGATGAGGATCAAGAGATTGGCTTAGCAGAGTGGTCAACAAAAAAGAAAGTGGTTATTTGTCAATGCGTTAAAGATACTGGGAAAGAAGAAAAATATGATTGTGATATCAAGAAAGCTGATAGGATTTTTGATCTCCTTCAGCAAGAAAAACAGATTCAGTTACCTCAAAATCATGTTATTCCATGGGCTTAAGAGTTGAAGAAAAGAAAATATTGCAAGTGGCATAATTCAACTTCTCATTATACAAATGAATGCGAGGTGTTTAGACAATAAATTCAATTGGCTGTTGAGCAAGGAAGAATCAAATTTGATGATGGGAAGAAGCCGATGTAGATTGATGGGCATCCTTTTTCAGTAAATATGGTTTATATGGGGTAGTCAGAGAAGAAAAGATCTAGATCCAGTGTGTCATAGATAATTAGAAAATATCATAGGAGACAAGAGAAGAAAGCTCAGGAGTATTATGATGAAGAAGAAAATAGATATAATCCGCATTGGGATTGCAAGTTTTTCCAATTTTGCTAGAATGAAGGGATGAGGTTGCTGTCAACTGAAGATTGCCTAGAGTGTAATGGTGGAAATTCAAGATATTATCAGGGAAGTTCTTCTCGGAATCAGGGCAACAAGAATTAGCTAGAAAAGAGAGCTCCAGTTCATGAACATTTAGGGCCGATTCATCAAGATTATTTTGAAGATGAGCAAGACCAGTATGAGCAAGCACAAAATCCTCAATGGTATCCAAGTGGAACTTTTACTAAAATTCAGAAAAGAAGGGTGCAACGATTGAGGAATAGGAAACAGATGGAAGAAGTCGAAGATGAAATTAATCATTGGCTAAAACGGATGAGGAAAGTGTGGCATGTTAAAAGTAAGCTTGTGATAGCCGATGAAGCAAAATCTTTGGTTCAAAAGGACATTAAGGGCAAATCTTTCAAAGCCGATGAAGTAGGGCCCTCGGCTCATGCTAATATGGTGTTTATGTTGCCCGCAGAATATGAAGCGCCTACATCTGATGTTAAAGAAATTGAGGAATCAATGACACAATTGGTTTTGAATCCACAACAAGCTATATTTGAAAAGCCAGAGGAGTCAGAGCATCAGCATCTTAAGCCTTTATATGTTAAGGGTTTTGTCAATGGGAGGCCTCTGTCAAAGATGTTGGTTGATGAAGGTGCAGCAGTTAATTTGATGCCATATACTACCTATCGTAAGCTTGGAAAGACACCAGGAAACCTTGTCAAGACAAATATGGTTTTAAAAGATTTTGGTGGGAATTCATCAGAAGCAAAAGGGGTGTTAAATGTAGAGTTAACTATTGGCAGTAAAACGATTCCTACTATGTTCTTTGTGATTGATGGAAAAAGATCTTATAGCTTATTGCTTGGTAGGGATTGGATTCATACCAATTGTTGTATTCCATCGACAATGCATTAGAGCTTAATTCAATGGCAAGGAGACAAGATTGAAATTGTGCCAACCGATAGGTCAGTTAATGTCGCTACAGTCGATTCATCTATTTGGAAGTTGGAAAGAATTGATTGTTTATCTGGCAAAGTTTGGGAAGGTAATTTTTTAAAAGTATCCGATTGTGATATACAGCCGATGAACAATGGAGGAGCACAACTGTTGCTTTGAGGGCATCATAGATGATATTGAGGGTAAGTTGGGGCAAAGATTTATGTCGGCCGATGAATTAGAGGAAGTTGATATTGGACTAGGAGATAGGCCTAGGCCGACATATGTAAGTGCTAATTTACCCAACAATTATAAAATAAAGTTAGTAGATTTATGAAAGGAATATAGAGATTGCTTTGCTTGGGAGTATCATAAAATGCCATGAATAAGCCGATCAATTGTAGAACATCGACTGTCCATTAAATCGTGATATCGGCCTTTTAAACAGCCTCCAAGACAATTTGAGCCCATTAAACCATGATACTAGCCTTTATGATGCTAAATTTATTAGACCTTGCCAATATGCTGAGTGGATTTCTAATATAGTACCAGTCATGAAGAAAAATGGGAAGCTGAGGGTTTGCATTGATTTTGGAAATTTGAACAAAGCTACTCCAAAAGATGAATACTCAATATCGATTGCTGATTTATTAGTTGATACAGCTTCTGGACATAAGATTATAAGTTTCATGGATGGTAGTGCAGGATATAATCAAATTTTTATGGCAGAAAAAGATATTTTGAAGACTGCTTTTAGGTGTCCTGGTGCAATCGGCTTGTATAAGTGGGTTGTTATAACATTTGGGCTTAAAAGTGTTGGTACTACATATCAGGGAGCTATGATATCTTTCATGACCTCATCGGTTTGTTGTTTGAAATTTATATCGATGATGTAATTATGAAGTCCAAGGATAGTGATGGACATTTGGCCGATTTGCAGAGAGTATTAGAAAGAACAAGGAAATATGGATTAAAGATGAATCCAAACAAATGAACTTTTGGTGTATCGGTTGGGCAATTTTTGGGTTTTATAGTTCATGAAAGAGAAATTGAGATTAGTCAACGAAGTATTAAAGCTATACAAAATATAGAACCATCAACTGACAAGACAATGTTATAGTCTTTGATCGGCAAGATTAATTTTGTGAGAAGATTTATTTCAAATTTATCAGGAAGGATACAGTCGTTTACCCCATTGTTGAGATTAAAGGCTAATCAAAAGTTTGTATGGGGAGATAAACAACAAAAGGCATTGGATGAAATTAAGAGTTATTTAAGTTCCCCTCCAGTTTTAGTGTCACCTCATAAAGGAGTTCCATTCAAATTATATCTATCAGCTGATGATAAGTGTATCTGCTCAGTTCTTATTCAGGAAACTAATGGCAAAGAAAGGGTTATATTTTATCTTAGCAGACGGCTTCTTGATGCTAAAACAAGGTATACCCTGGTGGAGAAGTTATGTTTATGTTTATATTTTTCACGAACAAAGTTGAGGCATTATCTATTATCAAGTGAGTGCACATGTGTTTGCAAGGTTGGTGTAATGCGGTATATGTTATCAGCTCCTGTTTTAAAAGGGAGAATTGGGAAATGGATTTATGCCTTTACAGAATTTGATTTGCGATATGAATCGGTTAAAGCAATCAAAGGATAGGCCATAGCCGATTTTGTTGTGCAGCATCAGGGTGATTCGGTTGGATATGTTGAGCCGATGCCATGGAGTTTGTTTTTTGTTGGATTAATAAGTACACATGGATGCGGCATCGGATTGGTTATTATTTTGTCTCAGGGGGCAAGTTTGAGTTTACTTTTACTATCAAGCCATATTATACTAACAACCAAGCAGAATACGAGACAATGCTTAAAAGACTTCAATTATTAAAAGAAGTGGAAGCCGATGCTATAGAAGTTATTGGGATTTATTGTTGGTCATCAATCAACTGGCCGGGGAGTATGAATGCAAGGATGAGATTCTAAGGGTATATCATGAAAAATTCCAAGAGTTGATGGATAATATCGATGAAGCATATTCCCAGGGAACAAAATATTGAGGCGAATGATCTTGCTCAAGGGGCAACAGGGTATAAACCGATGTTAAAAGATATTAAAATAGAAATTGCTAATGTTGATGCCAATGACTAGAAAAAATAAATAATAGAGTATTTGTAGGATCCATCTCAATCGATGTCATGGAAGTTGAAATACAAAGCTCTTAAATATGTAATGTTTGACGATTATCTATACTATCAGATGATTGATGGGGTTTTGCTTAAATATTTAAATTTAGAAGAAGCCAAAGTGATTATGTGTGAGATAGATGAGGGAATAAGTGGAACACATCAATCGGCACATAAGATGAGATGGTTGCATAGAAGAGTTGGATATTTCTGGTCGATTATGTTGGAAGATTGTTTTAGATATTATAAAGGTTGCTAAGATTGTCAAAAGTTTGGAACAATTCGAAGAGCGCCAGCATCGGCTATGCATCCGACAATAAAGCTTTGGTCGTTTAGAGGTCGGGGAATTGATATGATCGGCCAAATTAATCCACCATCGAGTAAAGGACATAAGTATATTTTGGTGGTAACCGATTATTTCACAAAGTGGGTGGAAGCGATTCCATTGAAAAATGTTGATTCTAAGGATGCCATTGAATTTATCAAGGAACATATAATTTATCAGTTTGGAATTCCTAGAACAATAACAACGGACCAAAGATCTATATTTGTAGCTGATGAGTTTGTAAGGTTTGCCGATAGTCTGGGGGTTAAACTATTGAATTCTTCACCTTATTATGCACAAGCGAATGGACAAGCTGTTGGCGCAGAATTTAGACCCGCCTCGCAACCAAACAGGTTCCACGTTTCCACGGCGGCTTGGGAGGTCTGCTTAACTCCAGTGCAGGTCCAAAAGGCTTGCCTAGTTGTGTACAGAGCATGCCAGTTGATTTGATCTGCAATCAACAAGGAAACAAGTAAACCATGTTAGAAAACAATGACCGATCGGCCGATAGGCCGATGTCGCATTGTCGTGGCCCAGCCGATAGGGCAAAACTATATCGGCTCACTTGTGATAAAGTAAAATTAAAGCATGAATCTGATCGTATCGGCCTTCATCAACATATTAATGTCAATTAACGGTATCGGGCGATAGGATGTAACAAGGATAACTACACTAGCTAATACTCTAGTACAAATCTACATGAACCAATCAACCAATATAAATATGTCAATCACAGATAAACCCTAAAGAGTAATCTACAACCGATGCATCTATATTCATCAATCCGTTCATGTAGATGGCAGATACGCATAAAAACCTTACGATAAGCATGCGTATCAGGTAAGACTGGCTGAAACCCGAGTGATATCCTTAATTACAACCGAAAGTAGGCTTTGTGTTAGATCTCAAAACAGGACTAAGGTCGATAGCAACTCAGAGTGTGGATTGAAACTTAACACAAAGAAAAACAAGCCGCCGATTGCTTTTGGGGATGGTAGATGCATTGAATGATCTAACCAAGTGCAATAATTAAACCGCCGTCGGCAACAAACCCTAAAACGAGTAAATCGCTGACGAAGCATAATTGAAACACTTGTCAAGATCATCCAAAACATGATAAACAACGATCACATCATCGAGGCTTAACGTGTCTAAAACGACACGCTAGCCCCGACGATGCAGATCGTCGGGCACGAGTTCTTACCTCTGCTCCGGGGAAGCAAGAACTCGTCGGAGTAGTCCTCTCGCGAGGTTTGGCGATGCGCCGAAAGTAGATTGAAAACAAAACTGTTTGTTGTATTGTGTTGTGAGAGAGTTTCTATGTACAAACTACCAGGATATTTATACCCATGATTACAACAGGGTCCTTGTAGGACACGATCTTATCTACAACTAACAAACAAGTCTTTGCGGCAGACTCTTGCCACAGATTAGATCTAAACCTACTTGATTTACAAGATACAATTGCCTGAAACCGAGCTTTATCTCTATTTGGCAACTTCCTTGAAGCTTATCTCGAGCCCAGACCAAGCCCACGCTAACTCTGTCAACCTCCAGCCTCTATCGGCCAATAACCATATTGAATCCGTATCGGCCGATACACTCTTCCTGTTAGCGCTTCTCCTAGTCCGATACGTTCACCGAGTCCGATACGATACTTGGTCCGACTCCAACTTAATCCTTCCTCTCTGCTTCGGTTTTCTCTTTCTTCTCCGGGTCGATTACGAAAATCTGCTGTTAACACATGCCCCCCAATTCCGCTTCATTATATAATGTGGCGGAATTAGCTCCGAGGAACCTATCGACTTCTTCGCTAGGGTTTGTCTGAAAACCGCGCAGATCCAGATTTGCTGCCCACTGCCGCCGATTTAGTAACCACTCGTATTCTTCAACTCCGGCGACTCCTCGGCATCCCATCGGCATCAACCCCCTCAACGGCGACCTCTTCAAGGACAACAATGGCTTCCGCCCTATTTTTCACCTCCGAAATCCCCGTGGTAAGTCAATCCCTTCTAAATCCACATTTTCACTTTCTCGCCGATTTCTTCAAACTAGGCTTTCTACTTTTTGCCCCCCGGGTCTTATTTTTTCATCGTTGTTCTTATGACATAGGTCTTCAAAAACCAAATCTTGATCCCCACCAACGACAAATCGCACCGATTCCTGCTAGGCCCCATGGGCAATTGCGACCCATCCTGGCTAATAAATGCCGAGACGAACAGAGTCCCCTTCAAGCAAGCCAAGCCCAATGTCTCCTCGTGGAAGCACACTTTTAGATCCTGGCCGTCGAAGCTCAATGGGTACAGAACCTGGCACAAGAGGATTGCTGCAGCCAAACAGGTTCACTGGGACGAGATAGGAATCGGCCAATGCATTACCTTATCCCTGGCCGATACCAAGAAAAACGAACCACTTATGTCAGCGGCCACCTACTTCTGGTCTAGCACCTTGAATGCTTTCCTATTCAAGCAAGGTCCGATGACCCCAACTTTGATTGACATCAAGATGCTAACAGGACTAGACATTCAGTCCGAGATCAATCCCTTCAGCCTCCTAGCAAACAGCAGCCATAAATTGAAAACCAAGAAAATTGGAGGCTGGTCTAGATATATTTCTGAACACATGGAACAAGGATCAGTCTCAGAGAGAGAACACGTGGCCTTCCTGATGCTATGGTTGGAAAGATTTGTCTTTTGTGGATGAACCTGCGGCCCCACTACAAATTGTCAACATTTGGCTTAAGCTTTGGTCGATAAGAAACAAATCCCCCTTGGCCAATATCTCTTGAGAGCTATCTATCGGCTGCTTCATGTTGCCACCCAAGATCTGATGCTGAAGCAAACTGTGGCGCATGGAGGACCATGGTGGTTTATCCAGCTTTGGTTAACCATTCATACCAACACCATAGTTAATCGGCCTCCACTATCAGACTCCTGCTTCCCATCAAAGTAGGCCGATCACAAAGACCACAGAACCAGAAGGTGCATGCCTTTTGGAGAGGCGGCCTCTGTTTACCCTGGAGCAGATCAATCGGCCGAAGACATGTCTACATGGTTCATTCGATTCTACACCAGGCCCCCATCGGTTAAGATGGACATGTTCATCTACCTCTCAGACCAGGGTTTTGAACTCCCTGACATTCTCCATTTGGACCTGGTGAATGATGACATGGAGTCCCGAGAATCATTCATGATCGGCATCACCCCATGCCTGCTCCTAGTAGGCATATTTCAAGGAAGAAGCACCAGCCTGTCCTATGAATTCTATGATCCCATGACGGCTGCTAGACAGTACGGGCTTGGACAACTCCCCATCAATTTATACTTCCATAGACTCCAAGAGAGCAGAGGCACGGTGTCATCAGCGCTGATCATGAGCAAAGTACTGGAAATTGGAATCCCGAACCTGGGTGACTGCGACCGATTACACCTGAGCGCCTTTGTCCACATCAGCTTTCAAGCATGGTGGCAAGAATGGGCTACTCATATCTTCCATCAATCGGCCAGATTCCACTTAACAGAGCTCATCCAAGATATCAGCCCTCAAGTCCCCGATGGTCCGATCCCATCTGTAAGCAATAGTGGACAAAAGATATCATACGCAATGGTCTTGGCTCCATCGGGCAACTCTGTCATGGAGTCGACTATCGGCCTTACTGCCCCAAAGGTCTCATCACTGCTCCAAGGGCCAATAGCCAAAGAAAACCCCAAAAGGAAAGCGCCAGCGAAAGAAAAATCTCAGAAAACCAGCAAGAAAGCCAAGACTGATGACCAGGCCGATCTGGAAGAACTAGACCCCTCCATAGAGGAATTTCTTGATGAACAAGTGATGGAGGAAGAGGTCGATGCAGCAGCTGCTGATGTACCTGAAGAAGAAAACCCATCGGCCGAAACCACCAAGGAACCATCGGCCAAGACTACTCTGATTCCATCGGCCGATGACCAAAGCGACGCTCCTCAACCAAAGAGGACTAGACATGCAGTTCGCAAGGTAAATACAATCTCTTTCTTGAATTCATGTAATCCCCTTTTGTCGTTATACTATAATGAGATATCCTTTTCAGGCCGCCGCGTCGTCCGTGCTCAAGGAAAGAACTCAATCGGTCCCCTTAAGGACTAAGAAAGCAACCCTGCAAAGGCGTGAACAGGCTAAAGCCCGATTGAGAACTCCTTCTCCTTCTCTACCACCCTCTCTGATTGCTTCGGTAAGAGTTGATCACTTTTTATATTCCTTTAATGATAGAAATCCGATCGTCCTTGCTCATCCCTTTTCAGCCGCGTGCTCTATCACCCACACCACATAAGCCAACCCCCTCGCCTACTGTTTCAACACAGCAAAAGGAAGCCGATGCAAGCATCACTGATGCTCCAACACAGGTAACCAAGATTATTTTGACCCCCTTTTGCCGATTCTTGTTTGACCAGGCTAACCTTGGCCTATACTGATATTTGCAGAACCTAGCCGATATGTTCTCTTTTGATATCGGCCAGTTTCTTGATGATGAGGACAAGGAGCCACCCATGACAGCCAAGACGTCGATCTCTGACGAGCTGAAGAACCGGTTGTCCGATATTGCCAATCGGCTGAAGTCCTCGCTAGAGTTCTTGGTGGAGGATTGCACTCCCTTCAGAATCAGGGTGCAAGAAATTGAAGACCAACTACCTGAAAATCTAATGGAGACCCTAACACCAGCCATCTTCTTGGAGCAATACCGATTCAAGCTTCACAAGGCGAAAGAGAGACTTGCGGAACGACGGGAACGTGAGAGACTGGAATCGGCCCTATCCGCTAGCAAGGCTCAAGTCAATTCTGACAAAACTAGATTGGATGAGCTAGCTGTGGAGCCAATTGTCTTAAAAAACAAACTTGAAGAACTCCGCCACCTTGAAGCAGACCTAGAATCGAAGCTAGAAGCCACGCGTAAAAAAATCCAAGAAGTTGAAGCCGGAATAGCTGCATCACCCAAAGCCATAGAAGACCAGTCGGTGAAGCTGAAGGCATCGGCCAAATACCTTGCAACCCTGAGCAAATCGTTGAAGCCAATCCCAGGGTCGACGGCCGATGACGCCCAAGCTATAGAAGATATTGATCAAATCCGCCGTAGAGCCATCACAGCTATTGCAGACTTTATAGGGTGATGTAACATATTGTATGTCTTCATACTTTGTAAACACAAATCGCATCGGCCAAGCAGCCGAATTTGATCTGAAAAAATCTGAAGAAACTCGAGCTTGAAAATTTGTGAAGTCCATAAACCTAGATCAATCCATCAAACTTAAAGAATCATGAAGAATAAGACTTGAAATCGCATCGGCCAAACAACCGAATTTGATCTGAATAAATCTGAATTGAAAAAATTCCTTGAAAAATTCCGCGCGCTTGTATATAAATATGCCCCCCAAATTTTAGAAGATGAGGGCTCATGTTGTAAAATTTGAACTAAGGATGATAATATATATCGGCCATCTAAAGACGATGCATAGCACATCGGCTGTAATCATAAATCGACTGGAGGACCAATCAGGAGTCGATCCATACGCTTGGATAATATTTCTTTAAGTACTTGCCATTAAGAGCTCTGCCATAAACTTCTTCATCTAATCCTCTGAGCAGATAAGCATTACGGGGAACACATCGATGAATCTGAAAAGGACCTTCCCAATTAGGTGACCACTTGCCGAATTTATTATCTCTGGAACCAATCGGTAGGATCAACTTCCAAACCAGATCCCCCTCTTCAAATGACTTGGCCACAACTTTCTTATTATAATGACGAGCCACTCTATCTTTATCTCGTTTGATTTTCTCCAAGGCCCGCAACTCAACGTGTGCCAAATCATCTAACTCATCGACCATGAGATTATGGTATTCATCGGCTATCAAGTCGTCTTGCAAAGCAACCCTTCTTGAGCCGATATTGGTTTCCCATGGCAACACAGCTTCATGTCCATAAACCAACTGATACAGCGGTACTTGAATCGCACCATGACAGGCCATCCGATACGCCCAAAGGGAATTGGCCAGCGTCGTGCGCCATTGCCGCGGCTGCTCATCGATTTTTCTCTTGATTAACTTGATTAAAATCTTATTGGAAGCTTCTGCCTGCCCATTAGCTTGCACGTAATATGGAGAAGAATTTAATAATTTAATGCCCATGCTATCGGCAAATTGGACGAACTCATCAGACACGAAGATTGATCCCTGATCGGTGGTTAGCGTTTGCGGTAATCCAAACCGATATATGATATGCTCCTTGACGAACTGAATTGCATCTTTGGAATCAACCTTCTTGAGAGGGATGGCCTCAACCCACTTGGTGAAGTAATCCGTAGCCACCAGGATATATTTGTGTCCCTTACTTGATGGCGGGTTTATCTGGCCGATCATGTCTATACCCCAACCTCGAAACGGCCACGGCTTTACGATTGGATGCATAGCCGATGCCGGTGCTCTCTGGGTTGCTCCAAACTTTTGGCAATCTTGGCATCCTTTATAGTACTTGAAACAATCCTCAAGCATTGTCGGCCAAAAATATCCGACACGCTTCAGAAGCCATCTCATTTTATGGGCCGATTGATGGGTTCCACAAATTCCCTCATGTACCTCGCTCATCGCAACTTTGGCCTCTTCGAAACCTAGGCACTTAAACAAGACACCATCAATCGTCCGATGGTATAAGTCGTCATCTAATAGGACATACTGTAACACTTTGTATTTCATCTTCCACGACGCCGACTGGGAAGGATTTTTCAAATAATCGATGATAGCAAATCTCCAGTCGTCGGCATCCACGGCAGCAATTTGAACCTAAACGTCCTTAGCCATCGGCCTGTATCCCGATGCCCCTGAGCTAAATCATTGGCCTCGAAGTTCTGCTTCCTGGGTATATGCCTCATCGTCACAATCTTGAAAACTTGTAGCAACTCCTTGCATTCCTCATTGTAGACTCTAAGAATATCATTCTTGCATTCATACTCCCCAGAAAGTTGATTAACTACCAGCTGTGAATCACCAATGATCTCTACGGAATAGGCCTCGACCTCTTGTAATAACTGCAAGCCTTTAAGCACTGCTTCATACTCTGCTTGATTGTTAGTATAATAAGGTTTGATGGTAAAAGCAAACTCAAAGCTTGCCCCCCGAGGGGATATGATGACCAAGCCGATACCGCATCCATGTCTGCAAACGGATCCATCGAAATATAGCGTCCATGGCACAATGTCTGCATATGCAACTGAGTCATCTCTGTGTTGAACAATGAAATCAGTCAGGTCTTGTCCTTTGATTGCTTTGGCCGATTCATATCTGAGGTCAAATTCTGTCAAAGCGAAAATCCACTTCCCAATTCTTCCTTTTAAAACGGGGGCCGATAGCATGTATTTCATCACATCGGCCTTACTTACCACAATGCACTCGTTGGAAAGTAAATAATGTCTTAACTTAGTACATGAAAAATATAAGCATAGACATAATTTCTCCACCGGCGTGTACCTTGTCTCGGCATCTAACCACATCCTGCTGAGATAAAAAATAGCTCTTTCCTTGCCGTCAATGTCTTGAACCAAGACTGAGCCAATGGATTTCTCATCGGCCAATAGGTACAGCCTGAATGGAACCCCTTTATGTGGAGGGATTAGGACCGGAGGGGAAGTCAAATATTCCTTGATATCGTCTAGCGCTTTTTGTTGCTTATCACCCCATACAAACTCTTGATCGTCCTTTATCTTCAACAATGGAGTGAATGGCTCTATCCTGCCTAATAGGTTTGATATGAAGCGCCGGACAAAGTTGATCTTCCCGAGTAGGGATTGCAACTTGGTCTTGTTGGTTGGAGGCTTGATAGTTTTGATAGCATCAATGTTCTTCTGAGTAATCTCAATTCCTCTTTCGTGGACCAAGAAACCTAAAAACTGACCGGCCGATACGCCGAAGGCACACTTGTTAGGGTCCATCTTTAAGCCATACTTCCTTGCTCGTTCAAGTACCTTGCGTAAATCGGCCAAGTGCATATCATACTCTCTTGACTTCACGACGACATCATCGATATAAACTTCAATCAAAGAGCCGATAAGATCATGAAAAATATAATTCATGGCCCTCTGATAAGTAGCTCTAGCATTTTTCAAGCCGAAGGTCATAACAACCCATTCGTACAGGTCGATTGCCCCTGGACACCGGAAGGCTGTCTTGTGGATATCTTCCTCGGCCATGAAAATCTGGTTGTAGCCTGCGTTCCCATCCATGAAGTTGATAACCTTGTGTCCAGACGCGGCATCAACTAGTAAATCGGCCAACGGCATAGGGTACTCGTCCTTTGGTGTTGCTTTGTTTAGATCTCTGAAATCGATGCACACCCTGAGCTTGCCGTTTTTCTTCATTACTGGAACTATGTTGGAGACCCACTCTGCGTATCGGCAGGGCCTGATAAAGTTGGCATCGTAAAGTCTTGTGATCTCTACCTTGATAGCTTCGTGCATATCGGCCTTAAATCTCCTAGGAGCTTGTTTAAATGGCCGATAGCCTGGTTTGATAGGTAGCTGATGTTCTACGATCTATCGGCTTAATCCTGGCATCCCATGGTATTCCCATGCAAAACAATCCATGAATTCTTTCAAAAGATTTATCAAATTATTCTTATATTCCCTTGGCAGGTTAGCACTTACATACGTTGGCCTAGGCCTGTCTCCTATTCCTATGTCTACCTCTTCAAGTTCATCGGCCGACGTAAAGCCTTGTCCCAGTTTGCCATCTAGCTCATCCACCGCGTCGTTTGTGTAGGGACTAGCTTGTTCACTTGGGCAGTGGATGGTTCATCTCTGTTAAAGTAACTGCTTGTTTTGATCCTCAATCGTTTCGATATCACAATCAGTCACTTTGAGGAAATCGGCATCCCAAACTCGTCCGGATAAGCAGTTGATTCCCTCCATCTCCCAAACTGCGAGATCGGCATTGGCCACGTGTACTGACCGATCGACCTGCACGATCTCGACCTGGTCCCCTTGCCATTGTATAAGGCACTGGTGCATTGTTGAAGGGACGCAACAGTTTGCGTGGATCCAATCCCGTCCCAACAACAGGCTATAGGAACCCTTTCCATCAAAAACGAAGAAGGTGGTGGGTATCGTCTTGTTTCCCACAGTGAGTTCCACGTTCAGCACCCCCTTCGCTTCAGATGCGTTGCCACCGAGGTCTTTCAGCACCATGTTGGTCTTGATGAGGTCCTCCAGCATTTTTCCAAGCTTCCGGAAGGTTGTATACGGCATCAGGTTTACTGCCGCGCCGCCATCGACCAACATCTTCGTCATCAGCCGCCCGTTGATGAATCCCTTGATGTATAACGGCCGTAGGTGCCTGTGGCTGGTGTCAGTTGGCTTGTCGAATATGGCCTGGTCCGGTGACAACTGTAGTCGAGCCGAGGACTGCTCGTCGTCGGCTATTGCTTCATCGGCCGTCTGCACACCGTATTCTGCTGGCAATATGAAAACCATATTAACAGATGCCGATGCTACACCTTTACCTTTTGCGGCCGCAGAAGCTCGAGCTGTATTGGAGGTGCCCTCGTCGGCCTTGACCACCGTAGATTTTATCCTCCACTCTTTTTTTGTTCTGGTGGGCCGATGGGCTATTGTCGCTTGCTGCTCCTGGACCTGCTCCTTCTTCCTCAGCCTCTGTACCCGTCGTTTTTGGGTTTTGGTGAACACGTCGCTTGGGCACCATTGAGGATTCTGGGTTGATCATGGTCTTCGTCTTGACGTTCTTGGGGCATCGGCCCTAGCCTTTCATGCACGGATTTTCTTTGCTTGGCTGGCCGATGCGCTTGCCTGCTTGAGCTGCCCTGATGGGGGTCTTCTGCGTCATTGCACGCAGGGCACTCCTGGATGGATGGCAACCTCATTCCCTCATTCCAGCAAAACCGGAAAAACTCGCACTCCCAATGTGGGTCATAGGAATTGTCTTGATCGGCTTAGTCTTGCGCTTGCTCTTCCTGCCGCTGCTGGTATTTTCTGATCAGGCCCTCCGAGGTCTGATAAGGTCGCTTGCCGGTCCAATGGCCACCGCCGTCGGCCCTGTCCGCCCGCACCATGTTGACTGGGAACGGGTGTCCTTCTATCTTCATCGGCCTCTTGGCATCATCGATCTTAATTCTGCCTTGCTCGATGGCCGATTGGATCTGCTGTCGGAAGATTTTGCATTCGTTGGTATGATGGGAATATGTGTTGTGCCATTTGCAATACCTTCTCTTCTTGATTTCTTCAGCCGATGGCAGTACATGACCCACTGGCAGCTGGATCTGCTTCTCTTGTAGGAGTAGGTCAAATATCTTGTCGGCCTTGTTGATGTCGAAGTCGTATTTATCCTCTTTGTTGCCCTTTTTGGCCCATTGGCATGTTGTTGGTTTCTTCATCCAGGCCCACTCGGCTAGGTCAACGTCGACGTCTTCCTCGTCATCTTCATCGGAGGCGTACTGATAAATTGTATTGATTTTCTTCGCGAACTTCTTCGCCTCCTGAAATCGTTGCTCGTGGGCCGATACCCGTTGTGCTAGCTGAGCTAGGCTTTCGAATTCCTGAGAAGAAAATCTCTCTCGTATCGGCCCTAGTAATCCTTGGAACGACAGATCGGCTAGTTGAGAATCGGTCAAGCTGAGGCTGTAACACCTGTTTCTTATGTTCCTGAATCTTTGAATGTACTCTGGGACCGATTCATCAACACGTTGCCCGATGGCGGTAAGATTGGACAGTTTTATCTCTTGTACACCATTGTAGAAATATCTGTGAAACTGTTTCTCAAGATCTATCCATCCTCTGATGGAATTGCAGGGTAAAGAGGAGAACCATGTAAATGTAGACCCTGACAGGGACAGAGGGAAAAACCTCACTCTCAACGCCTCTATGGCCGATGCCTCTCCACAGTGTGCTAGGAATCGGCTCACGTGCTCGTCTGTCGAAACGTTGTCTTGCCCTGAAAACTTGGAGAAGTCCGGGATTTTGTATCGGCTTGGCAGTGGCACTCTGTCAAACTCCTTGGGGCACGGGTGCCGATACACTGTAGAGTTCTCCTTGGGCTTCAAGCCGAACTGATCTCGCATCACTTCGGCTATCATATCGGCCCAGTATCCTGCGGGCCGATGTGGGAGGTCTTGCTGATAAGATTGTTGCAGGCCCTTTGCTTGATACTGCCTAGGAGAGTACGGTTGGTAATGGTGATTCAGGTTCTGCGCATCGTACTGTCCCGTGGTATACTGCTGGTAGCCTTGCGGCACGTTGTAAGCAGTCTGTGGTGGAGGGTTATTGAATATAGGGGCCTGAGGTTGTCCGACCGATGGCGGGTTTACTAGTACTTGCTGCATCGGCTTGATCACCGGTTGTTTCCCCTTTGTCCATTGTGCATACTGTTCCTCTGTGATGTGCCGAGGGCTTCCTCCCGTTTGCTTGGTGAGGACCAGCGGCAAGGTTGATGTCGGCTGCGCCGATGGGGGTGGCATCGGCGCTGTCGGCTGTGGAGTCGTGCTAAGGTCGTTCCTCAAGGTCCGATAAGCAGGGAACTTATTTTCTGGCAAGAAAATCGGCCCTTGAGGTTTATGCTGGTGAATCGAACCATCTAGGATCGACTTGATCGTATTGGTCAACGTGTTCACTAGAATCCCCGACTGGTTTACTAGCGCAGAATGAACTGCGGAGTCGATTCTGTCTTGCAACGTCGGCGCAGCGTTCTCTTCGATCTTGACGGCGTGGTCATGGGCTGCTGCCGACGTGCTGGCTCCATCTCCAGGGCTCGACATTACCACCTTAGATTTTTGGATAAGGGTGCCTTGCTGAGTCCTAGAGTATGTCTGCAGGTACATGTTTTGGAACTGCTCGACCAGCTTGTCCATCTCGGCTTTCTGCTCCTCATTGAGCTGGTCGACGGTCACGGAGACGACGTTCTCCTCGGAGATCTCAGCCTGCTTTGACAAATCGAAGTGGTCTTCTTGTTGTTGCGAAGCTTGCATTCTTGAGTCCCACCGGGTGTGCCAAAAGCGTGTTGACGCAGAATTTAGGCCCGCCTCGCAACCAAACGGGTTCCACGTTTCCACGGCGGCCTGGGAGGTCTGCTTAACTCCAGTGCAGGTCCAAAAGGCTTGCCTAGTTGTGTACAGAGCGTGCCAGTTGATTTGATCTGCAATCAACAAGGAAACAAGTAAACCATGTTAGAAAACAATGACCGACCGGCCGATAGGCCGATGTCGCATTGTCGTGGCCCAGCCGATAGGGCAAAACTATTTCGGCTCACTCGTGATAAAGTAAAATTAAAGCATGAATCTGATCGTATCGGCCTTCATCAACATATTAATGTCAATTAACGGTATCGACCGATAGGATGTAACAAAGATAACTACACTAGCTAATACTCTAGTACAAATCTACATAAACCAATCAACCAATATAAATATGTCAATCACAGATAACCCCTAAAGAGTAATTTACAACCGATGCATCTATATTCATCAATCCGTTCATGTAGATGGCAGATACGCATAAAAACCTTACGATAAACATGCGTATTAGGTAAGACTGGCTGAAACCCCAGTGATATCCTTAATTACAACCGAAAGCAGGCTTTGTGTTAGATCTCAAAACAGGACTAAGGTCGATAGCAACTCAGAGTGTGGATTGAAACTTAACACAAAGAAAATCAAGCCGCCGATTGCTTTTGGGGATGGTAGATGCATTGAATGATCTAACCAAGCGCAATAATTAAACCGCCGTCGGCAACAAACTCTAAAACGAGTAAATCACTGACGAAGCATAATTGAAACACTTGTCAAGATCATCCAAAACATGATAAACGACGATCACATCATCGAGGCTTAACGTGTCTAAAATGACACGCTAGCCCTGATGATGCAGATCGTCGGGCACGAGTTCTTACCTCTGCTCCGGGGAAGCAAGAACTCGTCGGAGTAGTCCTCTCGCGAGGTTTGGCGATGCGCAGAAAGTAGATTGAAAACAAAACTGTTTGTTGTATTGTGTTGTGAGAGAGTTTCTATGTACAAACTACCGGGATATTTATACCCATGATTACAACAGGGTCCTTGTAGGACACGATCTTATCTACAACTAACAAACAAGTCTTTGCGGCAGACTCTTGCCACAGATTAGATCTAAACCTACTTGATTTACAAGATACAATTGCCTGAAACCGAGCTTTATCTCTATTTGGCAACTTCCTTGAAGCTTATCTCGAGCCCAGACCAAGCCCACGCTGACTCTGTCAACCTCCAGCCTCTATCGGCCAATAACCATATTGAATCTGTATCGGCCGATACACTCTTCCTGTTAGCGCTTCTCCCAGCCCGATACGTTCACCGAGTCCGATACGATACTTGGTCCGACTCCAACTTAATCCTTCCTCTCTGCTTCAGTTTTCTCTTTCTTCTCCGGGTCGATTACGAAAATCTGCTGTTAACACAAGCCGAGGCATCTAATAAAAGTTTGATCAAGTTAACTAAGAGGAGAATCAATGAGCAGCCAAAGAAGTGGCATACTACATTAGCCGATTCATTATGGGCCTATCGGATGGACATGATGTTGTTTTGCCTTGGAAAACTAACATCGGCTCAAGGAGAATTACATTACAGGATTAGTTAATGGCCGATAAATATTATAATTTGATGACTGATGAGTTAGAAGATTTGACTCAGAATCGGTTGAGAGCACTTAAAAAGATTAAAAGAGATAAAGAGAGAGTTGCGAGCCATCACAATCAAAAAATGGTTCCTAAATCTTTTGAAGAAGGAGAATTGGTATGGAAATTAATTTTGTCGCTAGGGACAAGAGATAATAAGTTTGGAAAGTGGTTACATAACTGGGAAGAGCCCTATCGGATACATCATTGTGTACCACATAACGCATATATTCTTGAAGGACTCGATGGAGAAGTATTTGGTAAAGTACTTAATGGAAAATATTTGAAGAAGTATTATCCTAGCGTTTGGATCAATTCATAATTGGTTTAAGTTACAGTCGATTTATGTAATAGCTGATGTATAGAACATCACCTTGAGATGGCTAATATTAAATATCGCCCTTAGAAAAAAAACAGCAGAAATAAAGTCATGAGGAAGCAAAGATCAGCATAAGAGCCAATGAATATATTACAGAACATGTTTGTTGACAAGAAAAAGTACTTAAATGTTTCAACTCTTACATCAACCCAAGAATTTTTGGATTGTCGATATCACACGCAAGCGAATTTGAACAACTCCTTCGATTATGCACATGTCTTCAGCATCGGATCTAGGGATGGGTTTCATGGCTTTGTGCTGGGTAGCTGCCTGGCGGACACATGCTTTGAGCTTGGCGTGTTGATCTTCAATGGCTTTCGGGAGATCGGCAAGTTTCTACTCTTCGATGGCCAAATCATTGTGGGTTTGCTCTAGTTTGGCCAGCAGATCAGCTTCTTGTTGTTTTAGTTCGTCAATCCGACACTGTATTGGATCGGGGCCAACGGTATATTCATCAAGCTTGGATTTTTCTGCTTGGATTAATTGTTGATCGGTTTGGAGTGATTCTTCTAAAGCTTTGAGTTCAATACGATCAACAATTCATTGGTGAGCTCTGCTGACCCGGAACCGATGAGATTCTACAAAGGCTGCTTGAGTCAGGGCGTCGATGATATCATCGGGTAGTTGCCCTTGAATCTCTTCAATCCTGTTCCTGATAGGACCACTATTTTCGACTAAGGCATCAAGAGATGCGTTAAGCCGATTTGCAATATCTAGTAATTGCCGATAGGAAGAAGCTGATTAAATTCAGATTGAAATGAAGATAAGTGTTATAAAAGCAAGATTGACCAAGTAAAGGTGCATTGAAATAATAACCGTTATGGTAGGGGCAGCAGGAGGAGAATTATGAGCTGAAGAGATATTGGCATCACTCATTTGAGCGCCAGCGGCATCGATGTCTGCATCAAGGCTTTCATCGGCATTAGAGGTAATAGTATCGGTGGTAGCATCTATTTCTTCTGAAGCCACAGCCCCATCCATGGGAGCAGCCGATTCAAGGTCAATGTCAAGTAAATCTTTTGTGACTCTAGACGAGCCAATAACTTTTTGTTTCTAGTTCTTTGAGCGCATGGCAGCTTTCTTGTGCTCGGAAGTGGCTCCCTAATCACCCTGCGAGCAAGGATGGAGGAGGGGCATTTGCGCCGAGATTGGAGGAGGCTGATGCAGGAGCATAGTCGATTGGGCGGCCAATGATGCTAACGGTGGGAGGATCAGAGTCGATAGCCTAAAAATGATGATGGTAAGAAAATGATGACGGTAGGAGGATAAAGTATTTTACCTCGGCATTGGCAGGAATAAAAACTGGATTGAGCAGATGCAAAAAGCTATGGATGGGAAGGTTAAAGATATGTTGTTTCCATTCACCCCACCATCAGGACCATGGCCGATAGCCAGTGGTATGGCTATACCAATCAGCAGAGGGACCAAGAGGAGGGCCTTCCAGCTACATTAGCCGATCAAATATAAGGGCGCTTGGAATAGGACCCCTCATTTGAATTTTGTCAATGAAAACCAGGCCGATTAGGACTTAGCCGAAGCCAAATTGGCGAACTACGACCAAAGGGTGGTAAAACTCGTAAGAAACACGAGAAGTGCGGCCAGTTGATATCCTGGTGGGTAAGATTCAAGGCGTAATGGCCGATATGAAGATTTCCCTGGATTGCTCGTCGGAGTTGATAGTATTAGGGTTGAAATCTGAAGTGAGTTCATAATTCTTGAATTCCTCATAAGGAAACCATACCCTCATACTTTTAGGGAAGCCATGATAGAATCGATCAAACCAAAGTTTGATATTATCGGGTGTTAGCTTGTTTCCGGAATAAGCCATTGCTGCTTTGCCAAGGGACATGCATCGACGGAAAGTGGGATTGGCACCTTCTGCAAAGTTGGCAGGAAATCTTGAGTCCTCAAGAGGAAGCGCTTTAGCTACTTCAACGATGTAGAGTTTTAGCCATAACTGAATGAATCACCAAGGACCATTGATATGACCAACGGGTTGGCCAGCTAATAGCTTTGCCGATACTTGATGCAACAGATGAGAAGTGGCACCCAGAAGATATTTCACTAAAGGCATTATTTTTCCTTAGCTTGGGCGATATGTTGCAGATTTGCTGTTGGCACGCGGTGGTGCCGCAAAAGATGAACCACTCCAACCATAAATTGAGAAATGCTATGTGTTCTCGATCAAAGATCGGACCGGTCTTAGCATGCTTGGTGATGTAGGCTGACCAACCTCCCGCAGCTTTGGTTTCCAACTTATTGGTGTATTTTATCCTTAATTAACAAAGTTCGTCGATGTTGAGATGTCCAAGCCGGTGAGCATAATGATGTCCAGTAGCGTTGGTGTCATCAGCCCTTGATTGAAGAGGAAGGCATTCAACGTATCAGACTAGAAGTAGCTAGCCGATGCAATCAAGGCTTCGTCTTTTTCCATTTAAACTAATGATAACTCTAGGCATTGCGCGATTCCGATATCGCACCAAAATTAATGTTTGGCCAATAGCATACGCCGATACCATTTTCTCCATCCCGGCAGTTTAGATGGCCAAGATTTGAAACTGAGGTGCCAATCGGAAATGCAAGAACTGGATTTCTTGAAAGGGATCCAATTTGTGTCAGCATTGATAAAGTTAGTAGGATCTTCATCACCCATTGGCCCAAGATAGTAAAAAAGTGGTTGATCGGCTACGGGGATGGGTGTTTGGTTCCTTAAATGAACAGTAAAAAACGAAGAACACCAAGAACACAAGGTGTGAAGTCAAAAAGAAAGCTAGGTCAAATCTATATAATGCGGTAAAAATCAGAGAAAAGTTGAGATGTGAGCTTTTTACCTCAGGGATTTCGGTAGTGGTGGCTATTTTTCGTGCAGAAAAGAGTTTTTTTGTTTTAGAGGTGCATACTCGGAGAAATCGCCGGAGCTCGAGGAGAGAGAAGAAGAGGGCTCGCCGGCAGGAAGAACGAAGAGATGGCTATGATAGTGATGATGATGGTGGAGACAGGGGATATTTATATCGCACGGTGCCTCGAAGATCATGGCGGTCAAGATGGGCCGATTGGGACGATGACCTAATGGGTTAGAAAAGTTAATGGGCTACATGAAGAAATTCCCAAGCATGTCTATCCATACTCCAAAATTGGGGGGCATGTGTTAATGGCAAAATTTGGCAATTTCCGTTAAGTCAAGACCTAGTCAATGGATGGAATTCACAAGTTCCACGGGATTATCAATGAAGTTTTATGGTAGCTCAAAACCGGTCATACACTACCGGTTTTCACATAAAAGAGAAAACAAATCAAGGTTAACCTATTTAAACTAAGGTTTCATTAATCATAGTATGATTATGGATGTATATAACTTTATCTTTAACCAGTGCCTTCCCCGATAACGGTGGTAGAAATGCTTGTTGGTATTTCTTATGTTCATAGATAAATCCTCAAGCGCATGGATACTGCTGTAGCATTTCACCCATGAGTATTCCCAAGTGTATTGTATTTATATTTTCGTAGGGAAGACGGCGGTATAAATACATAGTTTGTACATCATTAATCAATCTATAGTTGACTCACCATAGTCTAAACAGGGGTTAGGATAAATATGATTAAGGGTAGTGTGACACACACAGGAGATCTACGATACAATTGTACTTCTATATTAGTCATGTTTTGTATATACTTAACACATACATGCTTACAAGGCTAGGACTTGGTTATAGGCACCCAGGTACTACCGAGAGACCACTCCTTGCTAGTCTGCCAGCGTAGTTATGGCATTTACGCACTCTTACGTCATACCCGTACGTGGAGGAATACAAAGGACGGACAGGGTTGTCACCACCTGTCGTCTACCTCACTTTTCGTGGAGCACACCCGCATCTAACGACATTTATCTAACCTAAGCACCATGCTTATGCTAGTAAATAATATCACTAACTCCCCAGGACTCTCACCCTTCGGATAGACAAGTTAGAGCTAGAGGAGCCCATCAAGGTCATTGGACCGTTACTGTAGCATAGATCGACTAGCCTAATCAAGTGAAGCATTTAAATGAGGTACATCCTATTCATAAAGCATATAACTACTAAAGCAGCATATGAATTATGAACACAAGAATATAAAGAAGATGATTCTATTAATTCAACTATAGTCTTACAAGAAGAGTAAAGTACTAAAGACATACCGGAATCTCCAAGAAGGCTATAGGACCGAAGATATTCTGAGCCTATTTCCACCAATACTATAGAAATACAATACAGATAGAGAGAATTGCTCCTTGAGTTGTGTATTGCAATTGAACAAATGAGATCCTTAAATAGGTAAATTATGACGGTTGGGGAGGTCAATAACTCCCACAACCGTCATTGGGAGCCAATCAGGAAGCTACACATGGAGGCTAGGATGAGAGGAGGCAGAGGTGGTTCGGCCGAACCCTCGGTGCCGCCTTTCTCCACTGCCTTTCACCAGCAGATGGCAGGTGGGCGCCTATGACGGTTGCCGGTGGTTTGGCCTCACTTTATGTCGGTTTGAGCTGACTTGTGGGCCCCTCAATTCGTGTGCTCCCATATGATTCGCCGAAAGTGTGTTTCCTTTCATGCCGGCCTTATTTCTCCTTCACTATGGTGTATATTCTATACATCCATGTTAGTTCTCCAAGTATAGTGAAACTACATTATTCATTATTGATATACGTGTAAGAAATGCTAGTTCTCCCTTCATTTATTATGATAGTTGGCGGTCGAAATTGGTACTTAACGACTGTCAATAGAGATAGTGTCCTAGTTTGAGCCGATCGTAACAGGGTCGGATTTAGTATAACCTATGGGTATAAATATGTACGTCCAGGGTCTTTGTAAATGACAACAGTTCAATATACAACTTTTAGCGCATCGCCACCCTTTTACTCTTAGTGAGTTCTTCGTTTCGAGTTGGGCTGCATCAGTTTCGAACTCTGGCGAGAAATTTAGTATCGTCATCTTCGCTTGTATCATCAGAATTAGTACCTTTTCGATTAGGTTCGACATGCTGATTCGGTCTTTGCATGCGTTGCTTATCAGATATATTGGCTCTTTCTTAGATTGCTTTTGTTGTCTTAGGTTAGCTGTAATATATCAACCACCTTGAATAACATCAATGGGCTATCTTAAATTTAACTAGTTTGTTATTAATCTAGAACTATCTTGGTTGAGTCCAATCTAAATCTTCTACCTCAATATTTATGACAAGACGAACTACATACTAAACGTACGAAATTACTTGCATTACTTTATAAAGAAGCAACTTGCTAGTAGTGATCATTGAGAATACAACATTTGGAAGTTCCTTAGGTTGGATGAGAGGTATATAATGAACCCTGACTTGGTAAGTGAACATTTATAATTGAACAAATAGTTTGGTTCTTAATTATATTGATTTAAATGTTCTAACTCCTTGTGTTATTATTTTATTACAGCGGCCCACTTAACCAACCTCAAAACACATATTGCTACTGTACAAAGTTTCATGTGCCAGTTCATTTGCCATGAAATTAAAATCTGTCATGGGACTAATAGTTATTTTGATCCGAGACTGACCTTACCCCGCATGAATCACTTTGTTGATGGAAAGAGGGCAATCTACATTTAGTTTTGTGGATGACTTAAACTGTTAACGATGATGTCATAAATATTGATGTGATTGAATTGTGAGGTAAATACTCTTACATGAAGTTTTATTATATTCTCTGGTGACAGGGCCATTGATAAGCAAGAGCAAGCTGATCGCTTGCACAGGGCCCCCAAAATATTGGGGCCCCAAATCTTAGTTATCTTCTTAAATATATGATTAATCAAGAAAAAAATAAAAAAAATAAAGACCCATTAAGACTTAAATACCCCATACATGATTAGTACCAATACTAATATGTTATCTTGACGCTGATTGCTTCGTACTCTGAGCGACCTTCTCAGGAACCATCCGACTATTCGTCTCTATGACGCCGGCATCATACCATGCGTGGCTCTGGCTGCGTCCCTAGCTCCCTTCCCTGCTAGCCAGCGAGACAAACAATGCCAGCCACCAAGGCATGTAGCTTAGTGGTTGCAATGACCTGAGTACACTACTATATAAATAGTCATTGGTGCCGGTTCCAAAGAGCTCATAGGTGCCAGTTTCGAAGCCGGTATCAATTGGTCAGCACCAATGATCGAAGCTATTGGTACCGGTTTCTCAACCGGTACCTATAACACTATAGGTGCCAGTTGTAAATGTTTAACCGGCACCTATATGGTATTATAGGTGCCGGTTCCTATAAATAACCGGCACCTATAAGTGATAGGCCCCGGCATCTTTGAAGCATTATAGGTGTCGGTTCTTTAGAAGAACCGGCACCTATAGTCCTGAAGCACAAAAAAAAATAATTTTGGGGTCACATATAATATTTCCTGAAACACAGAAATCATAGAATATTACATTTGAAAGACTAGCATGATTTATTTCACTTGTATTTCACAGAAATGGAGGTAGTATATTTAAGACCAACAATCTTTCACCAAAGTAAAGCAGGGAAGTAGGAATAATATGTGAATGAGTCATTCAAATGCAATATAGTTCTCTTGCTACAAACTTAAAATGGATGACATAGTCACACAAAATAACATGTTCTGCGCTTCTGCAATTTTAGCCAATCCATAGTTGGCCATATACAGGACATGAGTTGGAGAAGAAAAGGTGACAAGGTAGATATATAAGATCAAATGCATCAAGCATAGTGCTCTCAGTGATCAGCAGAGTGAGGAGCAAATGAAGCACATTGTAGTGGTTTCTTTTATGATCTTTAGGAAATACACTTGAATATATACTGGGAGAAAGGATTCAGAGCCTCAAAACATATATAAGATGGGTGAATTGGACATTCAGTAAGATATTCAGTAAGCCTACTCTTAATCTGAAATTGAAAACCTGCACCCAAATGGCTCTGCAATTTGAGGCTCAATTATCTACCAAAAATGCAAAGCCAAGAAAATTAAGCCTTGTTCCTTTGGCACATGAATGCATACACAAAACGGTACATATGTATGAAAATACAGGGAACAGGTTATGAAAAATATGTATTCAGACTTGAGCATAACATTTAATATTTTTTGACAAATCTAACTATTTCTATAATCTAACTATTTCTATGTTTCTTTTTGCAGGGAACTAGTTTCCAAATCGCATTGATTGTTACATACTTTCTCCGATTTCATAATTTTTTGTTTCGAATAATGATACGGCCTGTCTTTAAAATATATGTTTAACTATGATTTTATATTATAATATATGAAAAAATATGTGTGATCATAAGATGGTTTATTTTGTCCTTAAGAGGATGCCCTCTAATTTAATACATATCATCTAAATAGTTTTAAAAGTTTTTAAAAATATTTGACAGCATAAATCAATATTTATGTATCACTTCATAATCATACAAGTTCAAATTTAAATGTGACTCATATAAGTTAAAAAAACCCGAAGCCTCGAGTAGAGAGCATAGAAGATATTGCTGGGACTCAGCGTGCCAGTCAACTTCAGCCTGAGACGTGCCCGTCAAACCACACGAAGGCGGCAACTAGATGTGTTACATATCTCAGGAGACTTGACAAAAATTCGCTTGAGCTCTACAACATCTCAAATGCTCTAAACTCGTACTCATATGAAAATTTTAGTTACACATGCTCACCTGTTGCTTACAGAGACAACAATGATGATGCCTCCCTCATCCATGCCACATCCAGTCAGTGAGATCACCTGTTGCTATTAGGGATAAAAATATGAAAGAGAGAAAATTGAAAACATGGCTAGATATATGTGTGAAAAAATAATAGATAAACATTAACAAATAGAGAAACTTAATGCATGTTCAAGACATTAAGAAAACCACATTAATCCAAATAACTAATCTACAAGATACTTAGAAAATGTTTGAAAAGTATGGCCCACTAATTCTAGGTCTTTGTATGCTTTGGCGTTGATCGGCTATCTAAAGTGTCACTAGGGCCGCCAGCCTCAATGAAACCCACTAGCCCAGCAAGAGCCTTCGAAATGTTGTATGCGCCGTTTGACGAGATGATATGGTCGAAGATGAATCCACATAGCTGTTCAGCGAGGCCCAAGCAAACATGTGGCAGCAATTTACTTGTCGGGAGCTTTAATTTCTGCAAATGGAAGGATTAAAGATGTGGAAAGATACTATGTGTTTAGAAAATTGGATTTATGTCTTAGGAGACAGGGCGAACCTCAGCATCCGTAATGTTCCATTTGCCGTCCTCCATGAAAACCCACATAAATCTCATCACGTAGAACCCACATGTGCTCGTGCCCGGATCCTGACTTGAGCAATAAGGGTGGCAGCAAACTCGGAATTTATTTGCACATGGAGCGTGTCGAATACACTTCTTCTTGTACTTCACAAGTGCCTTAGCTAGGATGTCAATGAGGGATTCGTAGTTGGATTGCGGTGTCCTCATTGAATCCATGACGACAATCTTGGAATCGTTTAAATGGATCGCAATAAGAATCCAGTGAGGCCTACATACAAGGGAAGAGAACAATTAACATCTTAAAGTACAACGATGAGAGGTACAACAATAATGCCACACTTACTTAAAGTGGTAGGGCAGAAGGATGGTATTCATGTCCTGCAGCTTGACAAAGGATGTGTAAAGGTAGTTCAGCACTTCTTGGGAGGACCATTCGCCTACGTCAATATTACAGGAATTGACTATTTGTGGATCGAGGAATCCTAGCTTGTTATGGGTCGCTCTACATTCAAGCGCCCCCATTCTGCATAAGGAAAAAAATTAGACACGCAATGAGGATATTTACTTAGAAAAATGGCGAGAGGTCGAGTATACTTACAATGCCCATAACTGAATTACCGATAAGTCTAGCTCCCTCAGATTGTATAGATGAAATAGTTCTCTAAATGGAACCCAAACTATACCATCACAGTGATGAAAGTCCTCGTCCCTGTAAAAGATGGGGAACATCTCTTTACCATCCTTGGCCATCTGTAAGTACCACTCTTCTACCCTTCTCATTTGAGTACATTTGCCAACGACGTGGCGATATTCGTCGGTAGTCAAAAAATGACCAAACTTGAACTGAGTTGCTAATGGGGCCATCTCAATATTATCCACATCATCCAAACTTTTCAGCCCTGCCTCTTTTTCAAAGTCTTGCATAGTCTTCCTGGCCTCATCTTTCTCAAATTCTTTCTTGGAAAATTCTTGCAATCCCTTTTTCCTGATCGTGCGTCGGAAGTCCGTAATAGGTTGCTTTCGGGCAGGTGGCCTTGCCATTCGAATGAAGTGATCCTGTACTTCAACTGACACTTTGAAAGATGGCTCTCACCTGGTAGGCAATGGCGTCTTCTTGGTCTTCTTCAGAGATGGTGGTTCAGACATTTGGGAAGTTTTACAGAGGCGCCCCCTCTTTTTCGGCCGGTCTGATGAAGCTAGGCTCTGATGTGCTGCCTCTGGAGGAGATGGGCTCTTATGTTGTGCCGGTGGAGGAGACGGGCTCTTATGTGGCAATGGTGGTGGAGTTGGCATCCTTTGAGGGGAGGGCAGAAGTCCTTCAGAGCTAGACCCGCCATCGCTTGGCTCGTCATCACCATCTCCTGAAGGAAAGATAATGAAACGCTTGCGCCACAGGATTATGTTGTGGATGGCTTCTCCAAGAGTGTTCACCCCCTCCTCTGGAGCAAAATCAAGCTGCACTGCCCTGTACCTCCTCGGCACATCCTCCACTTCGACCCTTGAGTAGCCACTTGGTATCGGCTTACCGTGTATCGTCCCTCCCTCCGTTACAGGATGTGCCATAGCGCGTGCCACCTCTTGACTGATGTTTTGAAGTGGCACATGCAGCCTGCATGCAGTACGTACAGTGATGTGGTCCACGGGGTAATGAACCGTGTCCGGTTCTTGAGGAACCTCAGTTGAAGCGCAGCTGCTTTTCTTCCCACCTGGACTGGTTAAGTGGCCAACATTGCCTCCTTCCTGACCTTCAAGCCTTGCCATTACTAGTGCCATTTGTTCTTTCAATAGCCTTATCTCTTCCGACTGGTCTCTGGAATTTTTATTGCTTCGAGACCGATACCTATGTCTGTCTTCAGGAAAACCTTCTCTCCATGGAACTAGGCCAATTCCTCTTGTGCGTCCCAGATGCTCAAGGTTCTGCAATGCAAGTGTAAGCTCATCTCTCTCCCTGCTCGCAACAAAAGAACCTTCTGAAGACTTTAGATGGGCCTCGTGGAGCCTATGGGACACTTCTTGCTCTCGAGTACCCTTGTGTACCAACTCGCCTGTATCCGAGAGTGTTGAACCTCGGGCGTATTGGTAATTCTTTCCCCGTTGGCACCAATCCTTCGTCTCGATCTCGATTCCCTTTTGCAGCAGCTCATCTTCCCGGAGTTGCCATTTGGCTATGTTCTTAGCATATCCGCTAGGGCCGAGACGGTGAGGGTATCGGTTTTTGGCGGCATTGGCCTGGTTCCTTTCGCTAATCTCCTTTGCCTCATCTGATGTTCTATAGGCCACAAAGTCATCCCGGAAAAGACGACACCTTCGATAATTGGCATCTTGAAAATTTGGTGTCAGGCCCTTCTTGACAAACTTCCTGTTAAGGTCCGTCTTCCACTTCTTGAAGCTGATGGACATCTTCTTAAGAGCCCCGGACTTTGCGAGTTCTTCTTGTCCCTCGGGAAACTGGAATGTCCGCTTTAACTTTTCCCAAGCAAGATCCTTGTCTCTGTCTAGTACCGTCCACTCCAATTCGTCTGTATCACTGCTCTTCCAGTGTCGGTACTTGATGGGGATGTTATCCTTCACGATGACACCTATAGCTTTGCCATATGGGGTGAGTGCTGATTCTGGAGCTATAGGGGTCCCATTTGCAGCTAACTCTGTGATAGTGTATAGACCTGAGGGCATCCTAGTTGGACCTCTAGCCTTTCTTCTTGCCGATGAGGTTGAAGTATTCGCGGAATGCGTACTGGCCGAAGGATCAACCTCCTTCAAACATCAATATAAATTAGTCATTCATATCTGACGATATATGTACTTTTAAGGTATTATTTGTTCCAGATGGGTTAATTTACCTCCATATTGTGTGGGTTATCACCGGGCTGATTCAAGTTTAGAAAGCCACTTGGGCTACCATTACCACCATCGCTTTCTCCAGAATTTGCTCGCCTACTGTTATCTTGTTCGCCTGACATTTCCAAATTTGTAGACCTAGGCTAGAACTATTGCTAGATAGATACAAGAAATTAGTGTTAGAACTTATTGTCCTCTTGATGATATTCTTCTAAATCTAGTAAAAGTTAAGTAATGCCATCTAATTCCATACGTAACTTGACTGGACCAGTAGGATCTAATTAAATAATTGCACGAGGTAGTAGCTAACCCAGCAGCGTGCATACATCAATTAAACTTAAACAATACAATATTTTGGAGCTCACCCACATGTGACAAGTGACAGTCTAATTAAACAGTACCATCAGCTTCAAAACTTAAACAATACAGTATTTTTGAGCTCGAAAAGAAAGAAAGGAAATAGTGCCATGACATGTTGGTTTAAAATGATAGCAACAGTACAGCTTCAAAACTTATGCTATATACTATTTTCAACCAGCTTTTAACAATCTGTACAAGCAAGCAAATATATAATCTGTTTTGGACCTATGGTGTTCTACTTATATTTCCTAGGCCTCCAGGGCAGAGCAGCAGTTAATTGTGTGATCTCTCGCTATATATCATCTAGCTCCAAGAACTTCATGAAGAATCTAACATGGCAAGAAAGTAATAGAGAAAAGTACTAGTATATAATTTAGAAAAGTACGAATCTAACTTCAATTCGATCAAGTATTGAATTTGAACATCTAAAAAGAAAACCAAAAAAAGCATGCTTCACCCATCTAACTATAAACAAGGGGATGTCACATAGAGCAGTTAGATGGATTCTCTCTTTAGCCATAAATTAAGGTGTTAATGATGAAAAAGAAGCATAGATGTTTAAATGTGTTGACACAATAATACAAGTTGAAGCCATGAAAACATGCTCACATGCTGGGACAGAATCCATCCAACAAACTGCACCAACCACATGGCTTAAGCTTCTCCTTGATTTGTCTGGTTTAGGATATAAGGGTTCACGAACAAGACAAGTAGGATTTGCCAGTAAAATGCTAATCTGCAAGTCAAGAATGTTTACTGCTCAGTTTGGAGAGCCTCTATGACATAATCTCTATCAGAAGCTCCAAAACAATTTAGATTATCATTCAAATTATAAAAAGTAGAAAATAAGCTGAAGTCAAAATTAGAAAATCCAGCCATTTCAGATTCTCACAAGTTTCCTTCTCATCAACTACTCAGAATATTAACTTCCTAAATAGGGCCTCATTATTAGATACAAGCCAAAGTTATTAGTCGGGATATTAGGTAGATCATTTTGAGTGACAGTCTCATTAGGTAGATCCAAAGAGTGCATACATACCCGATGGCAGGGAGGAGGAGGGCGGCGGCGGTACTGGACGGCGGTGGACGGCGACGGCAGAGGAGGTGGACGGCGGTGGACGGCGACTGCGAAGGAGGTGGACGGCGGTGGACGGCGACGGCAGAGGAGGTGGATGGCGGCGGAGGAGGAGGACGAGGAGGTGGACGGCGACAGCGATAGATCGATCCAGGCTAGGGGAGGACCGACGGCGGTGGAGGACGGGGATGGCGCTGGCTAGCGGTGATGGCGCTGGTGGCTGAGCGAGGGGACGGCGGTCAAGGGCGACGGCGTGCGGCGGGCACAAGATCGATGGCGACAGCGGGCTGATTTGGGGAAAATGGCGACGGCAGAGACGGCAGCATATATATATTATATATATATATATATATATATATATATATATATATATATATAAGCCACATAGGTACCGGTACGTATTTACAACCGGTACCTATTGTGGTGAAAAGATGCCGGTTGTAAATACGAACCGGTACCTTTTGTATATTATAGGTACCGGGTCTTATTTACAACCGGCACCTATTCACCACAATAGGTACCGGTTGTAAATACGAACCGGTACCTATGGACCTTCTAGGGGAGGGGGGTTTTACATTGTGTTTGTAATTAAACTTCCATCTGTCCTCAAGTCATACATAGTTATACTTAGCGATCCAACATATTTTATATTTTGGTTTGAAATGTGCATATGTAAATAAATATAAAAAAATCATCTCGCTAAACATAGCTGTTGGCTTTCATTCCAACAAATACTGGACCCATTATTTTCTATTCAGTCCAAATGGAGTGAGAAAGATTTAGAAAAAGCAATTATGCCCCTAGGTCATAAGCTTATAACCCAACTGGGTCTGCTTGGAACAAGACCCAAGCCACTCTCCCTCCCTTGATCCCTCTCAAAAACCCTAGAATTCGGGGTCGGCGACGACGGAACCTAACCTAGTTGGATTACAAGCTTCTGGCCCCAGGGGCAAAATTGTCTTTTTCACATGGTTTCTCTTTATTCTAACCAAAAATAATAAAATAATGAGTCTTGTGTTACTCAGCAAATTACTAGTTTTCAGAACGTTTGCATGTCTTGCGGCAAAACCACAAATGTCTAGGCAAAATTTGCTGTCTGCTACACCTATAGAACTATTTTATAGTGTTTAATTGTGATTTTCGTCCCAGTAACATCTGTTATTACAATTTTACGCACTTTTTTTTAACACAAAGTGTGAACTGTTTGTTGCTTGTTTTTCTACCTTTTGTTCTTATCCAACTTGGCCACTACTACAAGAAACAACATAGGTGCCGGTTCTGGGCTGACACTAATTACACATTCATGTTTGTTACAATAAAGTTCAAACATGCAGGTCTATCACAATTACTACTTCTTCATGGTCGCAGCGAACATTTGGTGCTTCTTCCTCATCTTCGTCTTCCTGACTTTCTTCACCTCCTTCTACATCTGTTGCAAACGGTGGTAGCTCGTCGATTTGATCATAGCCTTCCTCATCAACGAAATTCTCAACTTCGACAATGCTTCGCTTTCCATGGAGAACCACGTGGTGAGTGTTCAACGAAGAAGGGTCTTTGACATAGAAAACTTGTGTTACAGATTTTGCGAGCACAAATGGTTCATCTTGATAACCCACATTGTTTAAGTCCACGATGAATATTCCGTACTTGTCAATCCTCAGACCACTTGGAATTTTGACCCATTGACACTGGAAAAGTGGTACCTTCAGCGGTCCATATTCAAGCTCCCAGATTGCCTCTATATAACCATGGTACGTTTGTTCTACACCATTACTGTCGAAGGCGTCTATGTGGACACCACTGTTTTGATACGAGCTCTTGGCATCCTGGGTTCTCATGTAAAATGTATATCCATTAATGTCATACCCTTGGAATGAATGAATTGTGCTCGCAGGTCCCCGAGACAAAACATACAGCTGGTCACTATCAGTATTCATAGCCATGATATGCTTCCGTAACCAATCGCCAAAATTCAACCTATGCTGCTTAGCTATCCATGCTTCTGATTTGCTTGGGTTCTCGCTGCGGAGTGTGTTATAATGCATGTCGACAAATGGAGCCACCAAGGCCGACTGCTGGAGCACTGCGAAATGTGCTTGCCATAATGTTTCTAGGCTAGGAGCGAAAATTGCCTTATGCCCTAGTGTCCCTTTCCCTAGTAGCCTGCCCTCGTGTCGAGACATCGGCACACCAATGGGATGCAAATCCATATAGTCGATACAGAACTTAACCACCTCCTCTGTTGCATAACCCTCTACGATACTGCCTTCTGGTCGAGCTCTATTACGCACATACTTCTTTATGATCCCCATGAACCTCTCGAAAGCCCACATGTTATGCAGATACACTGGGCCGAGAATCTTTATCTCTTTCACGAGATGTGCCACGAGGTGAACCATTATATCAAAAAATGATAGTGGAAAACACATCTCGAGCTGGCAAAGGGTAATGATTGCATCTGCTTGGAGCTTGTCTAGCATGCTTGGATCGATCACCTTCTGATATATAGCGTTGAAGAATGAGCACAGCTTTATGATTGGGTTTCAAACCTTATCTAGCAAAATGCCTCTAATAGCAACAGGAAGAAGTTGTGTCATCAACACGTGGCAATCATGTGACTTCATGCCCACTAATTTCTTCTCTTTCATGTTGACAAGTCTTTTAATGTTCGCAGAGTAACCAGAAGGGACCCGGACACCCTGCAGGCACTCCAACAGACTTATTTTCTCTGCGGCACTAAGGGTGTAGCACGCAAGAGGGAGGTACTGGCGACCATTGGGACGTTCTTGAGGATGTAGCTCGAGCCTGATGTTCATGTCTGCGAGGTCTCTCTGGGCTTCTAACGTGTCCTTTGTCTTGCCGGGTATGTTTAGCAGGAGTTCCATCAAACTCTCGCACACATTCTTCTCAACGTGCATCACATCAATTGCGTGACAGACATCCAAATCTTTCCAATATGGTAGTTCCCAGAAGATAGATTTCTTCTTCCAAATAGGTTTCTCACCACCCTTGCTCGTTGCACTTCGAATGCCTTGCCCCTTACCAAATATACATTCAATATCTTGTACCTCTTCAAAAATCTCTCTGCCAGTACGATGTGTTGGAGCTGTACCCTCCTCCGCCGTGCCATCGAAATTTCTTGTATTGCTACGGTACTGGTGGCCGGCTGGAAGAAACCTTCGATGGCGCATGTACACAATCTTTCCGGAGTACTTCAGCCACCTGCTCGCTGTATCCCGCATGCACTGCACACATGCACAACCACCTTTCACTGTTTGCCCGGATGTGTTACCAGCTGCAGGGTAATCTTGGATGGTAACGAACAACATTACCCTTAAGGTGAAGTACTCTCTTTTGTACGCATCCCACATCTGCACACCCCGGTCCCATAGAAACTTAAGATCATTCACTAATGGCCTGAAGTAGACATCGATATCGTTGCCAGGTTGCTTGGGACCTTGGATTAGAAGTGGCATCATAATATACTTACGCTTCATGCACAACCATGAAGGAAGGTTGTAGATAACAAGTGCCACTGGCCACGTGCTATGCCAACTGCTCATGTCACCAAATGGATTCATCCCGTCCGTGCTCAGCCCAAACCTTATATTCCTAATCTCCTGCGCAAAATGCTTCTTGTACTTTCTATCTATCTTTCTCCATTGAGATCCATCGGCAGGATGTCTTATCATTCCATCCTTCTTACGCTCTTCGTGGTGCCAACACATCATCTTTGCATGTTTTTTGTTTGCATACATGCGTTCAATCCGAGGGATTATAGGAAAATACCACGCAACTTTAACGGGCACTTAACTCTTCTTCAGGACTGGGCCACCACTGTCATCATCAGCATCATCATCATCGTTAACTCCACCCTTATACCGCAGAGCTCCACAAACTAGACATGTATCTAAGTCTGCATAGTCACCTTGATATAGGATACAGTCATTTCGACATGCCTGAATTTTCTGCACTTCCAGTCCGAGTGGGCAGACAACCTTCTTCGCTCGGTATGTTGTTTCTGGCAACACATGACCCGCTGGAAGGAGGTCTCCAATCAGCTGTAGAAGCTCTGTGAAGCTCTTGTCACTCCAACCGTTGGTTGATTTCATCTGCAGCAACGAGAGGACGACGTGTAACTTGGTGTGCTGCTCATTGCATCCTGGATAAAGCGGGGGTTTTGAGTCCTCCACCATGCCCTTGAACTTCTCGTATTGCCTGTCATCGTCGTAGGTTGTCTCTCCGTCGCGTAACATCTGATCTAAACCATCTGATTCGTCACTATCATATCCACCTCCGTCAGCAGGCAACTCCACATTGTCTCCGTCCATTACATCCGGATTCTCATTTTCACCACGATTGGTTTGACATGTGTAATTAGGCATAAAACCCCTTGTTAGGAGATGCTCATGAACTTGTTTTGTAGGAAACTGTCTCTCATTCCTGCAATTAGCGCATGGACAACGCAAGTGTTCCGTCGTGTTCAATGATCTGGATCTCGTGGCTGCGATCACGAAGTTGGTTACTCTCCTGGCATATTCCAAGGTACCGCACTCCGAAACGTTCATCCCTCCTTCATCCATCGCTCCTACGAAAATTCTTACATTAACCACTAACATACATATATCATTCTCTATATCTATTGAAATTCTGACAAATGTTAATAATAGTTACATTACTCATTGATGATTAATCTCTAAATTACTCCAATATTAATAAGTCATCATACTTTCTCATGCTTCTCATTCAACAAACAAATTGCAAATAATAACTTGACAAATATTAGTGCGAATTACATATAGAATCAACATATACTAACCTTTACGCAGGCAAACACATAGATCTCTCTATATTTTTTAAATTTTTGGGCAAAACCTCCTCCCCGTTTGGATGAGCTGAAGAGAAGCCTCAAAATCGTGAGAATGCAGTGAACGAGGGGTATATATAGACTGGGGGATATAGGTGTCGGTTTATGTACTGAACCGGCACCTATTTAGGTACCTTCGGCCGGAAGCCACCACATAGGTGCCGGTTATTATTAAAAACTGGCACCTATGTGGTAGGTGCCGGTTTATTAGGTTAAATCGGCACCTTTTTGGCCGTAACATAGGTGCCGGTTCGTCTATGTGATAGGTGCCGGTTCATAATTAAGGCCGGCACCTTTTTGGGATCATAGGTGCCGGTTTTTCTTATATACCGGCACCTTTTTGGGATCATGGGCGGGAATTGTGTTTTAGGTGTCGGTTCTAGCAAATCCGGCACCTATATGACCGGTACCTATGGAGGTTTTTGTAGTAGTGGTAGCACCTCAAGGTCTTGAGTTCAAATCTCCATAGGAGCAAATTTTAGATTGGGTTTATTTGAGGGGCTAAGTTCCCAATTTAAAAGACTGCATATGTCCAGTTGGATGTAGAGGCCAGGTAAAAAATACCCTTCTCAAAAAAAAGGTGTGAAGACGCAGCAACATACCCTCTAGCGCGCTGTTGTCGTGACTCATGCAGTTTGTGCATCTTCAAGGTTGTTCAATCTTCTATTCTTTTCTTATCTTGTTAAGCCCTATAATTTACGTACTATTTACATTATGTTAGTTATTTAATCTTGTTTGTTTTACAAATAGAAAGACGTTTATTTCATCAACCCTCATTATCTTCTAAAAATAGGAAATGAATATGGTTATGAAAAGCTTAAGAAGAAACAAACTCTAATAGTAGCAGTAGTTAAATCTCAGAAGAGTCCTACTCTTGATAGATCTGTTGTGAAACAATTTTGGTTTTATACTAAAAATCAAACATGAGGTCATAATGACGATGCTAAAAGAGGCTCAAACCGCTAAATTTGTTCGAGTTAATGCCAACGAAGTTAAGCTATCACAGCTTGGATAGATCACCAAGTAAAAAAAAAGATAAAAATAGCATAATTTTTAGGGCCCAATATGCATTTCGCACCGGGACCTCAAATTCCTAAAGACGGCCCTGTCTGGTGATATGTTATCAAATGAGAATGTCATCGTATTTTTCTAGTTGATATATGTGATGAGATGATGCGATGATTTCTAAGATGTAGTATATAACTTGTGATGAAATTTGGACAATAATGTATAGAGAAATAAGTAATTCTTGTATTTGTTCAAAGAGATACAGGCAGTTCACTTAAATGAACGATTTTCATAGGCAGTTTGCTTAAATGATCCGCCCATGAAAACGTATTTTCATGGACAATTTGCTTAAGTGATCAGCCCATGAAAAAAGATTTTCACAGGTGTACTTAGAGCATCACTAGTGTATAGTTTCACCATGGGGACTAGTTGTGCCCCATCAAGGTGCCCAAAGATTCGTGCAGTATATAGTTCTTTTCTCATGTCATTTCTTGAGTCTTATGGTGTACTAAACTAAAAAAAATAGCAACAAGGTCTCTTTTGACCGCTTATTGTTTCACTCCACAATGCAAACAGTCAAAAGTATTATTATTTAATTTAAAGCTTCCGGTCTCAATGTATAGTACCCCTTGTAAAATTCACATTGCAGATGCTTTTAACAAAATCGTCTATGAATAGATCCATGAAAAGGTGTCTCTACATAAGGCTGCAGTTAAGCCTGTGTAAAGATACTGCAGCAGCTGGATAAACGCTCGTACAAAATGGGTTATCAGCCATCTGCAGAAATATTTTCTATAACAATTAATGATAAGATCAGATTAATTCCATCTGCCACAGCTTAATTCCGAGTGTGTAGGTGTATTTTCAATAGAATTTTATTAATAAGTTAAGTATTTTACTGCTAGTTCATGTCTTGTTTTAAGCATATTTTAATAAAGGGGGCATATTTGTGTGTGATGTGTGTAATGGTACCCACTACTTTAAAAAATGATTTTTTTTTGGACAAATCCTCTTTTTTTTCACAGATAGGCTGAAAGCCAAAAACGAGTCCCGGCCCACATGTAAAAAGATTTAAAAAGCACCCCGTATAACCTCGTATGCGAAAATTTATTTTTGCAAGCGAATTTTTTAATAGGCCCGCCTGCAAAAATAACTCTATTTTCGCAGGCAGACCAATTAAAAGGCCCGCCTGCGAGTACTCACACCTGCCGGTTCATCTCTTCTTCCTTTAAGTTTTCTCCTCCCCATCTGTCTTATCCTCGCGTTTCCTTCCCCTACTTCTCCCCTCCCCTTTCCTCTCCCTACCCCACATAGCTCCTCTTCTCTCTGCCGATGACGGCAGCCACGGCGACAGCGGTAGCCTCAAGGGCGACGGATCCATTGCCCCCACCCTTGGGAGGGGTGAATCCACCATCCTCGACCTGGCGAGGAGCGACGGCAGCCTCAAGTACAGCAGATCCATTAGTGCCAAACTTAGGATGGTCGATGGCATCAGCAGCCATGGATATAGGAATGGTTTCGATGACCATGAAGACAATGGTGGCTACGGCGACCTGACAAGTGACATTCGTGAAAGGAAGGTGAGGGGTGGCGGTAGAGGCTCATGATCCACCACCGTCAATGAAGGAGTGGTGAGGAGCGGTGACGGTGGCTTCTGAAGCGACAACAACAGGAGCAGACGGCAACAACATCAAACTGCTAGCAACGACGGCGTGGTGTGGGAATGGGAATGAGGTCGAGGGTTTCTATATTTTGATTTTTGGAATTTTTATTTCTTTTTTTCCATTTTTTTTTTCAGACGGGCGGCATAACGTGTCATATGCGAAAATTTATTTTCGCACGTGATTCGGCTGCCCGCATGAAAAAATTTTAATTTTTGCAGACATCTAGTGGCAGGCGTCAAAAGGCTCACCTATGAAAATACGTTTTGATTGTACGGTGACGTGTACATCGAAATTGAAAAATGGAAACCTGAACCCCGAGATGATGCGTTGTTTGATGCCGTGTCATGCATATCATGATCTCACCTTCATGCAAACTGGACTGATCACAGAAATAGTTGCATGCATGGGCACTCGATCACTCACATAAATACTAATGCCCATTATTAGTTGGAAGCAACACACGCTCTGCAACATTGAAGCTTTTGATGATGTCCCTCTTTAATTTCCTTAATTTCTCTAGCTAGGTAGGAACCAAATTTGCATCGAGATTGTGAAACGGAGATGAAAAAAATTGCAACCAAGGACAAGTGCTCCAGGCCACGAGGGGCTTCTGTCCTAGGAATTTGTGAGAGTTTTGAGATACCGCGTCGATCCATACCATCATCATTTGACTATGATCAAATCAGGCTTAAACTTTAATAATGCAACTGGGTTTGACCTGGCTGTAATTAGAGGCCAGCTTCTTGTACTAAAATTTGGTTTTATTAGAGCATTTCGAGGGGAAATCTTTCGCTAGTTATGAGTTTTTCTTGACCATGCATGTGAAGCTGCGTGTGGTTTCACACTTTTTTTTTATGAAACTTACCAATGCCTTTGTTAACCAACTGTAAGTTTCTCTAATCAAGCTGGTTATTTCCACATTGCAAGGGACACGTACACACGTACAGGTCACTAACTCTCCCCATAAATTAACTAGGACGTGATGCAAAATGATTATTATATATTAACTAACTTGTGTACCCCTTCACTTGGGAAACATAATGAGAACGACACTTAGGAAGAGCATCAAGATTATATTTAATCGAATGCGCATGGAGAAGTACTCATTAAGACCCGTTTATAACACAAAAAATACAGAAGTATCATTAATTTTTTTTACTTGATGCACTGGATATCAAACATTTTCTTTTTCGATTACACTGAAGGCATATGCACGTATCACTACACAAGCACACCACACTCACGCATCCGCCAATGCACATCCTAATACACGTTTAAAAATATGAAAAATTTCTGGGCTTACAAAAATCCTATTAATTAAAAAAGTATATGTATGAACGTAATATTCGTGGATATCAAAATTTGAACCCTCGTGCATAGATGTAGCAGTGCACCCACGACTAGCTAGTACTCCATCCCACAACTGGTGCTCCCCTCACTGGATGTCAACATCGATATCTTGTTAGACTGTAATGTGTTTGAAGCTTTATAAATTAGTTTTGTGAAAATTATCATTAGATTGAATGATTTAATAATATTACAGTCTAATTTTATCATATAAACTCTCTGTTTTTAAATAGGGGTATCATTTCAGAGTGTGTAGTCAAACCATGAAATCCTATCTCACTTGTATATGCACAAATGCTAAGATTTGATATATGTCAAAATGAAATTAGTACATTAATTTTTTCTCATGGAAAATACTTTCGTGTATGTGTGTATGTAAATAAATTATGAGTAGATTTCACCTCTCAGTCAATACCTATGCGAGGATAAGAGAATCATGCGAAATGGAAGAGTTAAGGTTAAACTACCTGTAGTGTATTTAACGAGTGTGCAATGATCAAAGTAATGCAAAATCCTGTCAAAACATGTGATACATGTTTTCCGAACGTTAGATTGCTTGATTGACTTGTTTGAGATGTGTGACAAGTAAATGTTTCAAGAGTATATATACATGATACGGCGACCATGAGATGTATGCAAAAGGTAAAGTACATTATACTACATTAGATTAATAGTACCAAAGATCAGATCAAGCAGTAAACTAAGGAAACGTAAATTCTGATACCAGAGGTTACACCGCCTAATAAAAATTACAACCACGATATGGAAGCATCAAGTATTATAACTCAGATTAATTAGGTATCATATATTGGATGCACATAATATTTAAGCTTAAACAAAAGCAAGAATAAAAATTATAACAATTATATTAGACATAAAGGAAAATAGTATAGGTGTAACGAAATATATCAGTTATAAGAAGAAAAATTTACCAACAAGAATGAACACAAATTTGTAATCACAACTACTAAAGAAAGGGAAAATCTCTCGAGGGCAGGATAAAAAATTTCGAGCTAGAAGCACAATTGACAACACAAGATTTAGGAAAAAAATATTAGGAATTAGAAAATGCACAACTTGAACGGTCCACCAAATTCACTGTTCTTTCTGTCGTGTAGCGAGTTTTTTTCGACATGGTTCACTTTCAGAACTCTCATTTGTAGACATTGTGAAAAAGTAATTTTATAATTTTTGAGAGGTATCAAGAGGTACTAAGATTTTTATTGTAAATTTTGATACCTGCTAGTAGCGGAGAAACCGATCGAGAGATACTATATTTTTTAATATATTAAAAAAATATGGTATCTTCTCAAGAACGGTAAAACCACTCTTGTGAAAAACTTTGTTAAATTAACAAGAAGAAATTAATTGCATTGATGTGTACGGCTTTATTATGTGTTGTTCTAAGCTAATTACTTAATTACTAATTAAATTTGTCAACAAAAAATTAGAGTTAAATGTGTAGAAAATTAATGCCATTAATAGATGATCAGTTTGCTTGAGAAACAAAATTTTAGTTGATCATTTACCATGTAATAATTTCTCAAAAATATTTCAGTGAACTCGTAATCCAAAATTAATACTAACTAATTCCATTAATATTCCAGTTTAGCTCATGTCAAATTCGAGCCCAATTTAAGCCCACCCAAGCCCGGTTAAGTCGATCGAGCTTGGTGAAGAGCATGTGCAACAGTGCAAACAGGACAGCCAGGGCAGGCAAACCCAATCCCCAGAAATTCCAAGGAAGCTTCTTAATCAGGCATGCAAAGCCGCAATTAGCCCCTGGCTTAACGGTTAATTCACACACACAATACTAGTAGTATACATTTCTGTCCAAGTTAACAACAATTAGCAGCATTGGCACTGCAGTATGCAGCAACGGGCTAATAGCTATAGCTAGCTCTTCATTAAAAGTGTCCCACATGGCATGGACTCGATCGACGCACACGGTGCCGGCAGATTCCCCAATTCCTCCCAAGTTTTTTTTAACCCAAGATCACACCTCCATTGCCAAGAATTTAATGCCCAAATCAGGTCAAAACTTGCAGCCACTGATAGTACTACTCTCCCAGCATAAAATAATAGTAATTAAGAACTAGCCAGCCAGCCAGCTACTACACTGTATTAGCTACTCCCAACCAGTGCAAAGTGTTAGTGTTAATCTCTCTATAAAACCCTACTAGTGGCCTACCTGATGCCTTACTCTGGAGTCTAGAGTCTGGAGCTTGTAGTGCAGCACCTAGCAGCAGCAGCAGCAGCAGAAGATCAAAGTAGCAATTGGTGTGTACACCCTAGTCCTACTGCTACTACTACTGATCAACTGGTAGCTAGTACTACTCTCCACTGTATCTCTACTATCCTCAAATCGGCTAGCCACTGAGTGAGCTGATCTCTAGACACCAGAGTGAGTGCTACTAGCTCTTGTGTTTGTGTGTAAGTGTGTGTGCATTGGTCTCCTCCAAGGCAGTCTAGTCTGCACCTTTCTTGGATCTGAAGCTCATAGGTGCCTTAATTAGCCAAGAGAGTACCATTTTCTTGGCTTTCTCATCATCAGTGTCACAGAACAAAGAATTACAAGGTGAGTAGTACTGTTCATATTTGATAGTTGATTGGTTGGTTCTTGCCTGCCAACATTATTCATCTTCTGCGTTTTGTTTGTAGTAGTTTTTTTTAGCTCATTTGATTGATCTGTTTTTGTTTGTTGATAGGTGAGTGAGTAAGTGAGTTTTGTTCATCAGAGGTAAGATTGAGATTTGAAGGTACATCAGCAGCAGCAGCAGCCGCCGCAGCAATAGCAACACTACACTGAAAAGCACAAGATCTTGTACCTGAGGGGGCAAAGAGGGCAGCAAGCAAGGGTAACCTAAGGAGGAAGCAACCTCACATGGTGAGTTGCTGGAACCAAGCCTAGCAGCTGCACTTTCCAACGGCTCATCGTCTGCTAGCGGCTCCGGCGCCGCGGCACGTTCACCGAGGCAGCGGCGGCGGCGGCGGCGGCGGCGGCAAAGTTAGCTCGAGCTAACTGAGGTAGCTAGCTAGCTAGAGCGGCAGCAACAGCAATGGCGCCTCCTCCGAGCACGTACTCGGAGTCGTGGTGGGGTGGCAAGGAGGAGCGGGGCACGCCGGTGGTGGTGAAGATGGACAACCCCTACTCGCTGGTGGAGATCGACGGGCCGGGCATGGCGGCGTCGTCGGAGAAGGCACGCGGCAAGAACGCCAAGCAGTTCACGTGGGTACTCCTCCTCCGCGCGCACCGCGCCGTGGGCTGCGTGGCGTGGCTCGCCGCGGGGTTCTGGGC
>BDMV01000008.1:11839364-12368739 GCA_008326285.1 Oryza officinalis
CCGCCGCGTCCGCCGCAGCCGCGACGCCGACGCCGAGCCCGACGCCGAGGCGTCGGGCCGTGGCCGCGCCATGCTCCGTTTCCTCCGCGGATTCCTCCTCCTCTCCCTCGCCATGCTCGCCTTCGAGACGGTGGCCCACCTCAAGGGCTGGCACTTCCCACGCTCGGCGGCGGAGCTCCCGGAGAAGTATCTCCGGCGACTCCCCGAGCACCTGCAGCACCTGCCGGAGAACCTCCGCCGCCACCTGCCGCTGCCGGAGCACCTCCGGATGCCGGAGAAGGAGGAGATCGAGGGGTGGCTCCACCGCGCCTACGTGGCGTGGCTCGCCTTCCGCATCGACTACATCGCCTGGGCCATCCAGAAGCTCTCCGGATTCTGCATCGCCCTCTTCATGGTCCAATCCGTCGACCGCATCGTCCTCTGCCTCGGCTGCTTCTGGATCAAGCTCCGCGGCATCAAGCCCGTCGCCGACATCTCCACCTCCATCTCCGACGACGACGTCGAGGCCACCGCCGGTGTCGACGGCGGCTACTTCCCCATGGTGCTCATCCAGATGCCAATGTGCAACGAGAAAGAGGTCAGTATACTACAGTCACCATTGTACACTAGGGATTGACGACGGCCACGATCGATCGATGGAGTTCCGAGCATGCATGACGGTGCAAATGATGTTGCAGGTGTACGAGACGTCGATATCGCATGTGTGCCAGATCGACTGGCCGAGGGAGAGGATGCTGGTGCAGGTGCTGGACGACTCGGACGACGAGACGTGCCAGATGCTGATCAAGGCGGAGGTGACCAAGTGGAGCCAGCGCGGCGTCAACATCATCTATCGCCACCGCCTCAACCGCACGGGTTACAAGGCGGGAAACCTCAAGTCCGCCATGAGCTGCGACTACGTCCGCGACTACGAGTTCGTCGCCATCTTCGACGCCGACTTCCAGCCCAACCCCGATTTCCTCAAGCTCACCGTCCCTCACTTCAAGGTAACATATATGCGTGGATAGTACACGTCACACACTCTTCTTTTGTTTAACAATGGAGATTTCGTGGAGCAAATTAATGAAATCATCCGATTTCGATCTGCACCAAACCGTACCCTGATTGAGTGCTATTGACACACACATCATCACACTCTTCTGCAACCTATTTATAAATTATAGCCTATAGTATATATATGTGTCAAATGTGCGTACGTATATACAATTATATGTCCAATGGGATTGAAAGATGTGTGCCTTCAGTTCCAAGTCTCAGATCTCAATGGCCAGAGGATGCCGTACTATAAGTTAGCCAGTGTTGAATCGCGAGTAGAAATATTCCCTAAGAGCTCGAGATCAGTATACAAATGCATGAGATTGTACTTTGGTATTAGAGCCTAATAAAAGCCATGGCGACTTACAAGGTCACTAAACCTCTGCTTTGTTAGCTAGAGGTTTATATTACTACAACTAAGAACATGTTAGGGGTGCATGTATGCTAATTGGATTTTGGACCAGTAAGCGTTTCTGCAGTTAGGGCATGCATGGACCATGTAAGTCCAAATGTTAGATTCGGTACAGTTGACCTCGTAAGATTGGCTCTCCCTTTGACTAAACTGATGTGTGCGTTCACATTGTCGAATCTAACAATACAGTTTCACCTTAGAATAAACTTTATGATGTGAAATATGGGACCCATCAGTCAGTGAGACAGCATCGCAATCCATTTATTATGAAGTAATTTAATTAAGTTGTATTTCATATATATCGTGCATTGATCATATATCTTTACACCGTTCGGTCGAGATCTACAAGTCGAAGGATGAGCCTAATACATATCGAATCCCAAGGTCAATGGAATCATATTTTTCGTGGTTTGAATTTGATTTGCTTCTTCTAGAAGGACCAATATAATTAATTAATTAATTAATTAACAAAGTAATAAATTAAGTTAAACTAGCTTGTTGGAGATGAAACGAACTAGATGAAATTTGTATGATATTGCAGGGAAACCCGGAGCTTGGGCTGGTGCAGGCGCGGTGGAGCTTCGTGAACAAGGACGAGAACCTGCTGACCCGTCTGCAGAACATCAACCTGTGCTTCCACTTCGAGGTCGAGCAGCAGGTCAATGGCGTCTACCTCAACTTCTTCGGCTTCAACGGCACCGCCGGAGTGTGGCGCATCAAGGCCCTCGAGGACTCCGGCGGCTGGATGGAGCGCACCACCGTCGAGGACATGGACATCGCCGTCCGCGCCCACCTCAACGGCTGGAAGTTCATCTTCCTCAACGACGTCAAGGTAATAAAAACCATCATCGATCATCCATGTCGTCCATGACGCCTGCTAGCTACCTCCATGGTTGTGAACGAACGACGCCATTGTTGCGCTTGTATGTAGGTGCTCTGTGAGCTGCCGGAGTCGTACCAGGCTTACCGGAAGCAGCAGCACCGGTGGCACTCCGGCCCCATGCAGCTCTTCCGCCTCTGCCTCCCGGCCGTCTTCAAGTCCAAGGTAATATATATAACCTCAATCGACGCCGCCGCCATTGCTAATGAGATGAAGATGATTGATCGACGCCGTGATATCGATGCAGATCTCGACGTGGAAGAAGGCGAACCTGGTGATGCTCTTCTTCCTGCTGCGGAAGCTGATCCTGCCGTTCTACTCCTTCACGCTCTTCTGCGTGATCCTGCCGCTGACCATGTTCGTGCCGGAGGCGGAGCTGCCGATCTGGGTGATCTGCTACGTGCCGGTGATCATGTCGGTGCTCAACATCCTGCCGGCGCCCAAGTCGTTCCCCTTCGTCATCCCTTACCTCCTCTTCGAGAACACCATGTCCGTCACCAAGTTCAACGCCATGGTCTCCGGCCTCTTCCAGCTGGGGAGCTCCTACGAGTGGGTCGTCACCAAGAAGGCCGGCAGGACCTCGTCGGAGTCCGACATCCTCGCCCTCGCCGAGGCCGCCGACGCCAGGCCATCGCCGCCGGCCAAGCTCCTCCGCGGCGTCTCCGAGGGCGGGCTCAAGGAGTGGGGGAGGCTCAAGGAGCACGAGGAGTGGGCCAAGCTGCACAAGGAGCAGGAGGAGGCCACGGCGGCGGTGGCGCCGGCGACGCCGGTGAAGAAGAGCAAGGCGGCGAAGGCGCCGAATCGGATCTTCAAAAAGGAGCTCGCGCTTGCATTCCTCCTCCTCACCGCCGCCACGCGCAGCCTCCTCTCGGCGCAGGGCCTGCACTTCTACTTCCTCCTCTTCCAGGGCGTCACCTTCCTCGCCGTCGGCCTCGACCTCATCGGCGAGCAGGTCAGCTAGCGACCCCCACCACAATAAAAAAGCCGCCGCCGCCGCTGCCGCCATGCACAGTGCGCCGGCTGGCCGGAGGCGAAGACGACGACGACGACGGCCAGCCAAGCCACACTTAATTCCATGGATCGATCGGATCGACAGAAGATTACATTTTTAGCCTTCTTCTCCTTATTTTTATCCCTTTGATATATTTTTTGTTCAGAGATCAAAAACAGAGTGCGTCTCCATGTTACAAAGAACTCTTGTTTCTGCGATTTAATTAGCTAGTGCTTTGTTGCTAGGAGAGGCAAAGCAAGCATCAGGCTGTTAATTACATTCAGATTAAGTTGTCTCAATTCAGTAGCCATCTTGCTTTGCCACATTATGTTATGATCAACATGGTGATATTTTGTAACAGATACTAAATATCAATGGATAAATCCATCTTGTATGCAAGTTTAAAGTGTTCAACAATATCAGTGCTTGATGCTGGACGATATTGCAATTTAGCGCAGCTGCGTTCCCACTGCACATGTTCAGATAAAAGTTTTCAGGTTTTGAGTTAAACTTTTTCTAATTCAAGATGAAAGTTTCTTATGATTTTAAGTTAAAAGTTGTATGATTTAATTTGGTTGAAAGTTTCATATGGAAGTGCTATTAAAAGGAAAAAATAGTGTGTGCTCTAATTAGCAATAATTAGCAATCACTAGCATGGAATGATTTCTTAAGTAGGCAAAAGTCCTACCGCCAATAATATATACTCTCTCTCCCATAATATAAGAGATTTTGGATGAATGAAACATATCCTAACTAGTATTATGAATATGGACAGACCTATCCAAATTTGTAGCACTAGCATATATCCCATTCATCTAAAATTTTTTATATTATAAGACAAAAAAAAAAGTACTTTCGAAGTATTAGAGTTAGTTGGGCTGAGGGCGCACCCATGGTGAGCCCAACTTTGTGCACCGCCAGCCCAAAAACCAGGCCACAAATGGCTCAATTGCATAATGAGATTAGACAACCAAGTCCAACATGCCAGCATCAACATATGCACGTTGCAGCCTGCAACAGTAGGGCCAAGCTTGTGCGCAACAACTTATCTTTTCCTCTTTTTCATGAAGCCACACGGTAATGTCGTGGTTGTTTTTCTGCTTCCTTCCGTCACTGCTTGCATCGGCTTCATCTCCTAATTAATCGCCGGTGCTATGGCTTGCAGGACGTGGCGGGCTGTGTTTGAGTGTGAAGGTTGAACCTTCCTCTCTGACATAAAAATGGAGCTGCTGATTCACACATGATTAATTAAATATTATTTTAAAAAATTTAAAAAATGAATTAGTATGATTTTTTAAAATAATTTTACTATAAAATTTTTTTAAAAAATATATCGTTTAGCAATTTAAAAATTTTGTGTGTGCGAAACGAGAAAATGAATGTTGGGAACTCTGTGTTTGGGAGGTGACGTTAAGAACTCACCTTCCGCGCATACCAAATGGAATGACGTATTTTTTTATGATTAATTAATTATTTATTAATTTTTTTGAAAAATGAATTAATATGATTTTTTAAAGCAACTTTTGTATAGAATTTTTTTGAAAAAATATATTATTTAGCAGTTTGAAAACATGCGCGTAAAACACGAGATAGAGAAGTTGGGAGAGCTCACTCTACCGAACACAAAGAAACTAACTCAGCCGGTGGCCAGCCACTGCGTCCAGCCTCCAGCGGTCAGCCCTCCTCTCTCACCAAGGCAGTGCAGCGACAGGCAAGATCTCCGCCTCCGTACTCTCAGATTATTTAGAAATTAATTTGATTTGTTGCAAGTAAAAACCTAGATATGTTACGATTGTAGTTGATAGTTTGTTCAGATCATAATGTTCCTAGTTTGGGTTTGGAGTAAAATTAAAAATATATACTAGAAAATTAGTGCGTCATTTGACACGCTATCTTTGAAGATAGCACGTGTATATTTTTCATGATACGTTTAGAATATGAAATTTTTACATGATTTTTTAAGAGTTATCTCGATTTTCATCAAATATTCTATTTTGCATATTATCCTATTAGCATAATCGCCTGCAGTGTTTAAGTTTCGATTGATGTTGGATTATAGATGAAACTGGTGTATAACAATTATTTGATGGCTTAAATGAATGGATTAAATATTATAAAGTTGATGTATTGATTTAAAACAAATAAGATAATAAACCATAAGCTTGTGAAGCATGCCCTTGATAGCCCATAATAGTAAGAGGAAAAAGAACACACCCAACTCTTTTGCTTCATAATTATCTTGTTGATAACAATCTATTCTATATTTTTTTCATACGGATTTTTTTAAAAAAAAGAAGAAATTAGAGTACAAAACGGAAGAGGGCTAAATTCATATATATATATATATATATACACACACACGTTTCACATATCCGTTCAGACTTTTAGTAAAAATATTTCAGTTCACTGCCTTATCTTTATCTTTATGCTATCTTTCCTAATGCCGCTTTTCTCTTCCTCGTCTCACTTGCATCTGGAAGAGATGAGCTATAGCTCTGCACCTTTTTTTACTGGATTTATCTTTTTTTTCTCAACATTTCTGATTTATCTTCAATGAAACAGTTGAATGCCTCTCGAAGCCTGGATGTTGCAAACGGCTACATAGTTGGAAGCATCTGGAATCTATATTTTTTTACTGGACTTTTTTTCCTCTCAGATTTATCTCAAAGTTCAAGTGGGACATGTGTATAGTACCAATAAGCTAGAGAAATGTAGAATTTCAGATGGACACGTGAAAGAATTTCTGAGGTGTCTAGCTAAATTTTGAGGCTGCCACGTGGCCCAATGACAAGCTATAATCTTGGCTCTGAAATCGATATTAGAGATTTGTCAGGTTCCAGGGTGAGAGTCAAGGCATCAAGGCCACTCACCTAGTTTATAAAGTGGAATCAGATCCCATATGAAAAAGGAGCTAAAGGCTCAAAGAGATACATACCTGATTGTGGATGGAGGTTGACACATGGCACCGTACCAGCATCAGGATCGATCACGTGACCGTTTTTTTGAGGCGGTGGCCACACATGAGGCCCCCCAGGAGCCAACACATGAACACCTAGGCATTGACTAGCTACAATGCTGCTGGTCGGAGGTTGGCATGTGGTGGTGACCCGGAACCACTAAGGCTAGCAATGGAACCCTAGGTCAAGCCACACGGTCTGCCCTCAAGAACCAAGTCGAGGCGGAGAAAGCAAGAAGGCATATCGTGCCACACGCACGCCTCATCACCATGATCAACAATGATCAGGCATGTCATGCTGAGAAGTCTAGGAGCTTTAATGGAGAAAGATTTGGTATATCGTCATGTTCTCTTTCTCCGTCTCTTACACTGTCCCTTGGCATCTGCCCCTGGTTACGCTGCCCCCACTAAAAGAGTTGTTTCACTCCATTGCTGAAGCCAAGGCAACAACGATAGGAGATGTGACAGGCGAGAGAAAAGTGTGATGATGCACAGAGAAGGCGAAGAAGAGCATGGAGATGTAAAAGAGATACATCTAAAGAAGAAAGCGAAGAAGAGCGTGTAGACATACGAGATATGCATCTAAAGAAGAAAGTGAAGAAGAACTAAGGGACACACATGTCCAGTTGAGAATCATCCACCAACCCGTTGCTCATGGTCTGATTGGCAGCATCCCACTCAGCTATCCGGGAGTGGTTGCATGGCAGTGAGGACAGATTAGGACCTCCTACTCGACACCTGGCACTTCCCAAGAACACCAAGGAGTGCCTGCCTGGGGGTATGCCAAACCGAACGTGTGTCAAACAATAGGGGAGAAATAGCCTAGGATTTCTTAGCGGGGGACAAAAGTGGGCATGTCTATCTAGCTTCTATCCCATACGTCGGCCTAAGCACGTCAGTGCTACAGCTAGAGCTAGGGCGTAAACAACACTGATTGCACATAATACTCTCTATTTCAATGATACAATCCCATTAGTGGTATATAAAGAACAGGGTCCCTGAAATGGTGGTTGGGACAAAAATGGCAACTCCTAGACACGCAGGCATTAGGTTGTTATCCTCCGGAAGACATGAACCTGGGTGTTTGCGTTCTTGACCAAGACCAGTGCCATAAACCCCCACCACCAAACACCGGATTCCTTGGACTTTTCTGTTGGGCATCGCCCATCAACAATATTGTGATTTAAAGAGACTAATGTAGTGCTCCACAATTCTGTTATTTTCTTTCTTTTTGTTTTAACTTGACTACAATGCTATAAATCTTTACTACTTATTAAAAAGAGCTTAGTGGTGACGGTGAATAGTCCACCGATTTTTTTTCATCTCCATATTACCCTTTTTCTATTCATTGGATCATCCAAATCTAAGGTTAAGAACTTTCGCATGATCCTCCCGCAGAATCGTGCATACCCAGATTCACCAAGATCTCCCTACCGTTCAACGCCCTCAACCATACACACCGCCATCGACCCCACCCAAACGCCCTCAATTCCTGTCGACACCGCTACCACCGATTCGCCACCTCCACGTCGCCAACGAGTCGCTGCTGCCATCGCCACGCCGCTGCAAGTCCTCCCCCACTCCTAATGCCCTTCACCCCATCCCCCTCCACGTCGTCATCACCACGCGTGGGAGGAGTGAGATCTTCGGAGAAGCTCTTCTGCGCGGCAGAGTTCGGGGACGTTGTGGCCTTCTCCTTGTATAAATCTCGTATCTTTATCCGGCAAATATTATACATGCATTAGGGATATGATTTCTATTACCGTGTTTGGAGCAATTAAATGCTTTATTACATACTAGTGTAATCAAGTGACTATGTAAAGAGGAGCATGTGTACATGCTTTTTTTCCCTTTCCTCGTAGCAGCATTTCTACTTAGCGATTTACTGTTTATATCTAACTAATCACTTACAAATTGAAGACCAACTCAACTAATCCTGCATTTCATACGCCTATGACATTGTTAAAGTTTGTTTTGTTCTTATTTGCAAATAGACACTCTTCAGAATTAACCAGCAAGTTTTTTCCGATTCGGAGATGCAAACAGACTATCCATGTTCATAATATTTTTTTCATAGTCCATATATACTGGTTCTTGATCAAATATGTAGAACGGCATTCCATTTTTGAACATTTTCTTCTATAGCTCATGTTCAAGCTATTTCATCAAAGATTAGTTTGTATTGCCATGAACTGCGATGTTAACGAACATTAAAGTCAGCTACATGTGTTAATTGCAAGCCACCACTAATACGAAAATGGTTTTTCCTGGTGGTCAAAACAAATCTTTGTAACAGGCTGGGCCAGTCATCAGCAACCAAAGGTCAAAGAAAATCATAGATTTGACAAACAGGCAATCAATGCCAGCGCGGTTTTTCATGGCAGCACTTAAGAGATCCGTTAGCGAAAATCAATTTTCGCTGGCAGCACCCTTAACTCCTTAAGCAACCGCTAGCAAAGAGATATTTGGGCCAAAAAAAGGAAATAAAAACAATTTTCACACCTACACGATTTGATTCAAATTCATCAGATTCGAATCCACTAAGTTGACACACAAACATCAACATCAACAAATCAACATATTCAATATCAGCAAAAGAAAACATCAACATCATCATCGATGAGCTGCATCGGCGGAGGCGCTTGCGGCCAGCCAGCAACTGTTGTTGTCATCAAGAGGCTGGCCCACCGTCATTGTCCATAGGACAGCCCGCCGATGCCAGAGCCATCCTAAAGCCGCCCCACCATCGTTGTCCCATCACCGCTTCACGAAGCTGTTGGTGGAGAGAGTGGAGGGGGATAAAGAGTGGAGACCAGCCGTCGTTGCCATCCATCGAGGCCCATTGGCACTAGATTTGGTGGCCCCGAAGTTTGCCAGCACTAGATCTGGTGGCCTCGAGGTTTGCTGTCACCAGATCTAGCTACCCCAAGGCCTGCTAGCCACTACTAGTGTCATCTCGGAGCCGCCCTGCCATTGCGGTCCCGCCGCTGCCTCACAGAGCTATTGAGGGAGAGAGTGGAGAGGGACAACGAGTGGAGACCGGCCATTGTCGCTGTTCGCTGAGGCTAGCCGACGCTAGATTTTGTGACCACGAGGTCCATCGCCACCAGATCTGGTGACCCCAAGGCCCGTCGCTGCAAGGAGGGCCAGGTGGGCCATTGCCATCAAGAGGTTGGCTAGCTCGCCATCGCTGCCCGCCTCGCCGTCGTCGTCCCGCCGCTACCTCATGGATTGGTGGGGGAGAGAGTGGAGAGGACAAGGAGAATAGGTGAGGTAGAGGGATATGAATGGTGAGGATGGGGAGAACGAGTGTCTCTGGAGTTTTTTTATAAGGCCTCAATGATTTTTGCTGGTGGTCCTGTTAAGAGTGTCACCTGTAAAAATAGGGTCATTTTTACAAATTTTTGCAAGTGGCCCTCACAAGGCTTCCGCCAGTAAAAATTGAGATAATCCACAACTAGGTGCCTGCGGTGTATTTTTGTTGACATTCTCTTTTTCCGTTGCTAGAGAATAAAAAATGGTGACGCCGGGAAAAACCATTTTTTCAGTAGTGCACACTCTTGTAAAATCTATATCATAATAGTATGTTTGCCGTAGCGGTGGAGCAACAACTTCAAGCAGCTATGATGAAACAAGTGAATTTGACTTTTTCAGTGACAGTACAAATGGAACATGGTTTTTTGTAATAAGCTAACTTCATCAGGGCTACATTTTTTATATATGCTTGCCTTTGTGATTTCACAGATGGGGTGATGCAATCACTACTTAAAAAAATCCTAAGAGGGACTGGCCTCATAGATGTCGGTTCACCTAAAACCGGCACTTATGAAATGTTACATGTATCAGGGTTACGGATAAGGCATACCTCCTATCTTTAGGGTCGTAAAGTATACGGATATGGTATACCCCTAGGATACGGAAAGGTTATCTTAACGTTATAGAATTTGGCTAATAATCAGGGAAATTGTATCCCGAATAGAAGGTGTTAGAGTCCTATTTGAGGAAGATACAATCTCTGTGATTTCGTGGGCTGAGAGTACTCTCCGAGTTCTACTTGGAGACCAAGGCAGTCTGCGGTATAAAAACAAAGCTCCCCAGGTGATACGGGATCATTGAATCATAGTGCAAGTCACCATCATAGCAAAGGCAATCTGAAGGACTTAAAGACAATTTGCCGCCTAGATCTCGTCGAGTCGTTCTCGATAGGGATCTCGTCGGTACTTTATATTCCGTTGTTCTCTATTGTAATCTCTGTAGTTTTCGTCATAATCTCATATAAACTGGAGTAGGGCTATTACCTTACGAGGGGCCTGAACCAGTATAATCTTTGTCTTTTGTGTGCTTAATGTCGTTTCATGTAGATCCTTGTATCAACGTATCCCAATACCCTCAGAATACGGTCTACGGATATAACCCGTCGACAACATGCCCAACAATACCCCTTTGGCAAAATAAAATAAAAAACCGGCACTTATAACTACACATATGTGCCTGTTCATAATCAAATACTTAACAATAGTTATAGGTATCGGTTCTTATAATAAACTGGCACTAATTTGTGGGACATCAACATTGGTTTTTAAAATGAACTAGCACTGATTTGTGGGTCATCAGTACCAGTTTTTAAAAGGCAAATTTTGCTATAGGACATCGTGACTTCGCAGTTTTAGCTATAGGACACGCACGAAGTGACTATTAGGGGAAACACTCTTAAAAGTTGTATATTTGTTGATGGACACTGCACCCATTAAAGTAATAATTTTCGGTTGAAGTGGAAAGAGAAATAATGTGAAATGTCAGAAATACCCCTGAACCCACATGTCAGCTCTCCCATCTCTCTTCTCTCTCTATCCCTTCTGTCCACGCTACTTGGTTGGCGCCGCATCACATCGCTGCCGTGAGCCATGGCCGGCACCGCTGCTGCCGCCGGAGAGGACGACTATGATGACCTCTACAGCAACATCAACCTCGGCTTTCTCCCCCTCTCGCCACCATCCCCCTCCCCAACGTCCCCTCCTAAAACCCCCTCCCCCGGCCGCTCCGTCGTGTCACTGTCCCCGCTGTCGCTGAACCGCGTCCCGCTCCCGGAACCTCAATAGAAGCTGGAGCCCCAACCACCAAAACCCATCCCGCAGCAGCAGCACCAGCTGCCGCTCCTCCCGGCAGCAAAACCCACCCCGTTGTGGCAGCACCACCGGCCGCCGCCCACCACGGCGGTGTTCATCGATGACCTCCCTTACTGGACGACAGACATGGAGGTGGAGGGCTATAACACCCCAGAAAATACCACAAGTCTGGGATGCCACTAAAGGACCACACGATCATGCTAAAACAATAAAGTTTTTTCATTAAATTCTTTTTTAAAAAACTTTTTGCGGAAGCATCGACATATAGATACAAGGATATAGGACAACAACAATCTGACATGTATCAATAACGTAAGAATGGTAGTTAAACCATGATGAACATCTGTAGTATTTAAAAATCCACTATGACAACAAACTCAACTAATTTTATCCCCTGATCACAACATTTACAAACTATGTGAAATCATGACGATCAACGGTGTAGCTACTCCCATCCCTTTGTGCAAAAATGCCATACCAAGTATCTAAAAAGGCTATAAGGGGGTGAGAATAAATCTCAGCAGGCAAACGGCTTTAACAAGCTATTTAAACCATAGGTTCATTATATAGTTAATTAAATACCGAGTTATCATTCACATAAAAACAAGTTCAACATCCAAGTACTAAAACATCATAACCTCATCAATTAAATCCACATCCTCACAAATCCCAGAGAAGAAAACACTTCTCAAAGAAGTCTATGACCGTATAATTCCATAGCATCCTGCAATATGTGCATATGCAAAGCAATGATATGTACTCCTACCTTCCACCCAACAAGGTGTGAAGCTGCATCGTATTACAGCAATATACAATGTACCGGTACGGTCGCAACCATAGGTTCGCGACATAACTCCAAATGCAATGCTAATGTGATGCGAATGTAGATTGAATTCCAGAGTAATAATATGACAACTGCATTCCTTCATAGCAGACCAATATGACATTATTCTCACCAATAGCATAAAGCATAACTATAAACAATGTAAAATCAATAATTATGATTCAGGTAGGTAAATCCTTTGTCTAACATATAATAACATCTTGGTTGATGATATATAATTTCAAAGTAGAGGTAGAATAAAATAACAGGTCAAAGCTGTAGCAAACCACTGCTACGTTTACTAGCCTCTAACAACGAAGAGACGATACCAAGCATGATCCAAAGCACCATCACCTATTCACAAGTCAACCTCAGCATATACACTCAAATATGCATATGAAACAATAAATAATAAGCTCCTATGACTCTTGCCCAAACAACAAAAAAAGAACGAACATCACTCTCGACTATTTGCAACACTAATTCTTCATAACTTCCTATCCTTAAATCTACAATGGCTATGACTGCAAATAATACATTTTAGAAATCTACAGAACAAGACCTACAACTTTTACGTAGAAAGCATATTTTTGTTCTGCCATTTAAGTGGACTAATTTGCACATGAAAACAGGTTACAGAACCTGCCTAAAAAAATCAGACAGTCGCACTAAAACAGTTATATCAGGAGTTCTACTCATCCAAAGAACATATATTTTACCAATATGGAAAGGTTAAGAAAGTGTTAAATTTGTCCATAGGCGTCTTACAGATTTTGCTGTTTAACCCCTCCAAAACCAGTTCAATCTACTACTATCTAGATTATGACATAAAAAGCAACAGTCATACTCAAAAATTCATATCGCCTAAACCACTTGAGATAAAATCATTCCCTTTGGTCAGAAGATAGATCACGATGTTAACTTTTCTATTCATGGACATGGCAGATTCGACCTCTAAGGTGGTCTGATTGCATGATTAACAAAAACTACAGAAATCTGAGTTTTTCAGAATAGCAAAATAACAACCAATATCGATTGCCCCTTTAGATAAACCTATCAAAACCACAATCTAATGCATTTAAAATGCCCTAAAACAACTGATACGGCAAAGGGGCGAGGCTCACCTAGGGTTCCCCTTGGATACTGTGAGAAGACTATGGAGGAAACACCAATCTAATCCGTCTTCCTTGTTCCTCTCCTCCTCCTTGTTCCGTTTTTGCACATTGCTTCATGATTCAGGCTATGATGCTGTGCATCCATGGAGGGGGAGGTCTAGAGGAGAGGAAGAAACAAACGTGCTCACATGGGCACGAAGAAAGGACCACGCTAGGAAAAAAATTCTCTGGGGCAGGGCCATAGCTCCCACCCCACAAGGCCCCATTGTAGATTTTCGCCATGTGGATGAGCACGAATCTTGGAATAGTTTCATCTTCTTCCTCTTCTCCCTCCATCTCCTGTATTCCCGTCCTTCGAGCCCCTCCCGGCGGCATCGACGCTACTTTCCGCCACGGCCGCCGAGTTGCTTCCATCGTTTGCTCACCTTTCTCCGCCGCCTCCCATCTCGTCACAGGAATATGTAGGCATCGCGGCCACTAGCCTGCTCTAGGGTTGTTGGGATTTGAGGATTGCGTTGTTGCTTCGGACTACCACATTGCCGGTACATGATCAGATCGATCTATGGGCTTGGAAATGTGCGACCTGGGATGCATCACGTCTGTGTTGCTCCTAGCCTCCTACCTCAAAAATGCATGCATCAAATATATATGAACGTTGAGAGAAAAGTCCTGCCTGTATGGCTTCATTGATACAGCTGTGCATGTGCATGATGCTGGTCACTGCGATATTGGCCTTTATTAGCCATGGCTAGTGAGATTCCGTGCATTAGAGAAATGGAGAGAGAGGAAAGTAGCAGAGCAGCCAGCAATGGAGATCGATCACCACGATGAAGAAAGATGCAAGTACTAGATTTACTTTGTCTTAAGATTGGTGTTGCCGTGCGGGAGGAGGTCGAAGGACGAGAATACGGAAGGTGGAGGATGAAGAGAAAGAAGATGAAACTGTTCCAAGATTCGTGCTTATCCACGTGGCTAACATCTATAGTGGGGCCTCATGGGGTGGGAGCTGCGGCCCTGCCCCAAAGAATTTTTTTTCGGAGGAGGAGAGGGGGTCAGTCCCTCCCTATTCCAGGTTTAGGTAGCGCTAGGTGGGCTGTGGAAGTGGGCTGGGCTATTTGGCTTGGCCCAGGTTGAATCGGTCCACTTCTAAAGCTATTTTCTTTCATTAACTTCTACCAATTACTTTTTTTACAAAACAAGTAGCCATAGAACAAAATAACATCTTGATTTTTGGGGTATTACAAGGGTGCGCTCGCGCCGCATGGCTTGCTCCACGGCCTTCACTTCTTCACTGACAAGTTCACCGGAAAGTCCCGCGGATTTTGCCCCGCCGACTTCCTCCGCCCCCATGGGCACACCTTCGACAGCAGCCACTGCGTCACCTCCCTCTCCTACCTGCCCACGCTACTTCCCATCGGCGGCAATGACCCCCACGATGCCAACCAAGCAGCGTGGACGGAAGGGATAGAGAGAGAAGAGAGATGGGACAACTGACATATGGGTCTAGGGTATTTCTGATATTTCACATGATTTCTCTTTCCACTTCAACCGAAACTTATTATTTTAATGGGTGCGGTGTCCATCAGCAAATATCCAACTTTTAAGAGTGTCTTCCCCCAAAAGTCATTTCGTGCGGTGTCATACAGCTAAAACCGTGAAGTCACAATGTCCTATAGCAAAATTTGCCTTTTTAAACGAAACGACACTTGTGCGGATCGAGCCGAGCCATCCCACCAAATCTTTTCAAGTTTGTTTCCTCTCTCTCCCTCGTCTTATGCACTCAATCCCATCTATCCCTTTTCTCTACCACCCATCCGCACCGCATTCCACCTCCTCCTCGCTCTCTCTCTTTCATGCGTCTCTTCGCCTATCGTCGCCGCCTCCTTCTCGCATAGCTAGGGCGCCTCCTCGCTGCCGTCGCAATAGCTAGTCCTCTTCCTCGCATGCGGCGGCATGTAATTGTTCTAGTTGTTTTTTGTTGTTGTTCTTGTGTTGATCTAAGGATTTGTGGTTTGTCTTTTATGTGTTGATTCGAGGATTTGAGGATAACTCACGTGAATTAAACTATGGTTCATGTGGTGACCTGTGAATTAAACTTTAGTTACGGATTAGGGTTGGAGCCAGGGTCGGGATGGGGGCTGCTCCAAGTATAGGTGCTCTCTCTGATTTTAAAAAAAAAAGAAGCCGGCTCGAAGCATCGGCTCATCGAGATGATGCTTTCGAGAGTCCCCCTTCAAGCAGCCTCTAATCCCATCCATCACAGATCACAGATTAACAACAATAATCCCCATCCCCATCCATCAAATACCATAGTCAACAACAACAATCCTCATCCCCATCCATCGTAGATCAACACCGGTAAGATGAAGAACTACACAAGATCAAGAACTACACAAGCAGGATGAACTCACTCTCCCCAGTCCCAGCGGAGCCGCTGGCGTCGTCATCGCCAATCTATCTGTCGCCATCGGAGGACGACGGCTAGCGGCGGTGTTGTCGTTGGAGGCTAGCCCTCTCCGCGTAGGTGTCGCCGATGCCAGATCCATGGCACGCAAGCTCCAAGCGGCTGAATCTGGTGCTCCCAAGCTTCAGGCGACAGGGCATCGATAGGGAGGGAGGAGAGGACGACGGGTGACGACGCCAGATACGGCGACGGGGTAGCGGTGCAGAGGGAGAAGGCGACGGGGTAGCGGTGCAGAGGGAGAAGACGATGATGGGCAGCAATGCCAAATGCGGTGATGGGCGGCAACGACGGGGCATGTAGGATCGAAGAACAAAGCTAAGCCAACCAGAGGGGGGTGAATGGTTGTAGTACCCAAAAACCAAAACTTTTAGCGGAATTGAAAGTTACCCTCAAATTCGATGTAGATCGGTCTGACCGAAGTAGATCGACCGGTCTGACCGCCCTGTGCTGTCGGTCTAACCGGAGTTAATCTCTCGGTCTGACCGCCTCAAAGTCGTCTCTGCCTCCTGCCGCCGTCACCGGTCTGACCACCGCGTACCAGCCGGTCTGACAGCTGCAATGCGCTGGTCTGACCGTCGGTGTCTCGTCGGTTAGACCGCCGAAACCCGTGCATACACAAATTGAAGATCTCTCAAAGTAGATGACAACTTTATTACTTCTCTCTGTGTTTACAAAGTATAACAACAGCACTCCTCACAAAAATCTCGACTAAACTCGAAACCCTAACTAAACTTTCAACTTCAAGCTCTCAAAAACGATACCGGGAAGCCACACCCTCCCTCTCTATTTATACATGAGGTATGCAGCCTAAAGCCACAAACCAAACTCATACAAGAAGTCCTAATCCACTTAGGAAACCTTCCCGTACAAGAAACCAATATTACATATTCCAATTGTACCAAATTTGGACTCCTTCCAAATTCGACTCCGCATCCCATACGCACACAATATCTCCATCGTATGTCATATGGAATCATCACCAACCACGTGCATTAATCTTTAGCCTAAGTATCCCGCATAATATCTGACTATCCGGACGTCACCTTATCTCCAAGTTGACTCCCGATCCATCACCGGCAATACTCTCTCGAGACGTAAAGATTATCTACACATGAATCAAACAAAGAAACCATATCCGAGCACAAGCTATCCCAAACTTGACTCATTGTTAGCACACAACAGTATTACATACGCATAGTATCCATCTAGAAGCCATAAACACGAATTAACCATGGATATCCAATAAAACAACCCGAAACCGAAACCGACACAGAATCGACCGGTCAGACCGCGGGCTGGCCGGTCTGACCGCACACATACCGCCGGTCTGACTGCACACATACCGCCGGTCTGACCGGTCTTGCCTGCCCGGTCTGACCGGACCCAACAAAAACAGCAACTCCTGTTCACCGTCTGAAAATTCAATCATCTCAAAAACCACTTCGCCAATAATCTCCAAATATCAAAACCAATAACCTCAGATACCAATTGTTCATCACAACAGAAGAATCACAAAACTATAGGTTTAACACCAATTTAATCGTAAACTATAACATTTATAGCTCTAACATAATAGTAGTGTTAGGGATTTAAACTATAAAATATATAGTTTTGTGATAATTTTAATATTAAATCTGTAGTTTTGTAATAACTTTAATGCTAAATCTATAGTTTTGTAATAGTTTGGTTAAAATACCTGTAGTTTGTCAAAATTACTTTGAAAAAAGATAATCAAACAAGTGCTTAGTCATAGTGGACTGTGGGAATTAATAATGAAAATGGCCCAGCTGTGGAGAAAAACTAGGGAGGAATTTCACATTTTTTTAGACTAAAGAACATGGTATATGTGGACAACATAACACTACCTGCTGTCAAAAAAAAAACATAACCCTGTGTATGTTAATCTGTATAGCTGAGGCATCCATCCATAGCATGTGCAGTATATTATTGGTTGAATTTGGAAAGCTAGAATACTCACCATTTAACATATATCGGTCAACATTATCATAATCCCCAAATAAAAAAAATAACTTTTAACAACAAAAAAGATGCATCTGGCATGCAGCTACTAAATCCAAATGAACAAAATTCATATCATCCAAACAACTTTGGTCAAAATGGATTAAAAACTCAAGACGATGTCAAAAAATGAAAAAATCGCCATGCTGCACCTGCCTATTTAAAGCTCAAGATCATTCAGAAGAAATGGTGAAACCAACACAACAATCGCATGATCAGCTAGAGATCGAAACAGAGAAAGATCATGACCATGGCGAGCGGCGGCGTGAGGCTGAAGGCCGGGACACGGCCGCCGTGGGTAGGGCTGGCGGCGGCGGTGTGGGTGCAGATGGCGGCGGGGAACGCGTACACGTTCCCGCTCTACTCGCCGGCGATCAAGGCGGCGCTCGGGTACACGCAGCAGCAGCTCGCCGTGCTCGGCGTCGCCAAGGACGTCGGCGAGAACTTCGGCGTCGTCGCCGGCGTGCTCTGCAACAGCTTCCCGCCCTGGGTCGTGCTGCTCGTCGGCGCGGCCTTCTGCTTCGTCGGCTACGGCGCGCTCTGGCTCGCCGTCAGTGGCGCCGTCGTCGCCATGCGGTTCTGGCTGGTAAGTACTCATCTGATTCTAACTCCATCCGGTTAAACTACATAAAAATAGATTCTTTAACGAATTTGGAGGAATATTTGTTATAATAGATATTTTTAACGATTTTTTTCTGATTCCAACTCTTATTTGTTATAATAAGTTTATAAAAATAAGACTATACGATTATATATGAAAGTATTTTAACAAATCTACATCTACCATTTAGCTAAATATTTTAAAATCAGTTGACAAAGAAAGTTATAAAATTTGACCAAATGTCATCCAAAATATTTATGGGTGTGCACTCATCGAAAATATCAAGTGTGCAAGCCCGGGTTTTTGGTCTCGGTCCATTCGTCCATATTGGATTGCTAAAAAAACTTCAAACAGTTTTTATCTCTCAAAACTTCCAATTTTATGATCATCTTTGCCTCAAGATTCGTGCAAAGAAAAAAAAGGGGGGAAAACCTCAACAGCGAACGCCCGACCAGGGACTCAAACCCACGACCAGCAAGTAGCAAGCTTCCATCAATTGCCAACTGCTCAGATGGTTGGTTTTGATTAGTTATGTATGAGTTACATTTAGATGGTAACTACAGCACTGTAATTATACTTTATTTATATTATATTTATATTTGAATGTTTTTCATCTTAAAAAACTGTCAAATAACTATTGAATTATTCCTGGCTATACAACTTTTGACAATCTATTGGGTTGAAAGCTTTCAGATATAACTATATAGTATGAATATAGTGTAATTGTACTGTTACAATGCAACTTATATATACTCGCATCTACAAACACATAAAATCGAGATTGCTCGCTTGGCTAGGGGCGGACGCTAGTATCTACGAGGTTGGGGGATCGATCTCCGTCCCCTATGTTGATGCATATCTAATGGTCTATAATTTGATAGTTTTCTCCAAGAAAAATATCAACAATTATTTAGTAATCTTTTCTTCTAATCTTAAAGATATATTGATTATGACGGGAAGATGCACATAGATCGTGGAGACATAGGTGACCTAGCTAAAACTCTAGCAAGTGTAACACTGGATCACTTTGTAATAACGGTTATATTAGCCTCAAAATAAGGGCTATTTCTGCCACCTCTCAAATAACTACCTTTCCAAACCAACCAAATACGCCTCCTAAAATATACTAAAGCCCTAGGAGGCTAAAATCAGGAAGAAACTAAATTTTTTAAAAAAAAAACTCAGCCAACTCACCCATGAACCAACCACGCACCAACAGGCGACAACACCATCACACACCATTGAGGAAGAAACCTAGCCCTGAGCTAGCCGCCGTTATGCGAGACCGATCATCATTAGGCCTATGATAAAGTTACATCGCCCAATGCCGTCAAAGCCAAACCATTGAAAGAGTGCAAGGGCTCAAAAAAAAACATCCTGCCATTGGATTGCAGATTGAGAGGGCAAGGGAGAAGAAAAAGATCCGCTTGTCCCCTATACAAGCCGCCAAAATGAAGCCAAGAGCGTTGCAACCTCCCAAACATCGTTGACCTCGCTAGCCAGCTGATCACCAAACGCGTGGGCTCCCAGACATCACCACAGAACTGTAGAGGAAGAGGACGAGAGAGAAAAAGATCCGCTCTTCCCACACGAACCTGTATGGCAAACAAAAAACTGATGAATGATAACAATGTAAAATCTGTAGCACCTGCAAGTTAGCAAATACATGCACAAGAGTTGTGCCTAGTAGGAAGCCTTGTTGTGTCCTCTGAGATATTGTGTCTTAAAAGAAATTATGGGTCTGTGACAAAAGAATTGAATTGTATGACCTGATATAGTGATATTTAATACCATATAATGGAACCATGTAAAAACTGAACTAGCATGATGTGACTTAGCAATAACCATGAGGCATGATCAAGCTAGAACTAACGTTGTTTATTGCATATTCACGGTGGTTTCAACCAACCCCTTTTTAATCTAATCATGAGAGGTCATATGATGCTTACGGTTGTTAGATTGGAATCTGAATGCTAGCTAGATCTGTTCGTGTAAACCAGAACAAGTCATCTACACCTCGAATCTCTAGATGCACAAATCAGCGAAACAAACAAATCGTCTACACTCACACAACAAAAAAGAAGTACAGAATGTGTAAGAAATCTGAAATTATTTCTCCTCAAAGCCTAAGTTCTTAAATCAAGAACAACCTAAAGAGGACAATCTGCACTGCAAGATCTTATAAAGTCAATCAAAAACTAACTCGAGAGGTGGCCTTAGATATTAGTTCAATGCACGACGAGCAGCTCCGATGGCATTGCAATGATCAAACACGTCCAAGTGTAACACCACTTTTGTAGTGTCTATCGGCAGTGGCAGCTGGAATGCCACGCTCTTGTCGTGGCTAGCTTCTTCGGGAGTTGAGGAGGTCCCTAGTAAGTGCGGCACACTAACGACATCTTCCACGGCGGCCTACATGGATGGGGAGGCGAGGCCGTGAAAATAGGAGCAGGTGTGCTGGAGACGCGGCCATCACTGTGGTCGTAGAGCAAAGTCACATAGCCTACACAATCGCAAGTGAAATTGCATGCATGCATGCCGGACAAGAAACCAGAGGTGAGTTCGGCAGCGGCAGCAAACGCGAGTCACCTGACGGTCTGTGCGTGCGTGCTGCTGCAGCAGCGTCGATGGCGGGATTGTGTGCTGCTTCCTCTCTAGATGTACACAGGACGGATAAGAGGAGATCGAGATTGGATGGGTAAGAAACAGAAAACACATTGCGCATATCATGGATGAAATCGATTAGGACTCAAACGCGTCGCGCCGACTACGGGTGCAATGGATCAAGACTCGGGAGATGAACAACGAGGGACGATAGAAACATTACCAATGTTTTTAATAGGTAAAGAAAATATATGCCCATTAATAATGGGAGATTGGATCATATACCCTCAATTTATATTAAAATAGATTGGATCATATACCCTCACTTTATATTGAAATTGACGATTTACCCTTCTGACCCCACATGTCACTGACGATAGGTTACCCTATGTTTCTTTTTTTTCCCATCCAAGCAGAGTTTATATGAATATGATAAAATATTTCATCTTAATAAAACCCAAAGTGCAACCAAGATTGTATAATAATTCTGATGCTATCGATGACAGCTATGGATTGTGCTAGCAATTGCAACAAACAGCAACGCGTGGTTCCTGACAGTCGTGCTGGTGACAAACATGCGCAACTTCCCGCTCCGCCGCGGCGTCGTCGCCGGCCTCCTCAAGGGCTACATCGGCGTCAGCGCCGCCCTCTTCACCCAAGTGTTCTCCGGCGTGCTCCACCGCTCGCCGACGAGCCTCCTCCTCCTCCTCGCCACCGGGCTCCCCACCATATGCCTCGCCACGATGTACTTCGTCAGGCCCTGCACGCCGGCGATCGACGATGCCGCCGCCGCGGGCGCCGAGGAAGACGGCCATTTCGCCTTCACCCAGGCCGTGAGCGTCGTCCTCGCCGTCTACCTCGTGACGACCACCGTCCTCGGCAACGCCGTCGAGCTCTCCGACGCGACCAGCCACACGCTTCTCGTTATAACCGTGCTGCTGCTTCTTGCACCGCTCTCGATCCCGGTGAAGATGACATTGTTCAGGAGGTCACCGCGGCGGCAGAGAACGGAAACAACGGAGGAGGAGGAGGAGCCACTGCTGATCCCGTCACATGTGGTCGACGACGACGAATCTGATAAGGTGGATGTGCTGCTAGCGGAAGGGAAGGGGGCGGTGAGGACGAAGAGGCGGCCGCCGAGGAGAGGGGAGGACTTCGAGTTCAGTGAGGCACTTGTGAAAGCTGATTTCTGGCTGCTGTTCGTTGGTTATTTCATTGGAGTTGGGACGGGTGTCACCGTGCTGAACAACCTTGCACAGATTGGTATTGCTGCTGGTATTGGTGACACTACGGTTTTGTTGTCCCTGTTTGCGCTTGGTAACTTCTTTGGCCGCCTCGGTGGAGGTGCAATTTCAGAGAAATTTGTCAGGTATGTGTGTCAACAAAAATAGCTAAAGTTTTAAAAAACAATTACGAAAAGAGACCGAAATTTGATAGATAACAGTTGTCTGAGAGTTCGACAGTCACAGTATTTTTTTAAAGTTAATTTCATAAAACCACAAGAAGGACGGCTATATCACAAAACCCCCCAAACCCCATTGTAATCCAGGTTTGGAGGCCAAATGTTTCACAAAACGAGATATTTATGCAAACTGTTTATATTTTCACTATAATACACAACATTTGCAAGCATATGCTCGCATCATACGCTGAAATTACACATTCCTGTACGGTCTACATTATTTCCTTCCTAACTCCCCGATTCATGGAAAAGATGAAGATGCACCTTGGTAGGAGCATCACATGACAAGTTACATAAACCCAAACTAAGTATAATTAGACAAATGATGTTTCTTGACAAAATGGCCAATGTGTATATATACTTAGAAAATACACCACATTATTTTTAATACATGTATTATGCATAAGTATAATAGCCAAAACAAATGATTTAGGTATGAATTGGAGTTTTATGAAACGTTCCCCCTAAAACCTAGGGTTTCTTGAAACAGGTTGCAAAACATGATTTTTTTTTGTTACGGATGCCCCAAAATATGTGGTTTTGTGAGATTTATCTCTTTTTCTTTTGAGAAGGTATATAGTATTTCTATTTTGTGGTTAGGTCGGCATTGCTGGTTCCTAGGCCAATATGGATGGCGTTGACGCAAACCATCCTCGTCGTCGCCTACCTATGCCTGGCCTATGCCCTCGGCCCGGCCATCACTTATGCCTCCACGGCCGCCGTCGGCCTATGCTACGGCATGCAGTTCTCAGTGATGATTCCGACGACCTCAGAGTTGTTCGGGCTCAAGAACTTTGGTCTCTTCTACAACCTCATGTCCCTGGCAAACCCGCTCGGCGCGGCGCTCTTCTCCGGCGAGCTCGCCGGTCGGCTATACGACGAGGAGGCTACGAGGCAACAACATTCTGGTGGCTCCAGGGAGCACGGTGGTGCGTGTCTTGGCCCGGGATGCTTCAGGGTCGCGTTCGTGGTGCTCGCCGGTGCATGCTCGGCGGGGACGGTGGTGAGCTTGGTGCTGTCGGCAAGGATACGGCCGGTGTACCGGGCTCTCTACTCCGGCGGGTCATTCAGGTTGCCCAACGCGTCACAGCAGCATTGAGCTTTGCATTTCTTGGAATTGAGTTGTTGTTGCATGTCATGCGTTACATGCAAGATTAGTGTTTGTTAAATTTTGGACAATTGGATTTGTTAGCTTTGGTTTGTGAATATCGGTGACATGTATATTATTCAAAATGGCTCTTGCATATTGAAGGTGAGATGTGAGTCTCTGATATCTGGACAAGGGATTTACTAGCTTGGTTTTTGGGATTTTTTTATGCTGGTGAAGTTTTAAGTTGGTACTACATTACGTTGATATATTTTATCTTCTTATTGATAACTAGAAGAGCAGTCTATATGAAATTACGAAATTTGCTAGTATGTCACAAAGTTTGGTGGCGTACTCACTTTTGCCACAAAGTTGAGGGTCATTGCAGATTTACCATAAAGTTGAGTGAGAATGCTGTATCACCCTTAAATTACTAGAATTAACCTTGTCTTATTCTTCATCTTCTTTTTCTATCTATCGGGGTCTCATCCTCAACTCCTATGGCATTGCCACCGTCATTGCTCCCATATCATCCTCAACTCCTGTGGCATTGCCACCGCCATTGCTCCCATACTGAGCTTTGATGCTTGTCAACCTGCCTCAATGCCATTGTCTACCCTCTCCAAGCTCTACGCTGTCACTATTAGAGCTCGCTTGCTCTCTACTATCTATAGGTGCAACCTCTTGTGCGTGCTTGCCTGTCAGTGAAGCTACTGTGTGTGTGCGTTCAGTCGTCGGCTTTGCCGCCACTCGTTCACAGCGTCGATTGCTCATGCGTGCTCGCCAATGTTTAGCTCATTGCCACTCGTCCTTGCAGGAGGCGCTTACTAGCGCTCTACCTCAGCAGCTTGCTGGTGCTCCACCACCATCTCTCGCCAGTGCTCTACTCACAGATGCGTGCCGACGCTTCGTCGAGAAGCAACGAAGAGATGGGAAATGAAAGAAGATTGGGGCAGAAAAAGAAGGTGGGGGCAATTTGTTATTCAGTGTGTTAGTGTGGCAAATGAGGGGTATTCCATTCAACTTTGTGGCAAATCTGTAATGCCACTTTACTTTGTGGTACATGTGAGTATGCTCCCCAACTTTGTGGCGTACCAGCCATTTTCATGAAATTTGTTTATTTGAGTTTTTTTATTAAAATGACATTTATTAGGAAATTCATGCCAAACAATTTGGATGATGCAGACCGTATATTTTATAAAGGAGCTACGAACTGGAAAAAAAATACATCTCATATTCACATATCCATTTTATCAATTTAATTTATGTAAATGTTGTTTTTGTCCCTTGTTAGACTTCTTCGTCTTAAGTTAGGAGATCTCAATTTCTATCTGGCGATGGCAAAATGGTTTCTGACAACAAATTAACAAAGAGATCGAAGTTGAGATCGATCGTCGATCGACATGGCAAGTGTTCTTGTTGAGGAAAACGAAAACTGAAGTGAATTTCGGCCCAGCCCAAACCACAAACCTAGCTCGACAAAACAAGCCCTAATCAATCACACCTTCTGCGTTAACACTAACAGAGATGTGCTTTAGCGGCTAAGCCTAAGCTAGTTACGGCCCACGACCGCGAGCCCGGCTCAGGCCCAGGGCCCATCCTCCCGCGCCACTGCCACCTCCCCATTTCCTCTCGCTTATCGCCTCCCAAATCCACTCGTCTCCCTCCCCACCTCCACGGCTCCACCCATGGCGGCCATGGCGACCCCGCAGCAATGCTGGCTCCCCACCAGCGCGCGAGCTCCTCCTCCTCCACGCGCGCCCCCCTCCACGCCCCTCCGTCCGGGCCCCGTCTCCGGAGCTCCCGCCTCCCTCCGCTACCGTGGGCGCCGCGCCGCGTCGGCGTCGGCGTCGGCGGCGAGGAGGAGAGGAGCCTCCCTGCCCTGCTCCCCCAGGTAGCATACCAGCATCGCTTCTCGAAGTAAATTGTGCCGTACGCGCTTCATCCCGCATTGGCGGAGGGAGCTCCGGTTCATTTCGATTTGCTTATCCGCTGCGCAGGTGCACGTTGGAGACGGCTGGCCCTGGCTTTGATCCCCTAGGGCTATACAACGATGGGCCTTCGAGGAATGATATGCAGTCCCCGCTGTCGAACTTCTTCGGCATCCTGTCGCCGGTGTTCGGGAGCTCCAGTGGTGCCAGGAAGGAGAAGTCGTCTTATGGACGAGGAGCAGCAGGTTGCCAAGTTAATCCCTTCGATTTTTGTGCATGTAACTTTGTGAAATTTGCTGTTAAATTCTTTTTGTTATATCTGTACTAGTTTACCTATGCAGTACCGTTCTACATCATTGTAGGAGCGTGTTATTACTTACTAGTATAAATGCGTAGTTTGAGTTGAAGACGATGTTATGTTAGTCCATTGTTAGTGAAGAAATGAGTAAAAAATTTTCAATCTAATTAATATGATGAAGTTCTGACAGAGCTACCATGTAATTTACGTAATACTGAGATTTTTTCAACACAGATGCAATCTATTTGGTAATGTTAAAGCTTAAGGACCTCAATAAACATAAAAAGGAACCCTCTTGGTTACACACATTTTTGAGGAAATGTTATCAGCAGGATTTTGCTTATTATAAATATCTGGTACTACTAGTCTAACTTTAAGTGTTGTTTGTAAAATTAACTCAACTTATGTTCATATTTTTCAATCATTGCAAAAATTTATTTTACCTATGTGTGCCTTATAGGCTGTTACTTAACAGCATTGACATCTGTTGTTCATGTAGTGCAGCTTGAATCCACTTTAGTAAATTTAACCATCTAGACTTCCCTATTTAAAATGTGTCTTAATCCAAGTAGCTCCCTTTTGATCAGCTGCAATTGAAGATAGTTCCATTGATATTGGTGACTTCTTCAAGGGACCTCTACCTGGGAAATTCTTGAAGCTCCTTGGTTATTTGGCCTTGTCTCGACTTGGTATTTACATACCTCTGGGTGGAGTGAACCGGGATGCTTTCGCTGGTAATCTTGACCAGAACAGTCTACTAGGCACTTTGGATTCTTTTTCTGGTGGAGGTATTGGCCGGCTTGGAATATGCTCCCTTGGCATTGTTCCGTTTATCAATGCACAGATTGTGTTTCAGCTTCTTGCACAACTTTATCCGAAATTGCAAGATCTTCAGAAAAAAGAAGGGGAGGCAGGAAGAAAGAAGGTTCTTCAGTATACAAGATACGCATCTGTTGGTTTTGCAATTGTCCAGGTTAGATTCTTGGAGCACTTCTCAGATTTATTTGTCAACATAATTGATTGAAAAGTTGAAGATGTGGGATGCTGGTTTCCAGGGTACCAAGGGGGTACTACAAGTTAGTATAGTCTAGATTTCTGAGCATTAGATTTATTGGTCAACCTTTAAAGTTTGACTTAGGACAAACACGAAATGACTTATAATATGGAATGGAGGGAGTAGTATTTTATGGTTATCAGTTACAAAATATTCCTTATTTTGAATGAAAATTCAGAATGTTCTAGTGTCTTCCTGGCTGGTTAATTAATTTGTTTACTTCTTGCTAGGCTATTGGACAAGTTCTTTTTCTTCGTCCTTATGTTAATGACTTCAGCACAGAATGGGTCCTCACATCTGTGACACTATTGACGCTTGGATCGGTGTTTACAACTTTCATTGGCGAAAGAATATCTGATTTAAAACTTGGAAATGGAACATCTCTTCTTATATTTACAAGTATAATATCGTATTTACCTGCATCGTTTGGAAGGACAGTTGCACAGGCATTTCAAGATGGGAATTATGTTGGGCTTCTGACAATCATATTATCATTCCTTTTCCTAGTCCTTGGAATTGTTTATGTCCAAGTAAGCAGGTTTATTTAATTTGTCCAGATACATATGGAATTCCTCTCAAATTGCTCATTGCTTATTTGAGATCACTTGGGTGGTTCAGGAAGCTGAGAGGAAAATTCCGCTAAATTATGCTTCTCGATACAGTAGTCGGAGTGGAGGGCTCCAACGCTCTGCATATCTACCATTTAAGGTTTGTTGTTCTTCCAATTAATTTTATTTAACAACTATATTTCCATATATTTTGTGCAAGGTCTGAGTTTGAGCTTCAGTTTTATGTTGACACTCTGGATGCTTATTTGAATACTTACAATTCAGAACTGTCTCCAACTTTATTGATACTATTACATTTGTATTGTAACTTAGCACATGTTGCAATAATGACCTATCCTCATCTTCATTTGATAGTTGTGGCTTTGTGCAAAATAAGGGATAATTCTGAAAGTTGGTATGCAGACTCTTAGCTGTTATTCTTGATTATATGGTGTAGCCTTGTACTCTTCTAACTGTTCATTTGAGTGACGCTCAATTCACTTTCTATTTTTCCTTATTTATTACTTGAAACCGTTCCATTGGCACTTTTGGATGTCTGATTTAACAATCTTAATAACTTTGTACAAGGCATATGGACAAAATAAGGCCAGAGGATATCACCCATATGGTCTTGTAAATTTGATCTAACAAAGAGTTGGAGGCTGTAGGACCAAGCACACAATTATTCTCTTTTTTTTAGCAAATGAAATGAGATCAAGCTTCCAATAATTTTTTTCTTAACCTCTCTCCATCATTGGGAGTCATAATTGTAATAATTTCCACTGTATTTGATTTTTTCTGTCCTACCTTACAAATTACCGAAGGAAATATTACTTATGACTTACTATCCAACCATTATGAGCAGGTCAATAGTTCTGGTGTCATGCCTATAATATTTTCTACATCTTCTTTGGCTTTGCCTGGTACTTTGGCACGATTTACTGGCTTAGACTTTCTTAAAAAGGCTGCCATAGCCCTAAATCCGGGAGGTAAACCAGAAGTTTCCATAGTCTTTTGAAATTTATTGTCTTTATGTGGAAGATGGCAATGCAATAGACATTCTGTTTGCATGTAAATCATATTCTATTAACTTTATGCTGCAGGTGCTTTCTATATTCCAACTAATGTACTGCTTATAGCCTTTTTCAATTACTATTACACCTTCCTTCAATTGGATCCTGATGATCTTAGTGAGCAATTGAAGCGGCAAGGTGCTTCAATACCGCTTGTGCGGCCAGGAAAAAGTACAGCTGCCTTCATAAAAACAGTGAGTTATTGTTCTTCATTAGAATAAATACTGTCCTTCCATTGCATCTGAATTTTTAGTAGTCAATGTGCATAATGTATATGTTCCAGCCCATTAGCTCATTTTTTTCTATCTGCCTAGTTGATTCTGTGCAATGGTTTTGTTACGTAAATTAGCAACAGTCCTTATCTCTGTGTGGTTATCAGTGAGAACTGCTTTTGTAGTGACGTGATGTATTAAACAACTCTGAAACTCAGCTCGCAATCATCTAAAGAAGTCAGTAACCACTAAACAGTTTGTTGTCTGCTCTGCAGTGTTAGATTCATGCAAGGTTCACCTGTTCATGATGGTTTGCTTTTTTCTTTATCATAGGAAATTTGGAGTTGTGTTAATTGCACATACTGCCAACCAGACTGGTTAAACTCATTCACGGGTCATATCATCAAAAAATGTGCTAGATCCTATGTATAACTATCTTGTGGTCTGGCCAAATAGTTGATTCTGTGCAATGGTTTTGTTACATAAATTAGCAACAGTCCTTATCTCTGCATGGTTATCAGTGAGAACTGCTTTTGTAGTGACGTGATGTATTAAACAACTCTGAAACTCAGCTCGCAATCATCTAAAGAAGTCAGTAACCACTAAACAGTTTGTTGTCTGCTCTGCACTGTTAGATTCATGCAAGGTTCACCTGTTCATGATGGTTTGCTTTTTTCTTTATCATAGGAAATTTGGAGTTGTGTTAATTGCACATACTGCCAACCAGGCTGGTTAATTGCACATACTGCCAACCAGGCTGGTTAAACTCATTCACGGGTCATATCATCAAAAAATGTGCTAGATCTTATGTATAACTATCTTGTGGTCTGGCCAAATGCTAGTCTTTGGTGGTGGCAAGGTCATTTGCCACATACAAGAGGATTTAGGATGCAATTTGTAATGAACACTTGCATCCTTCTGGATTTATAGTACTCATAAATATTTCTATGTTGGTTGTGTGATTAATAAACTGTATGATGTAAATATGCCATCAGCCATCCCTTGTATTACTCACATACATGGGACAACATTTCCCACTGTTGATGGGAATCCTTACTACTATCTTTTTGAAGATCACAGTCAGTAAGACAGTAACTCTATTACCCGAATTGATTACAGTAACTCTATTACCAGAATCGATTACTGCGCAAGATAATGGGACATACAGTTACATTTCGTATGTTATGTATGTGAGATGCACCTTTTACTTTTTTGCCGTGCATCATTTTGGGGGAAATTCAATATAAAAATCTCAAATTCAATAAGAAATCCAATCACAATTAAAATATATCTAGTACTGCAAACCATTAAAATGCTTCTATATCTTGTACTGAAATTAAATTGATCTCATTGCAGGTTCTTAGTCGTATATCTGTCCTAGGATCTGCCTTCCTTGCTGTTTTAGCTGCTGGACCATCTGTGGTTGAACAAATCACTCACTTAACAGCATTCCGGGGATTTGCTGGTACATCAGTGCTTATCCTTGTTGGGTGCGCAACTGACACCGCTCGGAAAGTTCAGGCAGAAATAATTTCACAGAAATATAAGAACATTGAGTTCTATGATGTCAACCGTTTTGACCAATGATTTATGACACCGATCTTTTCTTTTCAACTTGTACCAAATGTTCTGTTGTATAATTGGGTCATGTGGTAGCATTTAAGATTGTTCAATTTTATGCATGTTTTCCTTCTATTGTGCATATCACTTGTATGTTTACTTGAGGAGCAGAAATCATACATCCTTGTGTACATAAATATATTAGAATTATTTACCTCAGAAAATGAACTTTCTACCATATTGCTCAGACCTCACTTTGTTATTTTAAATTATTACAATTGGCTGAGTACTTAATACATGTTGAGAGGATGAGAAGCAGAGACAGGGATTTAGAGTTATTTAATATTTTTGTTTTACATATTGGGCTATTGCAAACTCTAATATAGCTGGCATATGCTTGCTTTTCACATATAGAGAGTTTGTAACTCATGTTTATGTGGACACATCTTTTCAAATTTTTATTCTTTATCTTGAAATTTTATTTAGTGTACTGCTGATGGTGTAATTCCCCACGTTTGTTTAATTCAAACTAATTCTTTTCATCATCTTACTTGTGGAGGTGACCCTTCCCACATTTGGTAGCCTTTTCTGCAATACAGTATTTAATAATTTAAGTGAGCATTGAGATAACTAAGTGAACAACTATTGGTGAATGAGAGTAAACATCCAGGAGCTATAATTATCATACAGAAATGATCACCACTTATCTAATTAGTATGTTACTATTTACATCATTTGATTATATTGAATGTAGTTTGTGTTACTACTGATGATGATCTGCAGAGAAATCAGGTTCTTCAGGTCGCTCCTTCTGTGCTTTTTTGAATATTGATGCTATTTTTGAGACAGTAACTGTTTCTCTGTGTGATAGAGTGCTGGAAGAACCATTAAAATCCTCACATCTCGTTTCATTGAAGTCATTGTCCAACAAGAAGAATGACTTCCACCTGTTGCTTAGACCTACTTCTGCCATTTTTTGTCGATTCTGGCGGCTCCGCCATGCTGATTGGATAAAGCGAGCAGCCCATGTTCTCCACTGGTATGAGTGTAACCTGAATGTGTGCTGCAGGTGCTTGGAATGCATCATTCTGAATGTGCTGGCTACGCACTTAATGTCATTGGCTTGGAGGGAGAATGCTTCCAATTCGGCTATTGTTTTAACAGTTCTTGTTGATGATGGATAGCTGTCTCTAGAGCTGGGAAGCAATGCCCATGTAAGCAACTCCTCACCACAAAAATCGCCTGGTTTTAGGATGCTGGAGTTGAAGAAGCCAGTTCTGCCACCATCTGTTGTGGAGCTCTCTAGTTTGCCACGAATAATGAAAAGCATCACCTTGACAGGGTCTCCCTCACGGATTATGTAGGTGCCTTCAGTGCAAAGGAAGTAGGTCATGCGTTCAAAGATGGCATCGAGTAGTTGATGGTCCATTGCAGAAAAAAATGGCACCTGAAATTTCAATTGAAGGGAGCATACTTTAGCTTATCATTATTTTAGGATATATGTCTACTGTCTATCATTAGTTTTTGTTCCTTTTTCTCCTTAAACATGAAGAGTAAGGATAAGTAAAGGTGATGCTTGTGATTGCAGAAGATATTAGCAGGAACAGGACTCACGTACACGTTCGACAAGATCAAGACACAGGTACCGTTTTATATCTCGATGAAGATCTGCTGGTAGTTGTCTCAAGATTGAATCCTCTTCAACTCCCTGCGTAGCAATCCACTTGTATTTGAAGAATTGACTGACGCGGTATCGCAACTCATCAGGTATTTGATGATCTGTCATCCAATCTTCCATTTCTGTTTGCCACATTCTCCAATCTTCAGTATTTTTAGAAAGAGATCTCATGTGTATCTGTGAAGCATGTCTTTTTCTTATTTGGTGTACCACATAAGTAAACCGTTACTGAAAGTGTTTTACAAGATAAATTACCTGCATGTTGCCTATTAGTTGTGCAAACAAACCAATGCTGAGAAGTGTTAACCCTATTGCAAATAGGTTTTCACCAATGAAGGAACTAGTCACCAAAGGATTGCCATACGTGCTGACACCAAAAATATATACAAGATAACATTTCAGTAATCTGAAACCATGATAGGTCGGCCACAAATATTGCAAGCAGCATGAAAGAATTTGTACGAACAGGTCATTATGTAGTTAATGCTAGATAATAATTGTTTTCTGGGTGTAATGCCTTTTCGGAGCTTGAAAAATTGAAAATGCATTCAGTAAGTATCAAGATACGAACGTCAACTGTTGAAGTCCCCACCACAGGGAGTAGAAATATTTCTCAGAGAATGAAGTTGCGGTCACTCCATTTTGTATTGCTTGAATGAATATGCCATAGTTGATATTGACGCTATTGCTGTTGGCGTTGCAATCTGTGAACACATTTGTGCTATTTGCCCAATTTTGACTGTTACTTGATGTGGCATATTTACAGTCAAGGAAGTGTAAATCACATAGTTCTCCGTGTGCCATTCTGTCCTCAATAGAGCACTGTGTTTCCCAGCATGTCTTTTGCCGATCCACTGCAGTTAGATAGAATATCGCTCCAACCACCTGGTGGAAACATGGCAGAAAGTAATGGTTTAATGAGACAAGTTACAATTTTTTCCTATAGGATGATTTATGTTTGGCATATTTTCCAATCGTTTATTCCATGAAGTGTCTTGACTTAAAAATGCCTAGTGAAATATTGACGACATTAATTCTAGTCAGGTTGTATAGGGCTAAAGTTTATGTTTTGAAATGGGCCATGATCCCAACCAAATTGTCATTTTATCTGTTTGCAGCAATGTCTGCTGCATAACGTTCTTTATGTACTTTTATCATAAAATCATGATATGACAGTTGTTTTTGTAATCCAGGTGAAATAACTAACACTTACGTGACTTGCCACCAAATAAAGAACTAGACTGTAGATAGCTCCTTCCCACCCATTTTTTGCGATGAAACCCACCATCTCCATGATACTAAGGCTGAGAAGAATTACAATGTATAATCTGATGGCAGATTGGACCAATATTATAAGAAAGAAAGGGGCATTGATATGCTTGAAGCTGATAGATGGCATGACTACCCAAACAAGAACCTGCACATAGAAAGAAAGAATTTACCCGCACAAAAATATCACACCTTTTTCTGATTACTGCTGTACTATTTCCAACTTTCAAATGAAAGAGACATACTTGTGGAACTGGCAATGCAGCTACTAGGTCAATGAAGAAGTTTCTTCTGATGTATCTATTTGCAATCTTTTTAGGATCTGTGACAAGCTCACCCTTGCCAAGCACTTTGGAGCCTGGATCAACATATGCAGTGGAGAAACTTATAGCAATATGAGCTATGAAGAACATGTCAAGAAAAGACCGTAGACAAGTGAGGATAATGGCGAGATGATGATCCATTGTCATGCACAACTGGCGGTCTCTGCCCTCAACAATTGGCAGGAAGAAGAAGAGAGGATCAATGAAGTGAGAAGCGATGCATGAGACGAGGAAGACACGGTTCCATATCAGCAGAACGTTGCCTCCAGGGTCTAGCATACTCTCTTCTCGGGTTATCCAGATTCTGGAACAATCTTTTAACTTGAGCACTATCTTGCTGCTCATTGTTTTAACTGAACCTGTGGCCAAGTTATTCTGCCTGTCTCTTGCTTCGTTCTCAATAAGAAGCCTGCAGAGTAAAAAATCAATGAAGAATTATACGATCTAAGTACAAAGAACTTTACTCTCTTTTTTTTTTCCCCTGGAGATGTTTATAGTTATAGCAATGTTGGTCAACATATGATTCTACAATCGTTGTACTTAAAAGACTGGAGGTAGTTGCCAGTCACTTGAGTAGCAGTAAATTAATAATGGTCATTGAGTTACTCATGTGTTGCTACATTTGTAATGACCTATAATTGCTGTTTAATTGTTTATAATCAATCATGTCAGTACTAAAGTTGAGTATCAACATTTTCTAGTGATGCCCGATTAATGCAGTTTTTTTTGTTTTTATAATTAAATGGTCTCGTGAAATGCTTACGTTCCAAACTTGTATCAGTATATTGTCGAAGGTGTGTGTGGTTACTGTTTTATTTGCACCCAATTGAAGTATCGGACAGTGATAGAATTATTAATGATTTAAAAGGACAACAAAACCTCATTAAAATAATGTTCAAGGTGAAGAAAAGACAATTGTCGATAGGAAAATAACCATTGAATGCTTGTAAATGACGAGCAAGTTCTCATTCTAGCTACAATATCAATTTGAAAATAAGTCGCTAAGCGAGCAGCTGGTGCATTCAACACTTCGAAAACTTTATACTCATTTGCGTCAGAACTCAACTTATTCGGTTTACATATATAGAACATATTTCTTCCGTCTCAAAATAAATCAATTTTAGAGTTTGAAGTTTGTCCTAAAATAAACCAACTCCTACCTTCTTACATTCCAATAATCAGCAAAACAAAAAAATTTATTACTTCAATATCCCTCACTTAACCATCAATCAATACAACTTTCAAATTAATTAAGGGCATTATGGTCTTTTGCTTCTCTTCTTAAATTCTCATTGGGATGTTAATTCCTCAAAAAAAAAAGAACTCTTTTGTTGAAAAATTCAAACTCAAGAGCAAACTGAATCTATCCCCCAAAACGTCTCATGGAACTCCTGATTCAATAATACATCAAATTTCAGCGAAATAACCCTAGATCATTTGACATAATCAAAACAATCTGTTGAACTCACCTCATATTCTCGTCAATCCTTTCTCAAGCGCTATCCCTCTTCCTCCACAGCTACCAATCTTGTTCCCTTTGCCTTTTATCTCGCACATAAAACCAAATTTGCTAGACAACACACTCAAGAAAAATTCAATATAACCATAGCATCCCACACATCATCACTCACTCTCTACTCTCTAGCACGCACACAAAAGAGACACGAGATCAACTGCCATGGTCTAGAAGCTTCTAGAACATCTCCTCTCATCCTCATGGGAAAACAATGGAGACAAGCTAGCTAGGATGGGAAAGAAAACCACTCGTAGCTAGGAACACTGGAACACACACACACACATAGAGAGAGAGAGAGCGCTCTAGGACTTGACTTCGATCCTCAAGTCACTGCTTATAAGGCCGTGTTTAGTTGTAAAATTTTTTTTTGGCAAAAACATCGTATCAGATATACGAACACACATTTGAAGTATTAAACGCCAACTAATAACAAAACAAATTACAGATTCCGATAGTAAACTGCGAGACGAATCTTTTGAGCCTAATTAAGCCATCATTAGCACATGCGGATTACTGTAGCACTTATGGCTAATCATGACGTAATTAGGCTCAAAAGATTCATCTCGCAATTTACAGTCGAACTGTGCAATTGGTTTTTTTTTCGTCCACATTTGATGCTCCATATATATGTCCAAACATTTGATGTGACGGAAAAGTTGAAAGTTTGAAAAAAAATTTTGGGAACTAAACACAGCCTAAATATCCATGGGAGTATGGGACAGTGCACACACTATTCACCATTATATTGCATAAAGAAATGTGAAGTTCATACTTCTAAATTTTATATTAGTATTAATCTAAGGTCAGATAAGAGGAATGGGATAGTGATGACTTGATAGAAGAAAGACTTGGAAGAAGGTAAGCATATAAAAGTTTTTTTTGTTTGTTTTTAGAGCTTACGAAGTGGGTGAGTCAGAGTGTCTATTGATTTTCTTTCATGAAGAATATAATGTAAAGCTTTTGCAGGGTGGATCTCAAGAGGGAGTTTGCATCGAAGCAAAGATTTCTTTCGGACTATTTCTCTAGTACTGTTTGAAGAACTTCAGCTTCATGTTAATTGTTAAAGCCACCAAGATGTTAAGCTCACATAAGCAAGGTGTCACTGACATACCTGTCCTACTTGCAAAATACATCCCATAATATAGCAACCCAATACCAGATAAGACATATCCTAGTACTATGTGTTTAAATTCGTAATCCTAAAATTTGTTTAATTTGATACTAGATTGCTATATTATGAGTGAAGGGACTCGCCTTTTAAATTTCAGCTGTACCACTATACACATATATGTTTGAGTTTGTCTAATTAGAACGGAATCAGTAGATTTGTCAACAAAATTGCTTCCATATAATTATATACTTGTAATACTTTTAACAACGCAGAATAGAAAAAAAAATTCCTAGCCCCGACAACACATCACAATGCACTATCGCAACTTGCCCTACCTTAATTATCCTATAGATAACTAGGCATGCTTAGCTCACTCGCTTCAGTAGTTTGTCCAGCTAAGCTTCTCAGCATTGTAAGTTTGTAACAATTGTTTTCCCAAGAGCAGAGATAAGAGTTTTAGTTAGTTACAGATAAAAAGGTGAACTACAAAACTACTCCAACATATATAACACAGCTTGAACATTATTAACTACATAAAACACGTGTATATGCAGACGTATTACTACGCGTGCACATACATGAGTGTACCCCCAAAATAGGTTCAAAGAGAAGGCTAAAAGTCTATTTTTTTAATCTCACTAAAATCTATTGAAAACGAATCCACGCACGTAAAAATATGCGTGGACATAGATTTGAACCACTGATCCACCATCACACAAAAACTGATGCTTTCCCAGCCTAAACAATTTATTATTCGTTGTATGTCATATTTATTTGTGTTGGGGTGAGTCTTCTAAAACAAATTACTCTGGTGAGATAGAACTTGAAAGATACTTTATCTTACTACTCTGAAAGGGAGTTATCCGTCCGACGCTCCATCACATACACACCGGTCTCTCCTCGAAAAACCACAAAAAACCTGAGTTAAAAAAAAACAAGTGGTTGGATCCTGTGCTTTCTACTCGATCGATTACACCCATGGCACATTCACAGCCATATCGTTCATGAAAAAAAAAAAGAGTGAAAAATTATTCTCTCAATCTCCCGATTACAAATGTAATTATTTAGGAAGTGAGTACATGGATGCTTTTGAGCCTGACGGCAAACATTGCCGTTCCATTCATCTGTGTCTCACATTCTCCTATCAACAGCTGCATGGAGTGGCCCCACCATTGTGATTAATTAGAGGCCTACTAATTGGTGGAATTATTATTTTTCCTCCGAAAAAAGTCAGAAAATAAAATAAGTGGCGTCAAAGTGCGCGGGAAGTATAGATGGCCATAAGCCTTGCCCGGCACGGCCCGGCCCAGGCACGGATAGGCACGGCCCGAGAGCGATCGGGCCGGCACGGCACGATCGGAATTTCGTGCCGTGCCGTGCCTGCCCATGGGCCGCACGTCAGGCCCAGACACGGCCCAGTAGCAATTGGGCCATGCCGGGCCGGCACGAAGGCATGATCAGCCCATTGGGCCTGGGCTAGCCCAGGCACAGCTTAGGACCAGTGGATCAGTGGACCAGTGAATCAGTGGATCAGTCATCAGTGGATTGACAAATTCAATGAATCGGTGGATTGAACATGCAAAATTTAAATTTAAACATGCCTTAGTTAACAAATTCAAATTACACAACTTACACAACTTAGTTGACAAATTCAAATTTGAACATGCCTTAGTTAACAAATTCAAATTACACAACTTACACAACTTAGTTGATAAATTTAAATTTGAACATGCCTTGGTTAACAAATTCAAATTACACAACTTACACAACTTAGTTAAAAATTCAAATTTGAACATGCCTTAGTTAAATTCACAGTTCTAGTTTCACAGATCACATTGACAAAAATTCACAGATCACAAATCACAGATTCACAGATCACATTGACAAAATTTTCACCAAGTCAAATTACCCAAAATCACAAACTTTCACCCAAACTTTGACCCAAAAAACTTGACTCAGATCACAGATCAGATCACATGGACAATTCACAGAAATCACAGTTCTAAGATTCAAAAGTTTCACTAAGTCAAAAATTACCCAAAATCACAAACTTTCACCCAAAAAACTTGACTCAGATCACAGATCAGAATACATGGACAATTCACAGAAATCACAGTTCTAAGATTCAAAAGTTTCACTAAGTCAAAAATTACCCAAAATCACAAACTTTCACCCAAACTTTCACCCAGAAACTTGCCACAAGTATTTCGATGAATAAAGTAGCTGTGTAGTGCAATGGCTGCTTCGTTAAAAACCTTTCTAGGTAAAAACTCACACCTCGTGAGAAAACCCTAGAAAGGAAAAAAGAGTGCAGCCCACAGCATTAATCAAATGTTCATAATAAAGCCCAAGTCCAATACAATCATCCAGTCCCAGTGACAGTGGCAGTGGTTACTTCATCAAGAAACAAATTGTCAAAAGAGTTTATAAGCTCTAAATTCTTCATGGTATGTTGCATCTTTGCATCTGCTTGCTCCCAATCTTTGATTAGTGCCAAAGCTTGCACCATGTCAGGAGCTAGACGTCGTCATCGCTCCTCGATGATCCTGTCAGTTAAGCTAAAAGCAGATTCCAATGATATAGTAGAAACAGGAACAGTCAAAACATCCCTAACTAATATGGAAAGAATAGGATAGGTGTGGTTGTGCTCATGCCACCAGTTAAGGATATTGAAGTCATCATCGTATTGGTTGACAGTGTCACTGTCAAGATAGGCAAACAACTCAGATGCATTCTTGTTAGCAGTAGAAGAAACAGCCTGAATCAAAACGGTAGCAGAAGTTCTCCTAGAAAATGCACCAGCACCAAGTCCAGATCCTGCACTGGCACCAGCATCACCAAATCCAGAACCTAGACTGGCACTAGCACCAAATCCAGAACCTGGACTGGCACCAGCACCAAATCCAAAACATGGACTGGCACCAGCACCAAGTCCAGCACCAAGACTGGAACCACAAGCAGCAGCACCAAAAATTTTCCCCCAAGCTGTCTTTTTCTTACCAGAAGAAGAGCTTGGGGTTGCCCTTTGTAATCTCACAGCACCAAATTTACTTTCATACTTAGCATACATGTCAGACAATGCAGCCGTAACCTCATTTAAATATGCAGAGTAATCACCACTAATAAGTTGTCCCATAATTTGGAGAACATTGCTAAAACCCCTGATTTTGGCCCTAGGATCCAAGATAAAAGCAAATGAATACAGAAATGGAATCTCAGACTAGTATGACAAGAACTTATTTTTCATGGAAACAACAACATTTCTAAGGTTCCTATCATTTTCATAAGTATTTAGATGTCTAGCAATCTCAAGAATGTGATGCATAATTAATGGAGATGTTGGATAATAAACACCAAACAAAATAACAGTTGAATCATAAAATTGTTCAAGGAATAAAAGAACAGTTTCAGCAATTGTCCAGTGTAAATCAGTCAGTAATGGCTGACCATCAACCATTGGATGGTGAGATACAATGAACACTGAAAAAATGACCCTATGTGACAAGAGATGCTTAAGCATTAGATAAGTTGTATTTCATCTAACATTCATGTCCAAACCAAATTTACGAGGACGAATACCTTTAGCAATGTAGAAGTTTTTTGTATAAAGCAATGCGCTGATTAGATGCATTTATAAATGAAATAGCAGTTCTAAAATCTTGAAGCATGGGTTTGAAGATTTCTAGACCAGCCTTAACAATTAAATTGATGATATGACATGCACAACGCTGATGCAAATATAAATCACCAACATAACCAGACAGAACAGGGTTAAGACTATCCATTGCTTTAGAATTAGCAGAGGCATTGTCCAGAGTAATAGAGAAAATCTTATCAGTCAAACCATATTCTTGAACAACAGAAAGCACACGTTCAGAAATATTTTCATCATTGTGTGACACATCAATTAGCACCAGTCCCAAAATCCTCTTCTCTAATTGCCAATTAGAATTAACAAAATGGGCAACAACACTCAAATAATCCTCCTAAGCATTACCGGACCATATATCAGATGTCAAAGCAACAGAGCTAACAGACTTCAAAGTCTCAATAAGCATAGCACGTCTCTTGTCGAAGACCTTAAAAACGTCCCTACTGATAGTTTGCCTAGAGACAACACTAAATCTAGGGTTGTGAGCATTCTGAATATACTCCTCAAAAGAGTAGATTGACCAAAAGTAAGTGGAAGATCCTCTCTAGCAATCAACCTAACCAACTCAGTTCTAGCCACATCCGGTTTATATTCCCATTGACTAACAGAACCATCAGCATTAAACCTAAGCATGGACTGAGACAAAGCACCAACATTTCTAGGTTTGCACGACTTAATATGCCTAAGCAAATGACCAGTACCACCAGTTGAACGAGCAGACAATGTTTTATGACAGTAATTGCATTTAGCAGAAACGCGAACTTGAGCGCCATTGCGTTCTTCAAAGAGTTCTTCAAAGTCGTCCCATACCTCAGACCTGGGCCTCTTGTTGCTAGCACTTGAGCCAAACGGAGCACCGTTGCCATCGGCACCGGTACCATCATCGTGTGGCTCCGGCTGTGACAGATCTCTCAGAGGTGAAGCAGTGTTACCAAACACCTCAATGCATTCCTCCTCCAAGTCATCTTCGTCATCATCCCACGTCCCCATCGTCCTCGCCTCGTAGTTGCATGAGGTTGGATCACCATCCATCACAGGCACTCCGGTTCCTCAACGGTGGCTGCCGCCTGCCGCTTAGCGACCTGCAAGAACAAATGAAACAACGACGAGAGCAGAGAGTAGTTACGGATCTGATCGAATAGAGAAAAATAAACTAAAAATAAAGCTTGTACCTGCGCATCCGGAGCACCGGAGTTGCCGTTGATGATAGAGATCCACAGATCTACGAGAAGACGAGAGGAGAGACTAGATTTGGGGGTGGATGAGTGGATATGATGAAGAGCTCACAGATTTGGGGGGTGGATGAGTGGATCTGAGTATCTGACGAAGAGAAACGATGAGGGTTGCAAAAAAAGTATAGAATGGAAAGGAAATTGACAATGCGACCGTCGATCCGACGACCGGAGAGGCGGAGACGAAGAGCTCACGGTCACGGATCAGCCAAAGAGATGAAAGAAAAGGATAGAGAAGAGACGACCCTCAAGCCCCTAGCGGGAGCCCGCTGACCCTCTATGCTAGATCCGGCGAGGCATCCATCGGAGACGCCGACGAAGAGGGATGGAGGCGTGGAGGGCTCAGGGGTCGGCGTCGGGGACTCAGGGCTGGAGGCTGAGCCTGGAGGTGGAGGCGGAGCGGCGGCAGATCGGTTGAGACTCGAGACTGATGTGGCTAGGGTTAGGGTTTGTCAGTTTGATGCGGTTCAGGGTATTTATACTCGCCTGGCGTAACAGGCCTCCGTCGGGCCGTGCCTGCTGTTGGACCGTGCCGAGCCGTGCCGGCCCACCGTGCCGAGGGAGCGCCCCAAGCACGGCCCAGCTGTCGGGCCGGGCCGGCACGGGCACGACCCCTGTCGGGCCGTGCCGTGCCTAGGCCGGGCCAATTTGTCGTGCCTTGGGTCGGGCCATCGGGCCTCGGGCTTTATGCCCATCTATAGCGGGAAGAGGATAGATTAGAGAACAGTATAAAAGAAGTTCACCAGGACTTTGAATTTTTGGGTAGCTATACCTAGCTACTGACGGTATAATTCACACTGACTTTTCCTTTTTAAGATTTGATATGTTCCATTTTTTTAACTTATATCACTTTATACAGTAGCTTTATTTCAATGCCAGTTTTTTTTTATGACAATACTCTGTCTGGGACCTAGTAGTAGTGCCAAATGAATACTAAAAGTTTTGTATAAGATATACTATCGTTCAAGTATTTAGGTACTGCTGTTTGGTTTGTGGTCTCTTAGTATAACAGAGGCTTGCGTATTCTATTTGCTGATATTTTTTTAGAGAAACAAGGCTGTGTTTGTTTGTTAGGTTTGGGAAAATATTCTCTTCGTACGGAAAACGAAGCGATTCATTAGTACATGATTAATTAAATATTTACTAATTTTTTTTTGAAAAATGGATTAATATGATTTTTTAAAACAACTTTCGTATAGAAACTTTTTAAAAAAAAACACACCGTTTAGCAGTTTGAAAAACGTGCGCCTGGAAAAAGAGAGACGTGAGTTGAGAAAGTTGGGTAAAAAACTCAGCCTAATTCTACCGATTAGTAGGCCTATAATTAATCTCTGTGGTAGGGCCACTTCATACAGCCGTTGATGGAAAAATGTGCGGTACAGATGCATGCAACGACAATGTTTGCCGTCAGCCCCCAAAGGCAGATGATGTGAACCCGCTTGCATGACGTATATATGCTGCTGTAGCTGTAGTCGGAGACTTCTTTTTAACGAACGCAGCAGACTTCTTATTGGAGTAGTTCAGGGTAATTTGATATGTTTCTCTTTTTTTTTTACCTTTTTATTTCCTTTTCACCGAAAGCGGCCATCAGGCTACCAGCTTCATCACCAGCAAGTTTTAAAAAAATGCATGGAAAATTAGTGTTCAATAAGAAAAAAAAATCAGTAGGGAAAATCATACTCCTATATCAAGTATAGCCTATTACTTACAATAGAGCAAATATAATTTATGTGCTCAGCTTGTGGTCATATTGTAATTTAGTCCTCTTTGAAATATTTTCAAATTTGATCGATATTCATCAAAAGTGGACTTGCAGCTGACTTTGCAATTTTGCATCGCGCGCTGCATGTGTTTTTTTTATACGGGACGGTCTAGGTGGGATCCTGCTGAATTTTTTTTGTGATATTAGCATAATTTCTAGCCATTGGATAAACGACATGTCACAGATTGTATCTGTACTTTGTTTCTTTAAAAAAAAAAAAGATCGCAGCATTGCCCCCGCGTGCAAGCGCTTCTCCGTGCTTCTCTGTTAAGGCACTGCACGTTACATGAAGGCCTTTTATGTTGTTTGTTGGGCTGGTTTTTGTCCATTCAAATAAAGCCCAGAATCTGTCAAATGACAACGCATGAATTCTCTCATAACAAACTCAGCAGAAAGAGGCCAAATTCGCAGCCAAGAAAGAACCAACATCATCGTCATAAAACTTGCATACATCACACAAGTACTCTCCCATATCGACCCAGCTTAGGCACACTTGTGACACCTGACTTGTTTACCGGCCGTTCAGTGTCATATATTAAACATACTACCTGCAGGAAAGAATAAAGTCAAACCTTACGTAATTTTTGTACTTAATAAATAAAGTGTATTAATTCTACAAATCAAACTAGAAAGGACATGATAGGTTTATTTTTCAACATCCTGGAGGCATATGGTATATATCCCGATCACTTGAAGACTACAAATAAGAAAAATATAAATACCATCACTTGAAGACTCAAACAGATGCATATATGAAGTTAAAACAATTTTGAACTTTAGTTTCTCTTGACTTCTGCAAGGGATTACAGTACTTCATTATTTGTCCTTATTCTCAAATGATTTTGAAATAAGCTCCCATGTTGGAGGTAACTACTGACAAGTTAATTTTTTTCTACACTGATTGACTCGACACCCTGCAACTTGCATTTCAGTGGTCTCTGTATCACCAACTTTCCTTTCATGCAGAAGTTCAAACAAAATAAGTTGTTCAAATGGCTAAACTGGAAAACAAAAAAAAAATCAAGAACTAAAGGTAGCACATTTGTAGGAGCCAACTACCAATTTCATATGAAGGAATTAGCTCAAACTTGTCAGCTTGCTATTCAAGACTTGATGTTTGGATGATTGGGGATCTAGTTCCATATCCAAACTTTCAAACAGGCAAGAACTACAAAAAATAATAGTAGATGGTAGTACACTAACTACCAATCATTTAGCATCCCATGACAAAACAAAGTACAAAATAGGAGCTGACAACTTATAACCAGCACTAGGCCAACCAGTTATGTCCTTATTATATTAATATAAAGTTATAACAAAACCAAGTACTCTTCACTGAAAATTCTGAAGTGATGCATCGTAATTTCTGACATCGCTTACAAAACTAACAAAACATCAAGAAGTTATCTAAAATAAGTATTATTAGGAGCTGATAAAACTAAGTACACTATGAACTAACAAAATAGAGGTAACAAAATTAGTTACTAGTTTCCTCTAAAATTTGTAAACAAAACTAACAAAATTGTACAAAACAAAACTAGGTAAAGACTAACGGATAAAACTAGTGTATTAACTTAATTGTGCATGATTAACTTTAATTTCTCTAACAAAACTAGTATATTAACTTTAATTAGCAGAGTAGTCTATGAACTAACAAATTTATATTAGATACTTGATACATGCCTCTGATCTCTTAGTAAGTAGATCACAGGTTAACTAAACAGTAAGAGGCCTGTAGCAAGTATCTAATAGAAAGTTACTCAAATCAACGCACAAATAAACCTAAAAAATTGCTGATAAAAACAAAAACAAATATGAAAAAAAAATGACAAAATACAAAACCAGCAAAAGATAGGCTATAGCCTAACTAATATGATTTCATAGTTGCTATCCTGAAGATAGCGCATCAGCTTGATTAATATGTAGCAAAATTTTAGAAAATGACAAAAACAAAAACTAGTATAGTAACTTAATTGTGCATGATTAACTTTAGCTAACAAAACTAGTATGGTAACTTTCATTAGCAGAGTAGTCTATGAACTAAAAAAACACAAAACTAAGTACTCTTCAGTGATGTCCTACAAACAACAAAACTCACAAAACTATACAAAACTAACAAAATTAATAAACTATGTACATCTAGTAGAAGACAAACTAAGAAAACTATGACAAAACTACTGCATGCACAAAACAAAACCAACATAACTTGGTACTGTAGCTAACAATTGTAAGTACATAACTAGATACTGCTAACGAGGTATTGCTAGTAGAGGACAAAACTAACAAAACTATGCACATGAAAATTGACCCTTAGATGGATAAATGGTTGATGGCTTCTTTTTAAAAAATATCATAACTATTATCATTGGCTAGTCAAAGAAAGAGGCCCTTCATGATGAAACAAAATTGGTCCCTGGTAAGGGGAATCCAAAAATTCCGACTAATTTGGACAAAAACAACATACAATGCCGTTCTAAAAACACACCACCTCTCTGGTATGCAAATATGGACAAATTAGACTTGTTGCTAATAAAATCTGGATGTTATTCAATACAAGAGTGGCACACACGTGCCGACATACAAATTCTCTAGCTATAAAATATGCATGTAGTGCAGCATTCTCGTATGGAACCACGGGGAAGAAAGGAAATACAATTCGCCAGCAGCTAAGTAAGCCACCAGAAATAAGTACACAAGCTAGCCATGGCTCTGTGCTTCATGTCAACATGTTAGGTGATGTCAGTGCTTCTAAAAATTTGTTGATGTCCACATGTTCACTGCTCATGTCAACACATGTTGTTTTTCTAGTAAATTACAAATGAGAAAAAGAAAGTAGATACTTCTAGTACCAAAACAAAATTAAAGCACAACTTTACCAACTGAAAATGATTGCTAATGGCAACTTTAACTAGTTCAGTGGATCAAGCCTAGAATCAGACAAAATACAAGTCAAATACTGTGATTAGAACTTTATGATGCTCATTCTGAAATTCAGATCCTGTTTGTCTCTTGTTCATTTAGAATTTTCAGAGGAAATCTCTGTCATCAGTACAAAGGACCTGAACTGCACTAGATTTCACAAGTAACATTACAGAGCGAATAGTAGGAACCATTGAATAAAAATCCGTTTCTTTACCAGCACCGTGCAGAAAAAATTCTATGCAAACTCGCGCATATCTGAACATCAACCAAACGGCGACAGAGCTACCTAGTCAGTAAACCACCACAAACTAATTAAGAAGATTAAGCATCCATTGACAGTATCAGAAGTTGCAATAATCAAGCATGCTGAGTCTTTAATTAATTCGTTTCACTAGTAAAATTACATAGCAAACAATAGAAACTCCTTTCCAAAAATTTGTTTCTTCACTTGCATGAGAAATTTTTCACAAACTTAGGCATATCTGAATATGAACTAAACTACAAAGCTGCCAGAATCAACTCGATCCACTCCATAGTCCTAGAAACAGAAATGATGATTCACTAAAAAAACGGTTTTTCCTTGTGTTACCTATTTCTTTTCTCAGGCGGATAAAATAAAAAACACTAGTAAAAATACAACCGGGGTCCCTCGTTAATAACCGCTTGCGAAAATTGATTTTTACAAGCGGTCTTTCTAACGTAGCAACTTGTGAAAATAACCCTATTTTTATATGCAGTCGGTTAAGAAAGCCGCTTGTGAAAATAGATTTTCACAGTCGGTCCTCTTAGACAGCCGTCCGGATCTCTTGCGCCGGGGGCTTCGGGCATTGTCCACCGGGGGAGACAAATTCGCAACCGCGTTGTGCGTCACTACCTCCGTCGCCGATTTTCGGTCTTCTCTGAGTTTGTGGAAGAGAAAATGGTGGGGATAATTGAAATAGTACCTGGGCACATATGTGGCTAAGAATAGGACACACAGACACTACTACAAAATAATAGGTTTTCGCTGGTTGTCAGAATAAGTTGTTGCAAGCGGTTATTCTTACCGCCAGTGACCATAGGCCAAACAAAATACACAATCTTGACAAGTGGGCTATCAACCGCCAGCGAAAATCAGTTTTCGCTGACAGAGCTAGGTTAAGTCGGACCGCCAGTGAAAATTATTTTTGCCCAAACAAAATATGAAAAAAAACCCATGCAGCTCCTTCACCGCCAGCAAAGAATATTTTTGGTAAATCAAGCTGCATTCACAAATCAAGCTATATGGGAAACAGATCATCCTTTCACAATCCATAATCATCATAATCAATAAGAAACAGAGATAATCCATTCACAATTCATCCATGTACAAGAAAGATGAGAAAGAAGAAGAGGCGGTTGAGCTCTTGGACGTCATCGTTGCCAAGCCAAGGTCGTCGCCATCACCAAGCCGCGTGCAACACCAGTGTAGAAGCTGGTTGGTTCCGTGGATTTGAGAGAGGAGGGTGGGCTCTGCTGGATCTGGAGCTTGAGGCCTCGCCGCCGTTGCTCCACCATTGACGAAACACAGACGAAATGGGGAGGGCAAAGTGCACTCACCGGTCACTTTCGACCTGCCAGGAGGCTTTTCTCATCGGCCGGTGACATCTCCGCCGGTCTCGACCACCGTCGCCCCTTTCCTTCATGGCAACCAAGGCCCAGGCAGTGGATCTGCCGCTCCCGAGCTTGCCGGTGTCGGATCAGCCACTTCCGAGACCACTGGTGGCGGATCCACCCCTTTCGAGCGTGCTGGTGGTGGATTCGTGCACCCCTTCTAGTCTTGCTACAGACGTCGCCATGGCTGCCACGGTTGCGTCATCGTCGTTGCCACCCGCTGTAGCCCATGCCCGAGCCCTGCTGAAGCCCACCCGCGCTGGCCGCTGTCATCGCCGTCCGCCGAAGCCCACGTGTGCGACCACCGCCCACTCCCCATCCCCACGCTACTGTTGTTCGCCGGATCCCACTGGATCCGTCGCTTGCTCTCCAGCCCCGCGCGACCACCGCCCGCTCCTCGTACCTGCGCCCGAGTGTCGCCGCTTATGTGTGGAGAGACCGAGAGAGAAAAGTAAGTGCGTAGACTTGTGCGGTGGAGAGGGAGGAAGGGATGGATAAGGCCTCCATGCGGATGAGGTGTATTTTTGCTAGCGGCTGTGTAAGAGCATTGTTAGTGAAAATCTATTTCCCCAAGCGACTTTCTTAAAGGGCCGCTTGAAAAAATATGGCTATTTTTACAAGCAGTTTTTTCAATATGGTCGCCTGTAAAAATAGATTTTCACTAGCGGATATTAATCTGAGGCCTCCGGTTGTATTTTCACAAGTGTTTCTTACTTTATCCGCTTGAGGAAAAAAATAGATGAAGCTAGGAAAAATCCTTTTCATAGTAGTCACAGGGGGATGTGTTTCTCCCTTAGTTGGGCCAGGCTACGCGAACAGGCGGGCTTTCTCTTGGGCTGCACTCTGGGACAGAGAAACATTTCTGCCCGGGCTCCACGCGAACTTGAAGACAAATCCAACGGCCACAAAATTTGGCTGACAAATTAAAAAAGACAGCAGGCAGATGGGTAGCACTTCCCATTTTTTTAATTTTGACACCACATCGCTGCATGTGTTGGCAGATTTGTGGAGTGCCTTTGCGGCAGCCGACAAACAAACTGGCCAAAATTGGGAATCTATAGGCCGAAATTCTGCGATAAGATGGGCTGAAATTTAGCAGATTGACGGGCTAGAATCACGCGCACTTATGGACTGAATTTGATCAGACGAATGGGCTGAAATTCCCCAGAACTGCAGGCCGAAACGCATATGAATAAGTCCACTTCGACTCCCTCAAATATAGGTCCAATCTAAATATAATTTGTAACCCTATAGGTATTGATATGGTCATAGATAAATCCATAAGCGCACGGATACCGCTACAGTATTTCATCTGAGAGTATTTTATGGGTATCATTATTTGTTTTTTCACAGGAAAGACAGCGATATAAAGAGATAGAATCCATACATTTGTAATCAAGCTATAATTAATTATACCATAGTTTAAACAATGATTAAGATAATAATGATAGTTTGGGTAGTGTGACACACAGGAGATTCATCTCTATAATAATATAATGACTAGTGGAGAAGAACAAAAGAGAGCTAAGATTTATATGTACTTCTATATTACTATTGTTTAGTATACACTTAACAAATACATGCTTGCAAGGCTAAACTTAGTTCTAGACACCCATGTACTACCGAGAGATTACTCACAACTGGTCTGCTAGTGTGGTTATGGCATTTTACGAACTCTTACGTTACACTCGGATGTGGACGAATACAAATGACGGATAGGGCTGTCACCACCTGCCATCTACCTCACTTTCTGTGGGGTATACTTGCATCCAATGACATTGAACAAACCTAAACACCATGCTTATGTTAATAAATAATGTTACTAATTCCCTCGGGACTCTCACTCCCACCTTTTAGATGAACAAGTTAGAACTAGTGCAACCCGTTAAGGTCATTGGACTGTTACTGTGGCATAGATCGACTAGCCTAATCAAGTGAAGTATATAAGTGAAGTATATTTTATTCATAGCACACATAATTAGTAAAGTAATATATGAACTATGAACATGATTAAATAAAGAAGATAATTCTTTTATTGCAACTATAGTCTTACAAGAAGAAAAGTAAAGTACTAAAAACATACCGAAATCTCCAAAAAGACAATAGAACCGAAGACTACTATTAGCCTAACTCCATTAATACTATAGAGAATACAATATAAGATAGAGAGAATTACTTCTTGAGTGTGTGTTATGAAGTGAGAAGCTCTCCTCCTTAAATAGCCTTGTAATGACGGTTGTATGGCGGTTGTAGAGGTCGGTGCTGCTGTAACCGTCATTAGGGAGGGCTAGGATGTTGCCACGCGGAAGGTGGAGATGAGGGGAGCCGATAGCGAAAGGTTTGGCCGACCCCTAGGCCCCATCTCTCTCCATTGCCTTTCACTAGAGGTTGTCAGGTGGGCTCCTAAGACGGTGCACGGTAGTTTAGTCCCACTTTGAGTCGGTTTGAGCTAACATGTGGGCCCATCAATCCATGTACTCTCACATGATTCGTCGGAGATATGTTTTTTTGCATGGCAGCTCATTTCTCCTTCAGTTTATTGTATAGTCCCTGCATCCATGTTATTTCTTCAAGAAAAGTGGAACTACATTATTTATAACTAATATACGTGTAAGAAATGTTAGTTCTCCCTTTATTTATTAATGTAGTTGACGGTCGAAATTGGTACTTAACGACTGTCAACAAACCCTCAACCGCAATACCAGATAACTTGACCCTTAAACTATTAAAACCGATGCAAAATAACTCCTCGTTTTGAAGGTAGTTTTCACTGACATGGCACATTGACCTAGCCTAACCGGCTAAGTCAACATGTGGAGCCCACATGTCAGTGACTCTCCTCTTCTCGAGCTCACACGTCAGAACCCATCCTCATTCTCCCCCTTTCTTGTTTCTTTCGCACATGGGCGCAGAATCTCGGCACACCCCTCGTCGTCATCTCACCCCACGAAGGAGAGCAACGGCGATGGAAAAGGAAGCTGAGGATGCCCCCTGATAGAGGAGAGGACACGACACGACCTGGTTCGCATAGCACGCGCGGTGTTGGTGGCGCCAAACCAATCGAGCCACTCGACACCTACTACTACACTACAAAAGCCTAAAGAGGCTGCTGTCTCATTACTAAAACAATCCCACTTTCAATCACTCATCACTCCCCTCCCATCCCCTTACCTTGCTGTGCCGCACCGCATGCCAATGAGCATGAAGCGAATAAGAGCGCAGCAACCCAAGTTCCAGGAGGGGCAGGACAACACCACCGTCACTAGGAATACCAACCCGAAGCCGCAACAGCAGGTGAAGTAGCCAAGGCAGCCCAAGACAGTGGCGGCAGCAGCCAAGAAGGTGTCTACCATAGTGGCACGCGAGTCGTAGTCGTCTATGGGGGCGGGGGTGGAAATGATGTCTGTAGCGACCTCCTCCTCCTGCTCCTTCGAAGCGGACATGGCGCCCACCGTCGTTGCCTGTAGCTCCATGCCACCATTGCCCCCACGAGTCAAGCAAGCCTTGGGAGATGCCACGACGATGACGACCCCAAGCTCAACGGGATTCCCCGGCCACTGCCTCCCCTCTGCTCTGCCTCTTGAAGTTGTTGTGCTGTGCGACGCCATCATCGCTAGGGATGAAGGGAACTAGCAGTGGCGCGCTCTCGTTGTCCTCCTTTGCCACTTCGTCTTGCATGGAAGAAAAAGATTTTCAGATCATTTTCCAATCGGAAAGCGCAGGTGGAAGAGGAGAGGATTGGGCGACGGGGAGAGATCGATTATGAGCACCTTGGCGTGATGGGCGCCTGACGAATGGAGTGGAATAGGAAGACGGAGATGGCGCCGGTGAGAAGGACGCTGGTGGTGGTCTGTAGCTGGCTGGGGTTCTCGTCGATGGTGAAGAGCGTCAGGGTGCGGAGCTTCACGGGGCCATCTCCACCGCCATCGTCACCCGGGGGCTCGGCTACCGAGGTGAACAGCAATGGCGGAGGCGCATGTGCAGGCAGGTCTAGCTCGGCGTGGACGGCGATGAAGCAGAGGAGGTGGGGGCGGCCGGGGAGAGCGTAGGGGGAAGAGTCGACTACAGGAAGGAGGCGGTGGCGGAGGAGGAGGCGCGAGGAGGAGTGGAGCAGTAGGTCGGGCTAGAGGGAGGGGAAAAAGCGAAAAGAGAGAGTAGGAGAAGAAAAGGTGACACTGACAGGTAGGACCCATATGCTGACTCAGGCAGTTGACCGGGTCAACGTGCCACGTCAGTGAAAACCGCTTTCAAAATCGTTGAGGGAGTCAAATTATATCGGTTTCAACAGTTGGAGGGTTAGTGTGGAGATTATGGATACCATATACCCACATGGCATGTTGTTTATATAAAACCACTCGGATGGTTTAATTATTAAGTTATTGACTATATGCTTAGTTTGTTCAACTAAACACATAGTCGGGGGTTACACCTAATTAGGTGCATCTAGTCGATGCACCTAGGTATATTTTTTATTGAATTTTTTCAGCCCTTCATAGCCTTTTTTATTGGATTGAAGCACTCGGAGACTATGGCAGAGATGATTGAAGCACTTGGCTATGGAGTAATCTGGTTCGAGGTGGAGTTGTTTTGTCGACTGCGAAAGTCTCAGGGGCTACTGTGGAGATTATGGGTACTATATACCCACACGACTGGCCTATTCGACTGATTATAGGGGATAAGTCTTATATGATGATTATGTAATGGTTTAGGACTTGAGTATTACATTTCCTTGTGTATTACGGAACAACTTATAGTCCTGAGTCGGAAGAATTACAGATAAGGATTAGGAGACCAATGTCGTATGTGGTTAAGTCTCTATTTTGTAAACCTGCCTTCTAAAGCTATATAAGAAGGACACGGAGCCCCCTGAGGGGCATAACTTCTCAGGTAAATTTTCGTCACCAATACATAACTCGACGGATACAATCCCCAAAACAGGAGTAGGGTATTACTTCTTTATAGAAGGTCAGAACCTATATAAACCTTTGTCTCATAACCCATCGTGTTTGGTGCTTATGCGCTACCCCCTTTTCTCATTGCCGAAAATAGGGTTTCAATAGTTGGTGCGCCAGGTAGAGGTTGCGTCAAGTTTTTTCGTCGATAAGCATGATGGGATCTACATCGAGCATCGACAACTTCGCCTTCCTCCTAGGGTAGGCGTACCGTTTCAGCAGCCTCGACTTCATCACTGACAGCTTCGGTAAGATCTCTCTTCTCTACTCGGATTCAAACCAGTCGGGAAGAGAACTTCTCAGTACCGTTTAGGTCACCAAACGCCGCTGAGACCTACTTCAATCTTTTCTCTTCCGAGTCGGCTTCAAACCACTTGGGAGAATCTTCTACATCAACTCCTGAATGTGACTTCTTCAGCAAGTCACCGGGTTCAAGCTCCACGGAGATCGGAGTCATGCTTCGACGTCTCAGATCCTGCTCATCTACCGAGATCGCCGACTACATTAGCTCTTCTGACTTTGACGATTTCAACGACATCTCCATCGAGCACTTCAGCTCTGATTTCGATGATAACTACACTCCGCTCTTCTTTGATGTTTTCATGGTTGATGTAGGAAAAACTGACTCGGCCGTCGCCCGGATGGTTGCGGAAGAAGAACGAGCCAAGTTCGAAGAGTAACGCAAGCGCAAGGATGAGGAACACAAACACAAGGAGGACGATGACAGGAGGAAACGAGATTTGGTAGTAGCCGGGTGTACCGCCCGTGATGCCATACTTGAGAACTGAGTTGACAACACCAACGTTTTTCTCACACCCCAACAGAACGCAGTCGTCGCCCTTACCCTCATCGACACCGTCATGGACGTGGCTTCACCCAATGTGACTCCAATACTAGACAAAGTCAAAACCATGGTCGCGGCTACTGCTCCACTCGGTGCTGTAACTAGTCGGGGGGTCATCGAGTCTACTACGGAAACACCTGATGGCGGTCGCCTACCACGCTGCGGTCTAAGGATTACCAAAGGCCCGAACACAGCAAGACCCATGGCAAATCCAACGAACACCGTCATTATGAAGATTGGAAGCGTCAAGACCAGTCGACAGACTCATGAAAAACGTCACCACCGACCACCAGTCTGTGATCGGATTCGCTACAAAAATAACTCCAGTTATCAGAGTGGCACTCGGAGGCCCGTGTCGAGTGATTTGAGGGACATAATGGACCAGCACTACCGCGAACGCAACCTTGCTCACGGGAAGAACGAAAACATTCACCCGGCAACAGCAATGAAGGAGTACCCGCTTTCACTCAGGACTTGCGTCGAGTGAATAGGCCGAGTGGTTTCAAGCCTACTAGGATTGAAAAATACGACGGCAAAACCAACCTTGAGTCATGGTTGATCGTCTACACCCTTGCAATTTGCATAGCAGGAGGAGATAACAAGGCCATGGCTAACTATTCACCTGTGGCACTTGTCGACTCAGCCAGGAATTAGCTCGCTAGCTTACCAATGGGCTCAATCGACTCTTGGAGTGAACTTCGAGAACACTTCATCGCCAATTTCTAGGGCACTTTTGAAAGGCCCGAAACTCATTTTGACCTCTACAACATAATCCAGAAGTCCGACGAGTCCTTAAAATATTACATTCGGCATTTCTCGCAGAAGCGAAATAAAATCCCGGATATCACTAACGACGTCATCATAGTAGCTTTTCAGAAGGGCGTCCGCAACGAGCTCTTATCGGCAAATTTGGGCGTAAACCTCGAAGAACGGTCAAGAAGATGTTCGAGACAGCCAACTCTTAAGCCAAATCGGATGACGCTGTCAAAGCATCACGTCAAGACAAGCAAGCGGGAAGCAGCTGGTGACCGAAGAAAGAGAATGGCAACGGTAGTAGCAACGGGGGCCAAAAAGATTGCAAGCGTAAGCCTGAGGATCTGATGGCTGCAACTTCGAATTACCAGTAGCAACGTCCACACGTCACCGCCTATGACAAGATCATGAACGCTCAATGCACGCATCATCCAAATCACATGCATGCAGCCAAGGACTGTTTTATCTACAAGCAATTCGCCGAACAGTATGTGGCCCAGCTCCAGAAGCCATTTGATGGTGCGGGGACTTCAGGGCATACAAAGGACGGTGAAGACAGTGACTCACAACCTTTCCAAGATCCCAGGGCCGAGTTGAATCACATCTTCGGAGGGCCATTTGCCTATGAGTCAAAGCGGAAGCAGAAGATAACGGACAAAGAGATTAACACGGTCCAACCCGAAGTTCCACAATATCTACGATGGTCAGAAGTGGCAATCACGTTCAATCGCTTGGATCACCCTAACCGAGTGGTTCACCCGGGGCGGTACCCCCTGGTACTAGACATGGTTGTTCGCAATATCAAGCTCAAGCGTGTTCTTATCGATGGTGGTAGTGCCCTCAACATCCTCTTCGCCAAGACATTGGACGAGATGCAAATCCCAAGGTCCGAGTTAAAGCCAAGTTCAGCCCCTTTTCATGGAGTTATTCCAGGGTTGGCATCTACGTCACTCGGGCAGATCACTCTCCCAGTCACCTTTGGCACTCGGAAAAATTTCCGCACGAAAAACGTCTGCTTTGAGGTTGCCGACTTTGAAGCAGCTTACCATGCCATTCTCAGAAGACCAGCTTTGGCCAAATTCATGGCAGTACCACATTACACCTATCTGATAATGAAGATGCCAAGACCACCCGGCGTTATTTCCTTACATAGCGACGTCAAGCAAGCCTTCACCTGCGACAAGGAAAGCTACGACATGGCCCAATCTCATGAGAGGTTGCTTGGCCAACAGGAAGTCCGACTAGCTGCATCAACATCTGAAGAAGGCGAAATCCCAGCTAGAAAGTTGACCAAGTCGGGAGAAGGTGATGCCAAACCAAGAAGATTCCACTCGACCCTTCTGATCCCTCCAAAACAGCTGTAATAGGCGCCGAGTTAGATTATAAATAGGAAAGCGCACTCATTACCTTTCTTCAAGCTAATAAAAATATATTTGCATGGGAGCCATCCGATATGCCCGGTATTCCCAGAGTGGTGATTGAGCATTCATTAAATGTTAAAGAGGATGCGAAACCCATCAAGCAACGACTTCGCTGCTTCGCGCAAGATCGGAGAGATGCCATCAAGGAGGAGCTTGCCAAGCTTTTGGTGACGGGATTTATCAAGGAAGTTTACCACCCCAACTGGTTGGCCAACCTAGTTCTGGTTCGGAAGAAGACAAGACAATGGCGCATGTGCATCGATTACATAGATCTCAACAAGTCTTGCCCCAAAGATGCATTCGGTTTACCTCGCATTGACCAAGTCGTCAATTCAACAGCTGGCTGTGAGCTTTTAAGCTTTCTTGATTGTTACTCTGGGTACCACCAAATCAACTTGAAGGAGTCCGACTGCTTGAAGACTTCATTTTTCACCCCGTTCGGAGCCTACTGCTATATCACGATGTTGTTCGGTTTCAAGAATGCAGGAGCTACATATCAACGGATGATTCAAAGATGCTTGCAGACTCAACTCGGGCGAGATGTAGAGACCTATGTTGATGATGTTGTAATCAAGACTAAGCAAAAGGAGGATTTGATCACCGACTTAGAGGAGACTTTACAACATATTCGGGCCTTCAGGATGAAGTTGAACCCAGAAAAGTGTATCTTTGGAGTACCTCAGGGAAGCTGCTTGATTTCATGGTGTCTCATCGAGGCATTGAGGCCCACCCGGAGAAGATCAATGCTATACGGAATATGAAGCTGCTGAGTACTCAGAAAGACGTTCAAAAGCTTACCGGGTGCAAGACAGCTTTAAGCCGATTTGTTTCTAAACGTGAGGAGCGAGGCATGCCTTTCTTCAAGTTGCTCAAGAAAACGGACGAGTTCCAATGGACTCCTGAAGCCCAGGAAGCTTTTGAAGACTTCAAGGATTTTCTCACAACACCGCCGGTGTTGGCTTCGCTGCATCTGCAGGAGCCCTTATTACTTTATGTGTCGGTAACTTTTCAGGTGGTTAGCATGGTTTTGGTTGTTGAACGAGAAGAGGAAGGCCGAGTCCAGAAGGTTTAGAGGCCGATTTATTTCATTAGCGAGGTGCTGGCTTGATCTAAAACTCGCTATCCTTAGGTACAGAAATTATTATATGGAGTCTTAATTACCGTTAGGAAATTAGCTCATTATTTTCAAAGTCACTCAGTTACGGTGGTTACATATTTTTCACTCGGCGATGTTCTTCACAATCGGGAGGCCACGGGACGTATTGCGAAGTGGGCCTTGGTGTTGATGGCGCTGGACATTGCCTTGAAGGCACGAACATCAATTAAGTATTAGGTTCTGGCTGATTTCATTGCCGAGCGAACCGAGTGCCAAGGAGATGTACCTATGAAAAAGCTAGAATATTGGATTATGTATTTCGATGGATCTAAGAGGGTCACTGGTATGGGAGCTGGAGTCATTCTGATTTTCCTGATTGGAGAAAGATTCTGATATGTTCTTCAGATTCACTTCCCAGCATCACATAATGTAGCCGAGTACGAAGCTTTGCTCCATGGCTTGCGTCTTGCCGTGTCACTCGGAATACAGCGTATGATTGTATGAGGAGATTCTTAGTTGGTGGTGAATCAAGTCATGAAGGATTGGTCTTGTTTGAATGACAACATGGCTGCTAATCGTCAAGAGGTTCGTAAATTGGAGGACAAATTTGATGGTTTGGAGTTATCTCATATTCTGAGGCATAACAATGAAGCTGTTGATGAGTTGGCTCAATTTGGATCCAAGCGGGAGGTAGCTCCGACTGATATTTTTGTTGAACACCTTCATAAGCCTACTGTTAAAAAGGACATCATTGAAGACGATGATAATAAACAAATTTCCATGCTTGATACTGACTGGAGGATGCCTTTCATCAAAGTTTCTGACTTGGGAATAGTTACCTCAAGATCAAAACGAAGCTGAACGAGTTCGATGTCGTAGCCAAGGTTACGTCATGGTAGATTCCGAGTTATACAAGCGAAGCCCGTCTGGTGTTTTGTTAAAATGTGTTACTCCTGAGAAAGGCTGGCAGTTATTGTAGGACATTCACTCGGGAATATGTGGCAGTCATGCAGCAGCATGCACTTTGGTGGGAAAAGCTTATCGATAGGGATTTTTCTGGCTCACGACGGTTACGGATGTAGATAAAGTCGTTCAGACTTATGAAGGTTGTCAGTTTTTCGTCCGGCAAATCCATGTTCCGGCTCAGGAGTTGCAAACTATACCACTTTCATGGCCTTTTGCTGTCTGGGGTTTGGATATGGTGGGCCCTTTTAAGTAAGCTCCAGGAGGTTTCACGCATCTTTTTGTTGCCATCGACAAGTTTTCCAAGTGAATTGAGGCTAAACCAGTTGCAACAATTACATCTGGTAAAGCTCGAGATTTCTTCATTAATATTGTGCATCGATTTGGTGTTCCAAACAGGATTATTACTGACAATGGAACTCAGTTCACAGGAGGAGTTTTTAAAGATTTTTGCGAAGATTTTGGGATCAAGATATGCTACGCGTCGGTTGCACATCTTATGAGCAATAGACAGGTGGAGCGTGCTAATGGTATGATTCTTCAAGGTATCAAGGCTCGTGTTTTCGATAGACTACGCCCTTATGCTGGACGTTGGGTTCAAGAGTTGCCATCGGTTTTGTGGTTGTTACGAACTACACCCAGTCGGGCCACGGGTCAATTGTCTTTCTTTTTGGTTTATGGTGCTGAAGCTATGTTGCCGAGTGAGATAAAATTTGAATCTCTTTGAGTTCGTAATTTTAACGAGCAGCGTTATGATCAAGACCGCGTTGATGATTTGAACGGACTGAAAGAAACCCGTGAAGCTGTTCGTATTCAATCGGCCAGATATCTCCAAGGACTTCAGCGTTACCACAATCGCAATGTTCGATCGCGGGCATTTATTGTTGGTGATATGGTTTTAAGGAAGATATAAATGATGAAGGATAGACACAAACTGTCTCCGTTATGGGAAGGACCTTTCATAATCGCTGAAGTCACTCGGCCGGGGGCTTATCGATTAAAGCGTGAAGATGGATCGATCGTGAAGAATTCTTAGAATATTGAACACCTTCGACGCTATTATACTTAAAGTTACTCTTTTGTACTTTGCTTTTTTTGACTGCTGACTTTAAGTAAGTTGTGTTCTTGAGTTGCCAGTTGGGGGCTACCAATATCAGTAAATTTTAGACTTTATGACAGTTGGATGAGAATTTTTAAAAAATTAAAAGCTGAATTCAATTCAGAGCACAAACATAAATAAGCTGATATATCACATGTTAGGCTACAAGTGTTTTTACAACGGATATTTATCCCTGGAAGTTTTCTACAACATCGGCAGCTATCTTCTTGGCGGACTCCTGCGGTTCATTTATTAGATCTAAAGCTTGTTCATTAGAAGTACCGTCTGTAAAGCCATCTCCAATAGTATTTATATCCACTCAAGGATATAGGGACTTTGTCATCGCTAGGGCTTGGCTTGCACTCATTGAGGCTGCATCATTGATGTTTTCCAAGTATTTTTCAGGAGCTCTTCTGAGTATCTCGAGTATTTCTTCAGCGTCTTTAGAGCTTGAGTCCAAGCCGTTTTGAAAGACTGCGTTTAGGATCGGAGCAGCTGCGTTTGCAATATCATCTTGATTCTTTCAGCCTTCGTGATCCTCTCGGTGAAGACTTCAAATTGAGCTAGGGATTTCTTCTTGTAGGCTATGAGGTTTCAAATTTTCAAGATATATTGGCAATATTTCGAGATAGACCGAGAGTCAGAGTCAGAGTCAGAAGAGTTTACCTTCAAGATTGGCTATTGCTTTGGCTTTGTCAGTCTCCAGTTTAGCATTGTCATTCTCAGCTTTCTTCAATTAGGCTTTAAGTGACTCGATCTCAGCAAGATGAGCTAATAAATGAAGATATAAAATCAACGGTGATATATTGAACAATATATGAGGTTGAGTTATTTTCTGTTACCTCCAATTGAACCACGGAATTCTAGATTAGTATCCTGCAGTTGGCTAATCTCTGTTCTCAACACCGTTTCTCTTGCTATGGCTTCTTCCTTGGCTTATTTCAGTCCTTGTTGTATATTTTCCAAGGAATTCAGGTGCGGCATCAGTTTTTCTAGTGTCTCCGACTTGGCTTGAGATCTGAGATATATTCTCTGCATACAAGAAACAAGTTGGTTGATTTCATATCAAGTGGGAATTGAAGAGCAAGGATTTAAGTTTACATTTAGCAGTCAGGATGATTTTGTCAATCGGACAACCAGCATGTCACGTTCTTCGGATTCTATCCGCTTGTTTAATATGATTCCGTATGCTTGGCCATCACCATCGAGCCAATGGATTTTTATTGGAGGCAGCGAGTCCTCTACTGATTTGATTCGAGGGATTTCTTCATCTTCTCCTTATATGGGATCTAAAAAGAAGCGAGATTGCAAGATTTTAAGACCAGTGTTCAAGTCAGAAGATTTATGTGATTAAAGAATTCACCTGTGGTTACTTCAGGACGTGCACGTGGAGGACCTTGATCATCCTCGTCTGCGTCAGGGATTGTTTGGTCCTGGTTTCCTTGCGTAGTGGCATTTTCAGTTGATTGACCCCTATTGCTATCTTCATTGTTGTCCGGGGTTGGGTCTTTAATTGGTATACCCTCACCATCAAGGGCTTGATTTTCTTCAGCTGACTGGTTTCCATTCGGGGGCTTTTGTTCAGGGACTTGGTCAGCAGAACCCGACTGGTTTCCAGTCAGGGGCTACTGGTTGGCAGTCGGTTGGTCTTGTGAAGTGCCCTGGGTTTCAAGAGCTACAATTTCTTGGACTTTTGACCCCGAGTTTGGAGGTGGTACTTCAATCTGGCCAGTGGGGTCAATGTCTTGGGATTTTCTGCAAACGTGTTGTATAGGCTTGAGTTCTAGAAGTGGTCAAAGATATTTTCAAACAAAAAGATGCAACAAAAGTTATATGAGAGTTACCTGTTGGATTTTCTGATTTTGGGAGTTGATCTGGAGGAGGTTGGCTTTGGCGAGCTAATGTTGGTTCTCAGAGTTTGAATTTCTTCATCTTCTTCGTCCGAGTCATTGATGATCAATTTTCTCTGCTTGCTTGCATGCTTGCTCATTTCTTCAACTGTAGCCCTTTTATTCTTCGCCTGAGGTTTGATCTTAGGCCCGCCAGTCTGTCGGCTACTAGTCGGTTGATTGCCAGTCGGCTGAGCTTGGGGATCTTCATTGTATACTTTGAATGGCCGAGAGATGATTAAGGCGGTTGCCTGTAGAAGATATTTCATTCAGATGTAAAGCATGGTAAAGTGAAGGGTATTGAAAAAGGTTTAAGAATTTGCATACTGGAGGAGGTGGTCGAAGGATGTTGTTGGGAAGGACTGGCAGTTTATTTCAATAGTCGAACACGATCCAGACAGAGAAAATTTTGTACATTCATGAACACAAGACTTGAAAGTCTAGGGATTCACGGTCTTCCGGATTGGGGTTGGTTTGCCCTTTGTACTCAAAGGCCGGTTTGGATCTTTCTTTGATTGGCGTCAGTTGGCACTTGATAAAGTGCTGAGTGATTTGTTCTCCTTGGAGCCTTTTGTTCTTCATTTCGAGGATTTTCGACAACAGGTTGTTGGCTTCGACCCAATTTGGGCCTTCTGGCAAGGCATTCCAATTGGATTGGGGAATAGGCGGAAGACCGACGAAGTTGGGCAATCTGGGGATAGGATTGGATATATAGAACCAGTTGGCGTGCCAGCCTTTTTTGGAAGTTTTCAAGGGAAGAGGAAAATAGTCTCTGCGGAGAGTTCCACGGAGTTAGAGCCCAGCACCGCCGACAACACAAGGGTTATCTTTGGTTGGATGGGCTTTCAGGAGAAACATGCGGCGGAATAAGTTGAAGTGGGGGCGGATTCTGAGAAAAGCTTCGCAGACATGGATGAAGATGACAATATGCAAGATGGAATTTGGATTCAGGTGATAAATCTTGATCCCATAGTAATCAAGGATGCCGCGAAAAAACTCGAGGTAGGAAGAGCAAATCCACAGTAAAAGAAATGAGTGAAGATGACGATTTCACCGGTGTTTGGAGTTGGGAATTCTTCACTGCACGCTGATCGTCAGCTGATGATTTCCTTTGCTGGGAGGACTCCATCTTTCACCATCTCTTTAAGGGTTGATTCCTTTACATCAGATGTTGCCCATTGCTCGAAGGGGATTTCTCTCTCTTTGGCCATGAGCAAGATTTGGGATTAGCTGGACGAGGACTTTGAGCCTAAGATTTTTGAAGGAGAAGGAGATGAGCGCAGTGAATCTTGAAGGGATTGGAAGCAGCTGGATGAATGGATTGAGTAGATTTAGAACCCTAGCTTTTGGCGGTGGTAGCTGTGAACAGGAGTGCGAAAGGGGAAATTTTTGAGAAGATGAAGCGGCGAGGAAGATGACGGTGCTTTGGCAGTTATTTTTTAGGGTATCGGTAAGCGTTTTTTCGTTTGGGTCGAGGCCCACGAGATGCTTACAGCACATATCATAGGTGTGGCTCAACATGTGTCTCTAGGGACTTAAGCAAATTTGCCTTGGCAATATGCGCGTGTTTTATTGCCTGATATCTTCAAAATCCTTTCATATAGCGGTTGCGTAACTTTTTTATGAGTTGGCACGATGCAATTTGGGAGGTGGTAACCAGTAAAGTTTTTTATAACTATCCTGGTAACTTTTCTGTAGGTTGCGGGAGCTGTTTGGTTTTTATCATGCAATTGATTTTATATTATAATCAATGCTATCTTGCCACATAATTGTGTGCTCTTTTAACTAAGACCAATATTATGGCTTAGGCTAATTATATTTTGGTTGAATTTTTCAGGAAGTTGGTAAATCTATTTATGAGTTTTAGTAACTTGGATTTTATACCACAAATATCATATATTTCTTAGGATGATGAAATTTTGTGTCTTATAGGGACTTAGACATATTTGCTTTGGCAATATGTGCACAATATGATACCAGTACCTATATTCACTATGCAACAAGCTTTATTATTAATGTTATTTGCAATGTGATTTTCTAAAAATGCTTTTGGCTTTGACTAGGCATGTTGTTTATATAAAATTACTCGGATGGTTAAATTATTAAGTTATTGACTATATGCTTAGTTTGTTCAACTAAACACATAGTCGGGGGTTACACCTAATTAGGTGCATCTAGTCGATGCACCTAGGTATATTTTTTATTGAATTTTTTCAGCCCTTCATAGCCTTTTTTATTGGATTGAAGCACTCGTAGACTATGGCAGAGAGTATTACATTTCCTTGTGTATTACAGAACGACTTATAGTCATGAGTCGGAAGAATTACAGATAAGGATTAGGAGACTGATGTCGTATGTGGTTAAGTCTCTATTTTGTAAACCTGCCTTCTAAAGATATATAAGGAGGACAGGGAGCCCCGTGAGAGACATAACTTCTCAGATAAATTTTCGTCACCAATACATAACTCGGCGGATACAATCCCCGAAACAGAAGTAGGGTATTACTTTTTTATAGAAGGCCAGGACCTGTATAAACCTTTGTCTTATAACTCATCGTGTTTGGTGCTTATGCGCTATCCCCTTTTTTCATTGTCGAAAATAGGGTTTCGACAGTTATGATATCTAGTATTGTGTTTGGGGAATACGAATTAGATTGAAGCTATATATTTAAGGAAGTCAAGGTGGACTTATTCCAAACGCATATCTACGGACTGGAATCCCACACAACTGTTGGCCAGATCTACTACATTCTGGACCTTTGATAGGCTCAATTCCATTGCTTTTTAGGCCTGCAATTGGAGAGGAAGAGGGGCACTGGGGTGAAAATGGTGAGAGAAATTCCCAACCGTTTCCGGTATTTTTTTATTATAGTCATCTACAAAATTTATTTTTTTAATTTATGTCCATGTAATGAAGTCGTCGTCAAATAGTTGGATTGATGTATATGGAAAATTCTTGACCGTATCTAGACCGTTTTCGTAGAAATGATATTGTTTCTAACTTTTCTTTTTGCAGTGCTAGGAGGATGGAAAGAGGCGGCAGTATATGCGGATCCTCTGTCCAAGACATTTATATCAAAATCGAGACCAGGGGAGCGAAGAGTCGATAGGACTAGGAGGGAGAGGAGAGGGGAGAAAGGGAACTTTAGAATAAGTGAAAATATCGTCCATGGTGCCCTATTATCTGTTTCTCACGAATCTGGTGGCGTATTATCAAATACCAGCATGATGCAAAGGTTCTCATTTTCTTTTTAGGTGATCTTATTTCACGCTTCAAAATTTCAAAACGTCAGAAACTCAATTTACATATGCAAAATTTGCTAAAATACTCTATTAAAACTAGCATTTTAATTTAAAAATTATAAAAATATAATAGAAATAGTTTAACAGGTCATGCCTATAAAGTGAATTTGGATCGAATTTGAATAAAGATCATTCTAGGTCAAAATTGAGAATGATCCAGGACCATCTGGACCACCCATAAAACCACCCCTGAACTTAGTGGCATAACGTCGATTTCTCTCTTAATAAAATTAAATTTATAGCGTTAAATGTGTTAACTAAACACTCATGTCAAAAGAAAAAAAAATAGTTCATAACGTAGCCATTTAAATGTAATTTAAGAATAGCATTTGACACGCATATACCACATGCACATTGACTAGTGTTCCTAAATTGTTTCAAATTCTGGAAAAAAATGTATCAAATTCACAAATAGAGGAGGATAGTAGCCATAGCTAGCGATGCGATCTAGCGGTACCGAGTGTTTGGCGAGAAGAGGAGAAGCAATCGGGCGAAGCGTTGGGCTATGTCCCTGGATCAACGCGATGTCAAGATGAGGAGGAGACCTAGGCGACGGCAGCAATGGCATGGGATTGGCAGGGTGCGGTGAGGCTCCACTAGTAAATAACGTTTTTCTGTACAGGGACTCTTATAAGTTACAGACGGATCATAACCGGTTACGTCTACCAAAATTGATCTTTATTTTCGCATTCGACTCTTTAAAAAAACTAGCATACAAAATCTATTTTCGCAGACGGACCTCTTACAGTGTCGTATGAAAAATAAACCTATTTTTTTCAGGTGGGTCTCTTAAATGCCGGCATGAAAAAATGTATTTTTGCAAGCGGGCCTGGAAATCTGATTTACCTTATCTTTTCCCTCTCAGCACTCCAATTGTTTTTCAAGTCATCCTTATCTCCTCTCTTTCTCTCTCAGACTCCTCTCTCTCATTTTTCAACTTTTCTCCTCCCTCTCCCTCGACTCCCATCCCGGAAGCAGGAGCGCGACGCGGGTGGCCAGCTGTCCCCACAGTTGACGCGCGCGGATCCACCGCCCCCACCCTTGGGAGAGGCGGTGGTGGCGGGAGTGAGCGGCCGGCGGGTGAATCCGCCATCCCTGCCCTCGAAAGCGACGGTGCAACAACGATGATCGACAGTGATGGCTGGAACGACGACTACCAGTGGTGGGGGCTGCTCCGATGATGACGCGGTAGCGGCTAGGGTTTCAAGAGAATCAGGGAGCTAGGGTTTCGGGCTATTTTGCGTTTTGGGATTGTTAATTTTTTTGTCGAAACTATTTTCCCGTGCGGTTCGCTTAGGTGACCGCATGCGAAAATCCTGTTTTTGCATGCAGTTGTGCTACCCGCATGAAAAAATGACGATCTTCGCAAACACCTAGGTGCAAATGGGCTAAAGGACCGCATGCTAAAATCTATTTTGGCCACCTAGAAAAATCTTTTTTTAGTAGTGGTAGCGAGTTCCATTGCCGGGTCATGAAGGGAGTTGGACGGGGCACATGGTAGCAGTATCTTGGATGTGTTGGCACAAGCCACCACCGTCGAATCTCCTCCCATCTCTCCTCTCACTTATCGCATCGACATTATAAAGCACTTCATCACCGTCTAAATCTAGTCAACATCCTTTGGGCGTGAGGACCCAATGGTTCTGACGTTGGACCTTCTCCTGCCTCATACCACTACAGATTTGATTTTTTGACTAGACTCTAATAAGTTGCAGGCGGGTCATAAGTGCTCTCGTCTAAAAAAACTGCTCTCCTGAGGGGTGATTGAGGAGCCGCATGCGATAATGCATTATCGCATAAGGTCGTTAAAGTGGCCCGCATGTGATAATAACCATATTATCACAGTCAAGCCTCTTAAGGATCTGCATGCAGCCACTTAAGAGGCCCGTATGCGATGATAGCCCATATATCCAGCATATATCAAGAAATTGCACAAGGATAAGAAGATCGAGGTAGCGACATACGTGGGAATAGCAATGCTCTTGCACCAAGACAAAACTGTCTTAATGGTCCCTTATGCTTTTATGTAAGAAGCATATCTTCCATTTGATTACTGTTTTCGCAACAATACATCATTACTAGCAAATACCGTCTCTAATTCATCTATTTTGTTTGCAGCGACCACTATATTTTATTTCTGGTCCGAGGGATCACTTGGTCATAGTGCTTGATCCGGCACACTACGACAAGGAAACCTACATGAAGTTCCTTAATGTTATGAATTTGTAAGTAATAAAATACCCTCTTAGTACGTAATTGCTATTCTAAAATTTTTAAGTAACTCAAACAAATATTTTATCGGCACATCGCACATAAGTATTACATCAAACATCATGGGCCAATAAAGGAGCCGCAGAGGACAATGCTTAATGTGAAGACAAACTGGTCGGTACAAATTATTGTAATGATTACTTTTGTTGTATTGACTGGTGTTATTATTATGTTCCTAGTGTTTCAAGCAACCCTGGACACTAACCTATGTGGATATTATATGTGCGAGATGGTTGTGGTCAACATGTGGTACACAACAAACAATGATAATGTAAGTCTGGAGATTGTTCTGTATACATAGTATTTCGTCGCAGTTCATTTCCTAATATTCATTGTCTTCTTTTTTTACAGATCCCTTAAATCTCTTATATAGCAAACCGGTTCGACAAACAAATAATTCTGAATGTATGCGCTAACCTGTGCCACTTCATCCGCCATGGCTATTGCAACACATTAGGAGAATTCTATGATGATCAGAGCTAACTAGCATTAGAAGACAAATTCAAGCCCATAAGAGAGTGGGGGAAAGAACATATGCAGTGAAATATATTGTTTCATTTGTGCTGAAACAATCGTTAACTTGTAATATATGGGACAACCATGATTATGTATATAAATGTTTTGTGTTAAATATATTGAAACCCTATTTATTTTTCAATCAAGATTCTACTACATATGTGCTAAGAAGGACAACTTGGTTAGCTCTTATGCATACCATTCCAAATTTTGATTATAAATAGTAAAAAATATTATATTACATAGGAGACGGAATCTTCCCAAACAACCAATGAGTTTGTGGCCGCATGCGAAGATCTATCTTCACAGGAGGGCCTCTTAACATGGCCACATGAGAAAATCGATCTTCGCATGTGGCCGCTTAAGAGGCCTGCTTGTGAAGATAGATCTTCACATGCGGTTGGGCTGGCCGCATGCAAAAGTGGTGATTTTGACATACACATGAATACAAATGGACCGCCCAACCGCATGCAAAGATCTATTTTGGCCGTCTGCAATAACCATTTCTATGGTAGTGTAGTGTCCTCCCAACAATTATGGAGGGATCATAGTGAGGACCACCACGAGAGCTCGACGAAGACGATCAGTGGTGGCGGTCTCCACTCCTAAGTATCCTTTCCTTCCACCTAGGGATGGGCATTCGGTTTACCCGGTTTTATCGGTTCGGTTCTTACGGTTTCTTGGAAGTTTGGTTAGGAAGAAATGGTAACCAAATTAACCAGCAACAAAAAAAAAGAGCCGAACAAGCCGCTGCAGTTTGGTTCGGTGTTCGGCCTCCACCATTTCCACCAAACATACTCCACAGGGAGAAGGGAGAGAGGAGATTAGGGGTGAGGAAGGTGCAAGTGGTGGTGGCGGGTGGCGGCAAACTATGCTAGCAACAAGGGAGGCCTTGCGCCGGTGGTGAAGGTCGAGGTAGACCGTAGACAACACCGGTGGCTAGCTGCAGAGGCAAGCACAAATGATGTCGGTGGCTATGGAGGGAGGCGTGGATGGTGAAGGTTGGATGGACGAAGCTGGTGGTTAGGACCCGGGACACGACTGATGGCAGCGATGGAAGAAGTATAGGGCCCAGGCGCTTAGGGGGAGGAAGCCGCTAGTTGCCACTCGCCATGGATCGTGAAGCCACCTCTAGCCGCAAGCACGAGAGCGAGACTGAGATCTATACGATAGAAGAGATGGGAGTTTAAGGGATTAGGGTTGTCTTTATGGGCCTTGGCCTCAGCAAGGAAGCAAAGAACATATGGGCTGAAAGCTAGGTGTATCGGTTTCTTCTGTCTACTCGGTCTAATTTGTATAAACTGAATGAAGCACCAAAGACCGATCTAAGTGCAAAATAAAACTGACGTGAAACCAAACATAAAAAAAACCCGTCTCTTTCGGTTCGGATCGGTTCGGTATTCGGTATCCGGTTAATTTGTGCCCACCCATACTTCCACCTCTTTTGCTACCACAGCATCCACCCCTTGCAACATCATGTCGCATTCACTCCTGCTACCTGCCTGGAGAACCTCCCTCTTGCTGCCGTGATGGACAAATATACACACCGAGTTTAGGCGAGGCAAGACCACTGGTCTTCGAGGGGCTTTTTTTATACGAAGTGGTCCAAAACGGTCCCAATTTCATTAAATAAAGATGAAGTTTTCGGAGGCATATATGAAAAAAAACATATGAAAAAACCCAATAAATTAAATGGCTTTTGAGGCGTACATAATGGCACAATTCTAATTTTGACCGTTGAACCAGTCCTAGCTTTTGTAATGATATATTTTCAATATGACACAAAAACTTAACATGTATTGAGCCACATCACCTATAAAATAAAAGTCATTGGATAATTCTCATGCTTCATCACAGTCATCCAGTATATATTAAATAATTACATTTAATCCTCATTAGTTCACATACTAACTTAATATTCATTAACTCACTTAGTATAGTTATTATTACTTAAATAAGGCATCCAAGAGGTCATGTCATTTGTCATCTTATCATCGGATAGTGTTTTTCATTCTCATATTAATATGGGTTAATTGGATCATGTCATTATAAATTTTATGGTTTTGAAATATATCATTATTATTTATCTATTTAGAACCATTACAATTCCGGGATATGCCACCATACTCTTTCATTGCTTTTTTATTTTTTTAAGACCAAATTGCCCCTCATCCTCTTCTTCCTTAGTGCTCTCTCTGAGTTTGGGTTGAAGCAGGGGCTCTCGCCGGCGGCTTGGCTAGTAGCCGACGCGAGTGAGTTCGCTGAGCCCTCACGTCTCCCGTCATCGCTGAGTCCGCCGCCTCCGCATGTCTCTGCCACCTCCTCGTTGTCGAGTTCCATCGCCCCCACGTCTCTCCGTCGACGAGTCCACTGCCTCCACGTTGACCCGTCACCGAGCCCGTCGCCTCACCATCTTCGAGTTCCGCCGAGCCTGCCACCCCCGGCCTTTCCGTCACTGAGCCTGCCATCCCTGAGCTCTGTCGTCGGCATGAGCCCCTGCTTCAAGGAGAGAAGAGCATGAAGAAAGGAAGAGTGAAGGAAAAGGCAATTTGATAAAAGAAAAGAAAATGTTGTGAAATGATATGTAGTGGCATATCTCAAATTTCTATAGGGTTGTAATGGCATGATACTAAATAGATGAACGATGAATAGTAATGACATGTTTTAAAACCGTAAAACTTGTAATAAAATATATTCAATTAATTTTATTAATATATAGATATTTTATAATTGTATTGCATATATCAATATCTCATCGTAACACACGGGCTCTCATCTTTGATAGTAGCATGAACCAATTAACCATAAATCCGAATCAGCAAGAACACAGTTGCCACACGCCTATCTCCTAATCTCACCCCCTCCCAAATCTCCAAACGAATCACAACCTCCGCCTCCAACTCCATTTCTTTCCATCACCATGTCGCCGCCTCCCTCCTCCCTCCTCTCCTCGCCGCTCCCTTCTCCGGCCATCCTACTCCCCAAGAACCCCTCCTCCTTGCGCCTCCCGCCGCTCGCCGTCTCCGCCGCCGGGAGGCGCGGGGCCGCCCGGGCTGTGGCGTCCGCGCCCGCGCCCGCGCCGCCGGTGTCGGCGCAGCAGCTGGCCCGGCCGTCGGCGGCCGAGGTGGCGCGGACCGTGGTGGAGCTCGCGCCGTCGGGGACGCTCTCCGTGGTCGGCCCCGACGGCTGGCCGCTCGGCGTCGGTGCCCGCTTCGTCGCGGACGGCTCAGGGGCGCCCGCACTGTGCCTCGCGGCCTCCGGGCCCGCCGCCGCCGCGCCCGATGCGCCGTCCAGCTTCCACGTCGAGGTGAGGGGATGCAGCCTTGCTCATGGATTGATTTCTTAGGGGTTCCAATAAGCACCTGTTTACTGTTGTGGGGGATAGAATTTTACGGATTTGCTCGCATTTGGACTTCACTGTTCGGTTGCTAGTGAGATAAAAACGGAAATTTGAGGTGCTGTAAGGATTGTGTGCTCTATTCGAGTAGAATTTGAGTTTGGCGGCGCTGGACTCTTACATTACGCAGGAGAATTCGTTACTGAAGCTTTGCATTATGCATTGCCTATGCAGATATTTAGTTTGTGGTGTTGCATTGTTGTGTACTTGTGTTGTTTGGAAGTTCTAGAGCCTAGACATCTTAAGATGTCAGATCTCTCCACTGTGTTAAATGCATTTTGGTTTGGTGGAAAACAAGTGCTTGTAACAAAGGTGAACACTTTCATTACCTAGTTGATGCACCGACACTGTGAACTCTGTATAGGATTATTTATGAGTAAATTCGAATGCTGATATCAGTTTTTATAGTATCACTAGCACAGCTCTTTTGTATACCTTCTACTCACCATTCCTTCCCTGCCTTTTGTGGGTGTAGTTTCGGCAGAGTGGAGCCAGGACACCTCAATGTACTTTGCTTGGTGCTTTGACTAAACCTAGCGATGAATATGAATTGAAGGTAAAATTTTTTTATGGTTTTTAATTTTGTTCAAGGCATATTTGCATTACACTTGTGAATTATAAGTTGATTACAATGGGAAACTGTCTACTGCAGAAGAATAGCATGATATACTAAGTCGGATTACTGATTCGTAATGTGCTAAATTGAATTATGCAGAAGCTTTCTACTAGGTGGCAAAAGAAATTTGGGGAGGAGATAGATCAAGATCTTTTGTATTTGATATCAGTAGAGCGAATCTTGCACATTGAAGATTTCAATGAGGTAAAACACATTATTTTCTTCTAGTTACTGAGCAGAATGGTATCAAATAGTTATCCATGACGCTGAATGATGATCAGTGAACTAGCTGACGTAAATAGCCTCTTAACATGAAAATGTACATTAAAAAGCATGGAGCAAGATAACTTTTACGTTCTATCCTAAGAATATTTTCAGTTAGAACATCCATTTGTTACCTTGGCTTCATTGGTCATCATTTCTGTGTTTCAGGTGTAGTGTACCCCTGAAAGTGCCTGGCCTTCATTTTTTAGTTATAACTGGTTTTGCCTTCTTTCATATTCGGAAGAAGACCTATTTATTGTTTACATTATTCAGATTTTGTTTGGCAGACCTGTATATTACGAGGATAAATATATGGATATCACTTTTAGTTGAATGTCTTCTCAATTTCCTTTCATGGATAGCTTCTTGACTTTAGAAAACAAAAAAAAATCGTCAAGGTATTTTAGCACTTAATAAAATCATCAATTTAATTTTATCATCTATTGATCAATTTCCCCCCACACCTATATTTGGTTTATTCCCCACTTACCGAATTACTTCCACACGACCAAATTACTCTGGAAATGAATTGATATAGGTTGCTAATTGAACCTTGAGCAGCTGCTGAAATTTGTTCAACTAACATATTAGGTGTTTTAAATGTTGTCAAGTTTCATCTTTTGCATTTGATGTACTTAGTTTTAGGTGTGTTGTCCAGTTTTTATTTTCTGATGGATGTGTGCTGGTGAGCCAATTACACCTTAGAACTTTGTAGTTCAAATGAGACTGATATTCATGGGATACTTTCTGTTTAGGATGGCATGTGGGTAATTCCATCAGAATACAGCGATGCAGAACCTGACCCTCTTCGAAATTTTGCTGAAAGCATTGTTGAGGAAATGAACAGCAGACATGCTGAAGATGTACATAGGATATACAGTATTTATGTTGAATCAGATTTCCAGGTACTGAAGTTATTCCTGTCATTCCTACAACTTTGTTTCTTACTTCTTGAAAGGAAAAATAGCTAATGTTAAGCTAAAGCACATGTTTGTCTTTTCATAGTTTCTTTATAATCACACAGCTGTAGAGATTCTTTTTACGGGAACATAGCTGTAGAGAATTACCAAAACAGAAAGATGCAATTTACTGATAGTCTGATAGTGGTATGTACCTAATTGTGCATTAGATATACGAGTTAGGCATATTAAACTGTGCATCTTTTTATTCTTTATTTGAAGAAAAGTAATTAAAAAATTGTTGATCTTATCTTTCTAAAAGATACTTCAGCTGATTAATGCTTTCTGTGCTAAGTGATAATCCTGATGTAGTGAGATGTTATATACTGCACCAAGCGTCGAGTTCTGTCATGTTTTCGAAACGTGCTAACAGTGTTCTTTTATGGTTGACAGGCGACAGAGGTGAAGATGATTTGGGTAGACCGGTTGGGTTTTGACTTGCACGTTCATTCCGGGGAAGGTACCTTTGCTGCCCGGATCCCTTTCGCGAGGGAGGTCTCTGATGAGAAGGGAGTGAAATCATCATTCAACATGATGTCTCATCATGCGTGGGAAGTAGAGAAGAGTTATGCCACCCCAGAGTTTGAGAAGGTAGAGCTCTTGAAGAAAGTCAGATAGGTACTGTGATTTCTATGGTCCCGCCTTACCCTGCATCCGTTGTCGGAATTTTTTGTCATTCATATGAGTATAGTGCAACTATTACCACATGAAATGTATTGTGTGTATCTCCATTTTTTGCCATATGTGCTATAGGTTAGTCGTTCTTTTGTGGAGAGCTATGAATCTAGACTGTAAGGTTGGAACTTAGCAGTGGCTTCTTCGTGAGATGAGATTGAGATAATTAAATCATGTTCCATATCTACTCTCCTGGTAATTGCTATATGATCGTCAGCTGTAACATGCAACATTCTACGTAGTCAGAATTGCAGTGGAGTACTGGCTTTAAAAATGAATTATGCCCTAAGTATAGAGCACTTTTGATGTAATTTTCAGCTACACGTTGTTAGCAAGTGGCATTTTTCCAAAGAAAATCCCTTGGGTATTTTGCTTTGTCATTACCGGTGAAAGCTAGCTAGAGCCTAGCGCCACCAGTTTATCGAATATACGCAGTGTATTTGTGTTTGAACATGCTATTGATTTCTTTGTTAATTGTATTGATCGTGATTGCAGTTTGGGTTTGACTGAGATATCTTATTACCCCGAAAACAATCAGAAATTTCTATATTTTTGTTAAAAGAAATTGAATGATCTTGTTTGCGTACTGGTCGTCAGAAAAGAACAATACACTACACCATGAATGAAACTTTGGAAATATCATTATTTGAGCTTCTAGTATTTCAGTGACAAACCGGAAGTATTATAATACTGATACGTTCGTATGAGGCACTACGGACAAAAAATCATTGCCAGGAAAGACATATTTTCAGCGTCATGAATCAAAATGCCACAAAAATAATATATTTTATTATGATTTCTCTCTCTCTTTCATCTCTATTCAAGGCCTGTTTGGTATTCCGGTGGATAATCCTGCTGGTGGAAGCGCGTTTTAGTCGTAGTATTCTACCGTTTGACTATCTGACTTGGTATTGGGAAAGATCGGTAAAATCTACATTTAAAATCACTTTGGTCAACAGGCTTTGCATGAATGCATGTTGTTGTTCTTAAACTTCCTCGTCTTATCTCTGTAACAGAGTTTGTTAGATTTTAATGTGATTTGCCAAGCAGAGGTACTGATTAAGTTCCACAACTACTTTTCCGTGGCAGATGCAAAAAATTAATCACAGGATAGCACAACAATCGCAATCTGGCCCTTACTCTTTCACTCCCTTTCTAGTTCTTGCTAGGTTGGCTCTTGCATTGTTAGACTTTTTATTCAAACAACTAATTAAATTCTCGTGCTTTACCACCAAGAAAAACAGGAATCACTCACCACAGGTTTGGGAGTTTAAGCTCAGTCCATTGAGATTCTTTTTCTCAGAGTGAATTTTCATACCAATGTAGCCATTTCGTTAAAACCGTAGTTTTGTTGCAACTTTAGCCTAACGTGTTACAAAATTCCAACAATAGCGAGTAATTTTATCACTACAGTGCAAATCTGCAACACTTGTTTGTGTGGCTACGAGGCATGATCAATGAGATAAACAAAATTAGTGGTATGTCAAATGTAAGGTGCGTACAGTTTACAGGATTACATTTCACAAACTTTTAATGATCGTGATAAAAGCCGATATTATATATTGTAATACTGTGAAATAGTGGTATGTCAAACGTAAGGGAATTATTGTAATTCGGTTTGCTTGTGTTGACAAACGTCTATGCTACATTTGTTAAGAGGCATATGTCTCACAAAATTACATTTCATTGTTAGTTAATTAAATAGTTATAGTTTGAGATTTACTTAAGTTGTATTGAGAATTCATTTTATCACTATACTATATTAAAAATTTTTTTGAATGAGAGTACAGTGATAACTAATACATTGGAGGAAGAAATTAAATAATCATATATCTATCCAAACAAAAGCAACTCCCAAAACTAATCAATTAATTAAGAAACTATCTTGCAAACGACGTACTAGATTATTAGAAAGACTTTTACAAATTGTCGATTGATTCCCTCAAAATGTAGTGCAGATTTCGCAGTAACATTTGGCAAATAATCCATGTTTCATGCACTTGTGAACCTTGACTCTGCCTTTATTATATTTCGCCTCAAGCCAGCAATCCAATTTACATGTAGGACCCACGCAGACGATCAGCTTGCCAGTAGCTTTGTAGCAATAATCTACAAAAATGAACTTATTAGTAGATTATAAAATAATCAGCTTATCATTTGTTAAATCACATTAAACATTGCAAACAGTTCCTATAATCTCATCACTAACATATATCTATAGAATCAATAAAATTTAGAAAGCAGCTCAAGAAAACAAATAAAATTTAGAAAGCAGCTCAAGAAAACAAATAAAATTTAGAAAGCAGCTCAAGAAAACAAATAAAATTCAATAAAATTTAGAAAACAACTCAAGAAAACAAATAATATTCAGAGCATATGTAGAACACAATTTCTTAGAAAAACACGGCGATTAAATCAAATGGGATGAGCGAAGATAAACTAATTAACTAACCTGTAGCAGAAACAGGACCTCCAAGTGCTAACGCAAGTAGTAAGATAAAGCAAACACCGACTTTTCTCCCTTCCATAGTTGATCTACCGTGAGACCCGATCAATGGAGCCTTTGGCAAGGGATTAGATATAACCCTAATACACTCTAGAAACAAAATCTACTTTGTGACGTTAATGAGTGGATGCGTTGTACCAATATTTATAGGGGGATAGGCTAATGCATGCAGAAGCGGACCTTTTCAGCAGCCGAGATGATCGACTCGATTGGAATACTGGATCGATTTGGTAATCCATCTATCCCTATAACGTAGGAATTTCTTTCGTCGTCATCATTATCGAAATACTTAATTAATCAGGTGTTAATGAGTCGCTTTATTTTACGTGTTGGAGGAATTAGTTTTTTCCTCATAGAATACTACATTTTATTAATATCATAATCATGTGTAGTGTTTACATTATTAGATGACTATCATTTTAAATTTCTAAAATATTACTTAACACTTGCAAGATAAATAGTTTGTTGCTCATTTTGACAAGATCTATTTTTTTTCTCATGGTTTGCCTATTTATCTAGACTTTTAACTTGGATGATATTATCATCGCTTATGATTTATTTGCTAAGCATTCTTAACGCTAAATTGAAATAAATAAGTATATGTATTAGAGCTACCTGTCTATCAATCTTTTGTGTTATTTTGTGGGTTTTTACGATAATACATATATTATTACCTATAAAATAACTTAAAAGTTTGCATATAATTTTATGCTATTTTTAATCATGATCTTTGTCAAGTTGGCTCTCTTTATATAACAAATCCTGGCTTTGCCTCTGGGTCATATGTTAGTGACCATGTCCCCCTGATTTTATTTCAGAGGATCTCAATTCAACCCACCCACGCCAGCCATCACAACTCACACGGTCCCAGCTCCCTGTTACACGACCTCGTGCGCATCCTTAGGCTCATTTGGAACGGAGGGAAACTAGATAAATTTTACAGGATCTTATTCCTATAGAAAATCCTATATGGTTCCTTGAACCAAAAGTTCTACCTCACCTTTTTCTCTTCCAATAACACAAATTTGTTATGTTTTTTCTATGTGTCATCCAAAAAGTCTGTTTGTCAGACATATAACTCTATCTTTATTTTTTTTAAGCTGAAACCTAACTTAACAGTTTCAGCTATATTAAAAAAAAAGTAAAGCAGGCTGCTTTTATAAAATAAATTAGAAAGATGGAGCTGCTTTTATAAAATAAACTAGGGAGATGGAGCGGGATTTAGTCTGCTTAATAACTTTACTCCAGACCTAATTTCTAAAATTAAATTTAGTAGTTAGAGAGATTTGTTGCTGTGTTCTTGCTGAAATTATATTGTTGTACATGATTGGGACAATTGCGCTGTTGACCATATTCCATGAGCTAACTATTAATTTAACCTCAATTTTTCAACTTTACTTATATGAACTTTCTTTTTAAATATTTTAAATATAAAGCCGCCGTTTGGCCCCATTCTACCCCCAATGTTAGAAATGCATTAAGAATAAAACATTTAGAAAATGCTAAAGACCGAAATGCCCCTCTTCCTGTCTCGACCTTGACCAGAACACGAGCTAGAGTTTCTAGCTCCGACGGTGGCATGGTGGGAGCCTGGCACGAAGGGAGGCGCTGGCGTGTGGCTAGGCCGGCGGCGAGGATGGAGGAAGTCCGACAACGAGCGCGGAGGAAGCCCCAGCTCATGGCTCACCTAGTGCGCGCGGCATGGTCACGGAAGGGGCACAGCAAGTAACGCGGTGTGGTCGTGTAGGGGGGCAGCGACGATGGGGCAGACTGGGAGGAGTGACGGAGCCCGGTGCGCTGCTCACCTGGCTCGGCCAGAGGCACGCGGAGGCAGTGGAAGGCGTTCGGCGCAAGGCACTCACACAGCTCGCAGCGTGACAGAGTTCACCTGGAGTCCCTCTCGCTGTACCTTAAATTCTTTCCTGATCTAGAAACTGCTTTTCTGTTGTTCTACTGATTAACAGTTTTTTTAGATAATGGGAATATATAAAACCCGGCTTCTACACCAACAGGGGTGTATACAGCCACGACTGATTGATTAATAGTTTGACATGTACTTTTTTTTTACGAATGTGAGCTTTATGATTTGTTTGGGACAATCGTTGGACGTGAAATAACATGTGCATTTTTCTTCAATATATGCAATTTTGGATGGATGATATGCAGCCAAAAGTTCTATTGAAATTTAGTCAAATTTGCACAAGTCTATCAAATCTAACTCAAATTGGCACAAAAGCTGTCGATTCAAGTCAAAATTCCAGCTTATTATACACCAAGTGCACAAAACTAAGCCAAATAGAAAAAATAAACTATGAGAGAATAGGGTCAATGAGTAACTGCATAGACGATATTTCGGCCTTAAGTTAACACCGTTATACTCACTTGACATAACAGGGTCATAGCTGATGTTCATATTTGAAAATAGGGTCAAATGAGCAAGGTTGAGAAAATTAGGTCAAATTGATAGTTAGATTTCAAAACAAGACGAAACACGCAATTGCCCTACATGATTTTACACATGATTTGTTCAATGGTTTTGATATGATTTATGTGCACTGCTCAATTTGTTGTCCTTTTTTATATATATAATCTCATATCTGTCCCTTGGAGTTCATCTCATGTACCACATGGTCTTCAGTTCTAGTATATACGTCTTTACAGATTGCTTGAACCTATGAATCATATTTGTTATGACTAGTGCATTTTGACATTATTGTTGAGGAATAGTTATCCCTTTCCTTAGGGCATCGGGAATATATATAAATTTCCCTAACGAATATATCCAAAGTTATATACTATACTCAGGGAATATGTTACGAGATATTCCCTGTAGTTTACCGAATTGGGAGTCTTAAGTGAGGTGTAGAAGGGGAATTTTCCCCAACGAGGGAGATACTCATTCTCACACACAAGGATCAAGTACCTCTCTGTCTCTCTCCATTTTCATGTGCCAGGCTTCGTATACATTCTTTTTGTTCGTGACTCAATATTACATAATTATGACTGCCAATAAATGGTACAGCGGTACTAAATGTAACAATACTAAATATGATTGTTGTAATATTGTAATGGTACAATAGTATCTGCGTTAGTCTCCGATGCGTATCATAGTACTCATGACCGATTCTAAATTATCTAATGCTCGCATTTTAAATATCTTAAGGTTACACTAAACTATTAAATATTTTAAACATTTAGCTTCAGGAGTTGTTGCTGCTTGAGGAGATGAAATTGCAAGCAGACAGAAAAAAATTCTTTGCAAGAAGACAAAACAAAAGGGAAAGAAATAACCAAAAGATCTTGGCAAGAAGAACACAACATGGGTGACTTGAATGTGTTTATTGCGTCAGCAAGCGTGCGAGAGGTGTCAAACCCATCTTGGGCAGCCCACACAACGTTGACTACGGTGACCCAACACGTTCAAATATAGCTCTTGTTCAATATCACTTTTCTTTTGACATGTTGAGAGTCACATTAGCTTTAGGTTGCACAAGAGTTGTCAAGGCTAGGGATGGCTCCCGCGTGGGTGTTGGAGGACTTAAGTCTCCTCTGTCTCGCTAGATCACCATTCATAAAAGGAGAGAGAAAGGGAAAAAGGAGAGGGAGAAAAATAAAGATGGACTAAAGGAGAAAAAAGGAGATGAGTCACTCTATAATTCTGTATCCGTTTTTGGTCAAGGCGTCAGTTTTACGTAGGATTAAACAAAAAGCCGTTGGATAATCAAATCTGTACCTCAAAAATCAGAACTAGAGAATCTCAGGATAATATGATTTACAATTTTCATCCATACTAGACGTTTTAGATCTGAACATATATATATATATATATATATATATATATATATATATATATATATATATATATATATATATATATATATATATATATATATATATATATATATATATATATATATATATATATATATATATGAAAGATGGTATTAGCAGGACATCACAACTCACATGTACCAAATAATTTTTATTCTAAATTACGTACTACCTTCTTTTCAAAATATATGACGCCGTTAACTTTTCATACCATATTCGATCATTTGTCTTATTCAAAAAATTAATATAAATATATAAAAATATAAGTTAAGATTATATTTTATTTAATGATAAAACAAGCCACAGCAAAGTAAATAATATTTATATAATTTTTTTATAAGACGAATAGTTAAACGTTATGAAAAAATCAATGGCGTCATACATTTTAAAATGAAGGGAGTAGCTTATCATCTTGATGATGAACTCCAATGCAACATCTAGAACAGAGTTCGGTCCATCGCATTCACAGTATACGATTATTGTAGGTAGAAATAAATCACCTTAATACTAAACCAATTAATGAACACTTGAAAACACATCCAAAGACTAATTAGTGAGATCCCTGCACGTGGCTGCAGAACTTGTGTATGATGGATTGTTACAAAATGGTGGGTGCAAGATAGATTTGGTTAGGGTAAAAGGGCATTTTTCTAGTGAAATTTGTACATTGCAATGATCATCCAATGGCAGCTTAAAATTTAAAAATTAAAAGAGATGGCTGCTTCGGATATGAGAATTGTATAGTTATTTTCCAAAGTTATTAGCATTTCCATAATTGTGAAGAAATGATGAACTTCTCTATTTATTTGACTGTAGGTAGTCATGTACACAAGTAATAAGATCGTTCTCATACTCCATAGCATTTGAGCATTTTTTATCTCCAATTAAGTATACAATCCAATAAGCAAATTTAGGATCTGATGAAATAAATTTAAGATCAATAAACTGCTTGGAAAATTGGCCAACTAGTTCAAAAATAAAATCGATGTTTTGGCAAGATTTGTCTAAATTTCACTAGTTTTTATTATATATTGTGCTCTAACTATGATAAGCGATATGAAACCACTCCCAATCGGCAATCGGTCAGCAAATAAATTTTTAACCCTGCCTATCCCTCACCATATAAGGTGCTCTTCAAAATCACCAAAACTATTCCATTATCACCACACTGCAGTGCAAAATCTAAAATTACAGGGTTCTATCCATAGCCTAACAATATAACATTATTTGAGATTAAAATAGTCAAATCACCCTATTACCAAAAAAGTTAACAAAAATGTACACAACTCCAAAGATTAATTAAGGATCTAACTTACGAGACATAATTAACTAGCACAAATCAATTATTCGACCAGATCAACTAATAACCTAACTAAAGACTTTAGCAAATCATTGATCCCGACAACATCTCGTCTTCAGTGCTACTATTTCCTGCAAATCAAGCAGTAACATTTTGTCTTGTAACCTTTTCCCAAGCACTTGTGATCAATAGCTTTGCCTTTGGTGAATTTTGAGAAAACCCAACAGTGGTACTTGCATGTGAAACCCACACAGATCGGCAATATGGAAACAGATTGCGTGCAAGTATCTACAATAAATTAATTTCATCCATCAGTAACTTATACAATTAAAAAACTCATTTCATTTGCCATAATTAATCACAAGAAACACTTAAGAATCAAGATTTCGGTTTAAAAATCGAGAAACATTTAAAAGTACTGCAAAATGAACTGGTTCTCGTCGACAAATTAAATATGTATATACTTGAACCCAATGAGACAATAGATTCTTTGATAAAAAAAAGAAATGAGTATAACATAGTGTGTGAGAGAGAATGAACCTATAGGTGTAGGTATAGAATTCCCAAGTGTTAACAGAAGCGTCAAGATGAAGCAAATGGCAGCTTTTCTCCCACCCATGACTGATTAGTTAGCGGTGATCGGCCGGTCGAGCTTACCAAGACTTGTAGCTAGCTTAAGGATCGGTAAATAGTTCATACAAAGTGGGAATCAAGTTGTTCTATCATGAAGAGATCAGCGAATTGTATGATGATAATGTGTGTATTTATGGAGAAGATAAATCAAAGACGCTCGATCGATAGGGGACGTGAATTGTGAGTGGATAACGGCCGTGACTGAGTTAGTTGAATATTCATGCATGCATGCATATGGACCTAATCCACCGGGAAACTTCAGCAATGTAATGTATGCATGCACCGCACCGTGAACGACTTATCATATGAGTGTGATTAACTAACGGTTACCACCTAATCATCGGTGTAAAGCCAACCACTCGTCATCTATAAATGACCGTTTCCGTTTGGTAAACTAATTTTTTTTCTTGTTTGGTAAACTGCTTTTTTCTTGGTTATTATCTAATTTTCCCTTCCTGAAATAAGTTGAATTCTCAATTTGATTTCTATGATTTTATCTACCCTCATTCTACAAATTAAAAATGCGAAATGTAGTACAAATACAGACTCTCATATACACGCACAAATACTCATCCTTATAAAAACACACACCAATTCTAAATGTATAAACATCTCTTTAGACTGGATTAGTATATATCAAGATTAACAAAGTCACCATAAATGGCTCGCTATCGAGGGATACATCGATCGCCTATTACGTATTGAAAGAATAATTATTCGTAAATATGAGCACCCGTGTCAAATCTCAAACTTGAACTGGGCGTGCGCAATTTATACCGGGAGAAAGCTTAGCTCGCAAAGTAAGAAATCTTATCCCTTCAATATACGTTCACTATCGGCCCATCAATACTACTTTTTTATTAATGAGGTGTACTTTGATTTTTTTTTACCACTAAAGTTTATGTAGATGCAAGTGTTTCATTAGTAAGATGCAAATAATAATATTATTGTAGTATAAAAACATGAATTAATTGGAAGAGAGAAATGAAAGGTTGAATAGCACATTTCATATGATTGTAATTTCATCACTAAAACAAAATACAATCTATTTGTACTAATGCTAATTAAAAACTTTCTAGAAACTCTCATATTAGCTAGAAATTGATTTGATTCATGGTATTGTTGTGAATGTAGCTCGTGTAGAGAGTCATGTTAAATAAACAAGTGATGCAATTGAAAATAGCACAGACTCTAATTTAGTAACAAAATTCATAATTAAAAAATATCATACGTTTCCATCTTAATTATACTCTCAATTTAGTTTTCTATCAATTAAATTCTAAAATCAAAATTCATAAGTAGTAACTTGTAACTAACGTGGACTCTACTTTTATTATAAGCAGATGTAATATCAACGCACAATCAACACATTTAACCTAATAATATAACTTTAATATTAAATGATAGCATGTGTGATGTAAGGGTTAGTGACTAATTTACGTAGCAACTTTTATGAGATTATACGAGTACTTTCCATGACATATGTACGACATACATTATGTTTTCAAACTAAGTATTTTTTTTTATAAGCCAAAGTTTCGAGTTTTCAAAAAAAAAAAGAAACGTGGATCATGTATTTTTGACCAGAGGGACCATATTATCGAAACAAATCTTGAAACTGATCGAGTCACATTCCTTAATTTGTGAGTTAAGGTATGTTGGATATATTATCCTAGCATTTTCCTTTATATATTTTTTCTAATAATTCATGATTGTTCGTTCCAACAATTCCTATTCTCAACTAATTAATTCGTGCATCAATGAGAGAGCTCATCAACTCAAATTCTGATGGCATCAGCTGGGTAGAGGTTGCATATCGTGATACTGAAATGACAGAAATAATTACAAATAATTAATAGATCGATTGGTAATGCGTCTTAGAAACTTTGAAACGTCTCTTTAATTTCCCCAATGACACAGGATATCCACCGGCAGTGCTCTGATTTTCTTTTCTCTCGGGATGAAACGTCCGAGCAATAGCATTATGTCATTAGTCATAACAACTGAATTATATATAATAGTTCGATAAGATCCGCATTGTGACAGTACACCATTGGAGGTAGAAATCAAATCATCCTATTACCAAACAAATTAACAAGGCCGATGTACACAACTCCAAAGCTATAAATTTAGGATCTAGCTAGCTTACGAATATGTAACTACCATAAGTTATTCCAAGACACTACTAGCTAACAACAACGAACTAAAGGACCACTTCTGCAAATTATTAATAGATCTACAATTATAATGGAACGTAATATCTTGTCTTCAGTGGTACTAAACGTTCTTGCAAAGTTTGCACAAACATTTTATCTTGTAACCTTTTCCCAAGCACTTGTGAACCTGGACTTTGGCTTTGTTGACTTTGGCGAAAACCCAGCAGTCCAACTTGCAAGTGAAGCCCGCGCAGATCGGCGACACGGAAACTTCAAACCAGCATCTTTGTTCTACAAAATTAATTTAGCCATCAGTATACTTACAATAATCTCACTTAGTTGGCCTTAATCACACAAAACATTGGAAACTAGAACCTATAATATCTCTCATATCCTTACTCGCAGTGACGAATCCATAAAAGTTTTACAGCTAGCCTCGACAAACATAGTCAATTATACTATAGCTAGTATTTTCTATAAAAAAAATTCTATCTTCAAGTCTTCCAATTACATAGAATTTTAATGGAGCAACAACCGATAACGCCAGGCGGCCCGGGGTCTCAGGGCATTAGATTCCCCGTTGCTTATATATTAGTCGCCACATAAAACAATGAAAAATAAGAATTCAGTTTCTACATGCAATTGAAGAACGGATAATACTAGAAATGAAGTGATGCTCAACGACAAATATATACTCGAACACAACACATTAGACAGGGAGAAGGGAGGGGATTAGGCTTGAGCTAGGAGCATGAATAACTAACCAGCATAAGTATGATGCGCAAGTGTTGATAGAAGAAGTACCAATACCAAGCAAATTCCAGCTTTTCTCTCACCCATGGCTCGTTAATTGGCTGTGAGAGAGCTAACTGCTATTCTAGAGACCTCGGCTTTATAGTTTCAAGCTCTGGAAACAGTTTTGTGACACAAGAGAGTGATGAGGTTAACTATATGATGATGTGTATTTATAGGGAGAATAATCCAACTGAAGAAGATGTACGTTAAGTTGTAATGCAACGTAAATCTTGCGAGGATTAGTAACAACATTTGACTGACTGAGTGTGAGGATGTTAAGGTAGGAGAATCCATGCACGCATGCTTGGCCCTGTTCAGCGGGAAAAAATAACAACATATCGCACATGGAAGATGATGTAGGATAATAACACGGAAGATGCTGAAATGCAATCTGAATCTTTGAAAGGATAAGTAGCAACATCTGACTGAGTAGGCGTGTGAGTGGCAGTTATACTACAAAAGCGTGAGTGTGATCCTTTTTCTTTTTTGGAGAGGGGGTGTTATTCCTCATAAGTAAATTATATTATTAATCTTTGAGTTACCATAAAATCAATGAGAAAATTTAATATGTTCTATTAAATAAATGACCCCCACCGCACATTCATAAGGGTGCTCCTACTACCTGCTCAAAGAGACACAAACTAGCGGTATCAATATTTTGTACTGCCACTTTGCAGGCAACAACACAAAAGTTCACCTATTTCAGCAAAGGTAATCATGAATCAAATGGCACATGCAAAAGTTGAGTGTCCTCCCACAAAATTTACCCCATATATGCTAGTTAAATCCCAGAGATTTTTCCTCCTGCTAGCTAGCTAAATTATCCATGCATTGATACGGAAAATTAAACAAAGAGATCCTCGTCTCGTGCTAGCTAGCATGTACAGTCTTCGGTTCCACCTCCAAGCTCAGTTATCATTGATCATATATCTCTTTGTACAGCTAGCATTGATAACAGAATTAGCTGTTATCGAAAGAGATAACAGAATTCATAGAGGATCAGCTTAGTCTGTTAACAGAATTAGCATTCATAAAGGATAACAGAATTCATAAAGAATTCATAAAGAGATAACAGAATTAGCATTCATAAAGGATAACAGAATTTGTTAACAAAGAGATCTAATTCTGTTATCGAAAGAATATATGATCAGCTTAGTCTTCGGCTCCACCTCCAAGCTCAGTCAAGCTCTGACCATGGTGAGGCCATAAACTCCTACGGAATGCGAGGCCTTTTCATATATACTCACGATGCAAATTATTTATGGAAATTAATTTATTGGTTTGGATTTGTTTTTTGTTATCTTGTTTTGGGGTGTATGTAAGAGCATCACCAAGAGTATCCCAATAATTAATTCCCAAAACTATGTTTTTTGGAACTCCTAATATAAATATAGGAAGTAAAAAAACATCTCTCTCCAAGAGAGAGCCTAAAATTGATTTTCTATAATTAAAAGTGGGCCCTTCCTCTAAACTACCAACAAAAAAAATCAATTTTTCTCCTCCCATACGCGGGGAGAAGGGCGCGGAAATATTTTCTCTTGCGCGCGCAAGAGAGCGCCAAGCAGAAATTGGGAACGAAATCGCTTCCCTAGAAGTAAGGAACGATATATCCGGAATTGAGAACCAGAGATATTGGGAGATTGGTTAGGGAATCTGTTGGATGCGATTTTTGATCAAAATTTCCTAAATCATAGGATAGGGAATAGAATAAGGAAGCTCTTGGTAATGCTCTAAGGACATGTTCAAAGGTACAGTCTGATAAGGGCTCTCTCATCCATTCCTCATCGGCAAAAGAAACCTACTCCTACATAGATTTGTATCTTGAGTTGACTCTACATTAATATATGCTAATTAAATCATCATGTGCTAATATCAAATAAAAAATTATATTCGTATGTTCATTCTTTAGTGAAGCAAGCAATGCACCTAGCATGGCAAAAATATATGTTCGCGTTGCATCGAGCAAGTAATGCATCGACCATCCGAGCAGATTTAGTATTTTTAAGTTCTGTTCGAATATATGGGCAAATACATGTACATCCCATCTACTATTTATTTCTCTAGTACTAATACTGTTGAACGATCCTTAAGTACCAAATTCAACCATCAATTCCTGCATAATAGCAACTAAAAGAATACAAAATAAAATATCAAACTCAGTGGTAGTGATTATTACTAATCATTTCTACAAGTCTTGATGAATATTTGTATACAGGTAAATTATAAACAAAAACCACCGTCATGTGAAGAAACACATCTCTGGCCAATCAGACACGAGTACACGGATTGGAGGGCTCACAAACCATAGCAAAACCGATATATTTGAGGCCAACCAGCATGCACCGTCATGAGGGTCCACAGGACAGTGACTCGGGTGAAAATTGGGGATAAAGGCAGTGAAAGTGGTTCGGCCAAACCACCAAAGTGGCCAATCGACCCCCAACTTCTACGTGTCGCTTCATCAGGCCTCCCCAATGGTGCTTATGCCTGGTTCCCTGGCAGTTACCGCCTTAAACCACCGTCATTGGGAGCTATAAAAGGAGGAGAAGCTCTCACTCTCAAAGGACACAACAAACTGGAGTACAGCTCACTTTCATACATAGGCATTGCTCTAATAGAGTAGGAATAGAGTAAGGGAAAGCTTCGAAAGGAGTGCCCCAAATGTTGGAATTCTATCCAGAGGAGTTGTGGTGGAGTGCAAGAGATGTCGGCATTCTTCCAAGGGACTTCCGGAGGAGTGCCGGAGATGTCGGCACTCTTTCCGATCTTATACCTCGACGGATGCTTCTTTTATATAACTAAATATTCATGTTTTTTTGTATTTATTTTTCTTATTTAAGTAAGATATATTCTCATCGTTGCGTGTTCATCGCTCTGCTTAGGTAGAGTATCTTAATCTTCTATAAGCGTGATGTCGAGATTAGGGCAGTAATCAATTGCGTAGACGTGGTGTCTAGGCTGGATGTTACTTTTGTTTGTTATGCGCTCCATGGGTTGTAGAGGTTGTCGGCAGGTGGTGACAGCTCTGTCCGTGCTTTGTAATTCTCCACGTTCGGGTACATCATAGAGCTGTAAGCCAGAGTCTACTTGGTAGACTAGAGGTAAATCGGTGCCCGAAGCAATTGATAGAGTTTTACCTTAACTTAACTTAAGATAATTAACCCATAAAAATCATCTCGATCCTAAGCGTACCATTTAGTTATTGTGCTTAGAAGAATTTTGTTCTTGGATTATACACAAATGTTACCTGTGGATATGATACCCTGCAATACTCTTAGGTGAAAGCTACAACGGTATCTATGCGCTTGCAGATTATTCTGTGCTTGTAATAAGTGCCAACAAGCTTTCTGGCGCCTTTGCTGGGGAACGGTTGGTGTATCATCTTTGACCCTGATTCATCCCGATATCTTTTTCTTTTTATTTCTTCCTTTCTCTTCTTATCTACCATGGAGTAGTTTTCTATTCAAAATCATTCTGCTCCGAAACCACTCTCTTCAAAACCTATTCTTTCATATCTGCTATGAACTCTACCCTGGCTTTATAGCCATGGTTCTGGAGCAATCCTTCTCGTACCGTTAGGAAAACACACAGTGAATGGGGGAACATAAAAGCAGGCTCTGTTTTGTTTTCTTCTTGTTAACCCATGTTGTCTCCCTACGGATTGAAATTCTCAACTTTCAACAGAGCGAGAAGGAGTCTGCCTCGTATCCCAATCTTTCCGCTAGAGGCTCGTTTGCATGGCAAAAGGTAGGGATTGTATCCTACAGAACACCTTCTTCATCCGTTGTGAAACTTTCCAGGAAGTCGAGCATACCCATGAGGAGCCCTCAACCATTGAACTCGAGCCTATACCTTCCAGATCCCAAAATTTAATTTTTGAGCCCTCACCCGAGCCTCGGGAACCAGAGAAAGAAGAAATTATACATTCGGAAATCCCTTTCTAGTTCGAGGATGATCTTTTTGAAGATTATGAAAACACTTTTAACTATTCCTGTCAAAAGAGACCACATGTCCCATGTAGTCCCTCTGAGTCATTCGAGGAAAATTTTCTCAAAAAGATGATGAGAGGATTGACTACCATCATGAGTGATGAGTGGTTAAAGGAGCTGGAGCTTTCTCCCAAAGTAATTCGGATTAGCTCTGCATCCTTAACTATTCAATGTCTTATGAGAGAGGGCATGGTGAATGTTCTCTGTAATCCCACTATCGGTTCAAACATTTTGTCTGCAACCTTTGCATTAAAAATTCTTAGGGGATGAACCATTGGCACCTACAGAGAAAACCTTCCGAAGCCCATCAAATTCTATCATCGAAGGTTATGGGATTCTTCATGGAGTGCCGATAAAGCACGATGATGTCAACACTATCCTGGACTTCCACGTGTTCGAAGTCTCCAACTTCGATCTCCTCATTGGCCATCCCATAGAAAATTATCTAGCAGGACATTTGTCATGGATGCAATTCACTAACATACAGGAATGGCCATAAATGACCTCCTACGGCACAACATGCTGCTGAAGGCGATAGAATCCAACCCTTGAGTCTGTGTAGACGATCTACTAAGAAGAGGTGTACCGACAGCTGATGGCATCCAGAGATATCATGCAATATCATCTTAGGTAGCCGTCAACTATGTGTTCAAGTGGGTAGAAGCAATACCATGCCTTGCCACTAATACTAAGCATACCCGACGGATGTTCCACGTCTTGGAACACCTCGAATGGTAAAAAGTGATGGAGGGTCTCAAAGACTTTCTGAAACTTCTTACGGGAGATCGGGGCACATCATAACGTTGCAACTGCACCTGAACATATGTATCGACGAACTATACCCGAAGACGGTATTTGTACAATATAGGGATCGTTGGAACTAGGGTGTACACGAGATTGGATCAAGCAGACAAAAGACAAGGATTTATACTGGTTTGGCCCTCGAGATGAGTAACAACCTACTCCAGTCTATACCACTCAAAGTACAATGGGGAATAAGACGATTAGACTAATCCGCCAACTAGAAGCTGTCAAGAACGACCTAACGAGATTTATTCGGCGAATACACCGCTGGTTTCCTCCATTCAAATAGCAGGCTTTATCTTTCTCACTAGTCTCCGCAAAGTAGAAGCAGACAAGATAGGGGCGATTGCTTCTATGCATGGCTTTGGTTATGGCTTTTAATTCAATGCCCCTCCCTAAACGAGGGGTCCTTGTATATATAGTATAGACCATCTTCTCCTCCAAGTAGAACTCGAAGAGATAAAACAGGATACGGGGCTAAAGAAACTTTATCTTCCCCGACTATGACTATGACACCTTCTATTCCAAGAAAATAATTTCCTTCTTTACATGTTGTTTTTCTTTAATTAAAGGAGATCTTTTCGTATACTATCGGATATATGGTATTGACGTATTCCATTAACCCATGTATAGAAGGTATGCCTTATCCTTTACACTGACAGTATGGGATAGCATGTCACTTCAAACAGGTAAGAATCTTTTTTACTTTTACTATTTCTTTGTTTCTATGAATAAACGACCCATGGGTGGCACCGCCACCTTCCAGCCTTCGTGCACAAGGTCCCCATGTGGACTCAAGGTAAGTTTCATTTTAATTGAATAAAATAAAGATTATGACTCTTCGGTTTACAACCAATTGAGTCCCTTTTGCTCTCACTTTTTGTTTTTAAATAAGCAACCCAGGTACAAGGACAAATGTAGGGGAGATCCAGCATGCTTCCTATCATGTACACAAACGAGATCTCTCATCTTTGCGCTGCACCACAACTCCGAAACTCACACGAGAAGGAGTAAGGTGATTGGAACCGGGGAAGGGTCGACGGAACCACCCTGAACCTCCTCGTCTTCCACTTCATATAGAGCATGGTTTGCGCACCTTTCCCTGAACCTCCCTGAAATTTTGAGTTTAATATGTTCTGACCATGAAAAATATCTAAAAAAAATTAAACTCGAAATTAAAAGGAACTTGGGTGCATCAACTAGAGTATATGATTCTCCCAAAAATGACTTGCATATTCTTTATTCCTAGTATGCTACTTGTTGCTTGTGAACATCCATTCATAGGACCACATGTTATCTAAGTAATTGGTGAATGAGAGATACCCTGATTAAAGTAACCTTACTCTTCTCTGTTGAGTCCTTGGGAATTTTATGAAAAAAAAGGTATAACTTTACATACTTCTCATTGACGTCTTATTCCTACCAAAGCCATATGTCGATCTTAATGTGTTAGTGTTATCAATAAGGCATACCTTCTATACATGGGTTCGTGGTATACGGATATACCATATACCTAATAGTGTATGAGAACCTTTGGTTAAGAAAATACGACGAATAAAGAAGGAAATTATCTTCCCAGAATAAAACGATAAGGAAGGAGAAGCAGAGTCTGTCAGGATTACGGATAAGGCATACCTCCTATTTTTGGGATTGTGAAGTATATGAATATGGCATACCCTTGGTATACGGAAAGGTTACCTTAATAATATGGAATTCGGCTAATAAACAGGAAAATTATATCCCGAATAGAGGCGTTAAAGTCCTATTCGGGGAAGATACAATTGTGATCTCGTAGCCTAAAAATACTCTCCGAGTTCTACTTGGAGGTTATGGCAGTCTGCAATATAAATACAGGGCCCCCCAAGAGGTACGGGATCATCGAATCATAGCACAAGCCACCACCATAGCAGAAGCAATCCGGAGGACTTTGAAGATAACTCGCCGGTTGGATCTCGTCGAGTCGTTCTCGACAGAGATCTCGTCGGTACTCGATACTTTTTGTTGTCCTCTATTGTAATTTCTGTGGTTCTCGTTGTAATTCCATATAAATTGGAGTAGGGCTATTACCTTACGAGGGGCTTGAACCAGTATAATCCTTGTCTCTTGTGTGCTTGATATCGTTTCGTGTAGATCCTTACTCTAACGTATCCCAATACCCTCAGAATACGGTCTACGAATATAACCCGTCAACAAAGTCCTATTCGGATACTACAAGGACTACTTGGATCATATTTGTACTCGTCTCCCTAGTTCTACTTGGACAAGGGGACATCCGAGGATACAAAGATAAGACTCCCTTGAAGGAGAGGAAAAAGGCCAACACGGGCCAAGCCAGAACATTAGCCTAGATAGACCCAATCTAAAGCCACAAAGGCCGACATGAGAGATCTAGAGCTACTTCCAATCTCGCTGAGTTTATATTCGAGGAAGAAGACTACACTAACCACCTACCACATGTGAGAGCTCCATGCCGCCAAACCGACCCTGACTAGATTAGGTCATCCTAAATATTATACTCACATGATACTGATATATAAAGGCAACACCGGTTTCGGCCAACAGGAGTAGGGCTATTACCTATCAGTTAAGGGGTCCGAACCTGCTGGGTTCAAGAGATGTACTCAATTAACAGACATATACTGATCCCAGGGCACACAGTAGTCAAAATTTATTTCCGACTAGATGGATGTCGGATTAGTGGATTCAAGTTCAAGTCAAGCTCTCTGTCCAGGAGAAGAGAAGGACTTTGTCGCGTACTCTGCACCTAGTCGGCTGTCTGAGAATGGTTGGATGAGTTCGACAAGAGTTATGTATAGGATATTTGATCAAGAACGCTATAGCATGGTCACGTATTTTCTGACCTCAATCCAAATTCAACGATGGTCACATTCTCTATCATGTCCAGGAAAGATGACTTGTCAACAATTTCATGCCTACTCGGTATTTCGAAAATAGCCAGGTGATTCTGATAATGATGGATCTTTGGGTTACACAGTCGAGAACGCTAGTCCGATCATTTGCATTGAGGTCGGGGGCTACTGTCAATGTTATCAATAAGGCATACCTCCTATACATGGGTTCGTGGTATACGAAACTACTATATACCTAATAGTATACGAGAAGCTATCCTTTGGTTAAGGAAATACAGCGAATAAAGAAGGAAGTTATCTTCCCAGAATAGAAGGTGTTCCGGATAAGGAAAGAGAAGCGGAGTCCTACTCGGACACTACAAGGACTACTCGAATCGTATCTATACTCATCTCCCTAGTTCTACTTGAACAAGGGGACACCGAGGGTATAAAAACAAGACCCCCTAGGAGGAGAGGAAAAAGGCCAACATAGGCCAAATCAGAATATCAGCCTAGATAGACCCAATCTAGAGTCACAAAGGCCGACATGAGGGATCTAGAGCTACTTCCAATCTCATCGAGTTCACATTCAAGGAAGAAGACTACACGAACCATTGACTACGTGTGAGAGCTCCATGCCGCCAAGCCGACCCCAGCTAGATTAGGTCATCCCGAATATTATACTCGTGTGATACTGATATATAAAGGCAACACCGACTTCGGCCAACAGGAGTAGAGCTATTACCGTTAGTTAATTGGCCCGAACCTGTATAAAAATACCTATCTTTCGTCTCTTTTACCTGAATCTCACGTATACCCTGGTTGGCGTATAGCCCATCGACATAATGATAAACCTTATACATATGTTGCTTGTTATTGCATTGAGTTTGGTCAAATTGTTGAGACCCTTGTTAGATTCTTTTCATACATTCATGATCAAGATCACACACACCCACCATATTTGCTTATCCTCTACACTGGAGGTTAGCAAACACATGTCTTCCATTTACAAAGATGCTATACTTTTACACTGAAAGTCAGCATCAATTATCTATCTACGACAAATGCTATACTTCTACACTAGGAGTCCGCACAGCCAACTATCCACCATATAAAGACTCCACATACTTATGATCTCTCTTCCAACTATCCATGAAAAATAAGACATGAGCTAGAAAAAAAAAATGATGTCAAAAAAATGCTCACGTGAGAAGGACACAATATTCTCGAGCATGAAAAAAAGAAAAAAATGATGAGAGAGAAATAAAATAGCCATGTTCTCCAAATAAGTGCAAGGAGGAGGATCATACAAAAAAGAGTCATTATTTCACTTCCCACTTGTTCACATATATTCCTTGTCCACACATATGCACATATTGATCATAAAGGTATGATTAGTACTCTTCTTGGATCTGGTTTTTGGCTTTACAATATATGTGATACAAGTATGCCGTTCTTATTCCCTACCTAAGCTTCACATAAGCCTTGTTAGAAGTAGGAATAAGAAATGGCAAAGTCACTGTCTTGGTGAGGAATCATACACATTGAGCAATCTGAGAGAATCAATTGAGTAAAGTAAAGTTATGTTTTTATAAGCAAAATGAAAAACCAAAGGTAATCATTAGAAGGGGCGGAGCTAACTTGAATCAAGGTCGTTCCATTCTTCAATCACCCAAGATGACATGGTAGACATCTCAAGATTCACAAGTACAACTATGCTTTGAAATAATTATTATGCAGGTATCATTACAAAGGAATTCATTGCTCTGTTTTCATCCATGATCTTTACTCAGGGACGAGTAAAGACTAAGAGTGGGGGTGTTGTTGATGGTCTTTAAGTACCAAATTCGACGGTATTCCTGCATAATAGCAAATGAAAGAATTAACCACTTCCACAAGTCTTGGTGAATATTTGTATGTAGGCAAATTATGAACGAAAACCACCCGCCATGCGGAGAAACACACCTCCCACCAATCAGACGCGAGTATACGGATTAGAGGACCCACAAACCGTAGCAAAATCGACATATTTGAGGCTAACCACCACGCACCGTCATGAGGGTCCACAGGACAGTGACTCAGGAGAAAATGAGGGAGAAAGGCGGTGAAAGTAGTTCGCCACCAAAGTGGCCGATCGTCCCCAACTTCCACGTGTCGCATCCTCAGGCCTCCCCAATGGTGGTTATGCCTGATTTCCCAGCAGTTACCGACTTAACCACCATCATTGGGAGCTATAAAAGGAGAAGCTCTCACTCTCAAAGGGTACAACAAAGTGAAGTAACACTCACTTTCATACTTAGGCATTGCTCTAGTAGAGTAAGAATAGAGTGGGGGGAAGCTCCGAAAGGAATGCCCCAAATGTTGTAGTTCTCTCCGGGGGAGTTATAGTGGAGTGCTAGAGATGTCGGCATTCTTTCCGGAGAGTTCCGAAGGAGTGCCAGAGATGTCGGCGCTCTCTCTGATCTTGTACCTCGACGAGTGCTTCTTTATAGAAGTATTTGTGATTTCCTTTTATATTTACTCTTCTTATTTAAGTAAGATATATTCTCATTGTTGCGGGTTCATCGCTCTGCTTAGGTTGAGTACCTTAATCTCTTATCGGCGTGACATTAAGATTAGGGTAGTAATCAATAGCATAGACGTGTGTCTAGGCTAGAGGTTACCTTTGTTTGTTGTGTGCTCCATGGGTTGTAGAGGTAGGCGGCAGGTGATGACAGTCCTGTCCATCCTTTGTAATCATCCACGTTCGGATACATCATAAAGCTATAGACCGAAGTCTCTTGGGTAGAGCAGGGATAATCCGGTGCCAAAAGCAATTAATAGAGTTTTATTTTAACTTAAATTAAGATAATTAACCCATAGAAATCCTCTCTATCCTAAGCCTACCATTTAGTTGTTGTCCTTGGAAGAATCATGTTCTTAGATTATACACACATGTTCTCTGTGGATATGATACCCTGGAATACTCTTGGGTGAAAGCTACAATGGTATCTGTGCGCTTGCAGATTATTTTGTGCTCGTAATAAATACCAACAAGTACTCAGAGTATGTTGGAGCTCTCCCAAGCATTCGTCCTTGTCCTCTCAAGTCCCATCCCATCCCCTATCTCTCTCCACACAAGACAATATAGCAAGCAGCAAAATGTCAGCATTCTTTAACTCTTCACTCAGACAACGCATACTCCAGGTAGCAAGCCAGAAAGTAGCAGCAGCCGGTGGCGTGGACCTTCGCACAGCAGGAGGGAGGACACAGCGTGGTTTGGGGAACACCACAAGCTTAGCCCCCGGCTGTGAGGTGGACTCCTTGGTAGATTAACAACGGCGACATGATAGATGGGCGGAGGCAGCGGTGCCGATGAGCACCAGCAGCCGTGCAGTGGTGGAGCTGCAGCCCCGATGGAGCCATGGTGGTTTAGTGTCGAAGAGAGGTGGCGTGCCGCTGTTGATAGTCTCAATGGCGTTGCCGAATCTACAAACTCGATTTGGAGATCGAATGAACTGGAGGTGCTCCAGTCTGCTGATTCTTGTCCTCCTTATTCTTCCCTATGTTAAAAAATCATGAATTGGCATATTTGATCTGAAGTTACGTCTCTTCCTAAAGACAGATTGTACAACACCCGTCTCTCCTCTCGTCTCCTCGTTCTTTTTGCTAGATGAGCCGATGCTGCGCTGTTGTCACCTGAAGCATCGATGTTTCCTTGTTCTCATTTCTCTCTCTTCCATGCAAGCAAATTTGCTTAGGTGGAATGAGAGAGAGACGGCTAATAATGGCCTTTGTACACGCTAGGTAGTGTTTGGTTGCTGTGAGGTTGTTTTGTTTCTAAATTCTACAGGAAAGGATGTTTTGTGTTCCTTAATTAATTTGAAGTTCCAGTACCCTGTGTCGCTGTCATTCTTGACTAATCACTCATGTGCATATATATTGTCAAAACAAGTTGAGGAACTAAATCACATTCTTTCTAAAATAAGAAACAGAAATCAGGGAAAAGTAGTTCAAGCCAGGCGTACTTGTTGGATACATTTTCTGAACATTTTGTTGTCTGGCATTGTTTTATCTTCTTTACAGAGCATATGTCAGATCGATCCATCTATAATGACTTATCTGTAATGGGCCAAAATGTCTCGTCACAGGTAACATTATCTATGACGAGTTCAATTGAAACCCATTCTAGATGCGACCTGTCAGAGATAAGAGGTCATCTGTGACGGATCCATATGTGCACCCGACGCACAACAATTTCAATGGACCTACATATAGGCCCGTCACAGGTGACCCCTTACCTGTGATGGGTAAAAAAAATATAAGCCGTCATAGATGAGGACAATCATCCCGTATGGGTCCATTCTTTTACCCATCATAGCTCTCTCTTCCACCGAAAGAAATCAAAGCCACCACTAAATCCTTCCTTATCCACACATATCTCTCTCCCCACTCTATCTCCAAAACCAGTCAACCACAGTTCTCCCTCCCCAGCTGAGCGTCTCCTAAGTTCCCCCCATGGCCTCTCGGTCCCCAAGCGCCAGTAGCCGCCTTCTCCACCCTAAGCTCCGACCACCACCACCGTCGTCGCGTTGACCCACAAGTGTCGGCAAGCTCACCTCTCCGTCCCTAAGCTCTGGCCACCATCGCCGTCGTGTCCTCATCACGTCGACCCCTGAGTGCCGACGAGCTTGCCTCTTCGCCCCAAGCTCTGGCTGGCACCACCATCGTCTCCTCATCTCATCCGCCCCCAAGCTTCGGCCACTTCCTCTTGTGCCTCAGTTCCAAGGCTGTTGATGGCCGCCTCTCCATCATCCTTGAACTGCAAGACACCAGATCCGATCTCTAGGAGGTTGGGACCATTGGATCTAAATGCCCTCGAGCTCTGGCCGCCACCTCCTCCGCCCTCAGCTGCATGGTAGCCGGTGGCTACCTCTTGACCGCCTCTGAGCTACAGTACGCCAGATCTGGTCTCCAAGAGGTTGGGGACCACTGGATCTGAACACCCCTAAGCTCCGACTGCCGCCTCCTTCATCCTCTGCCCCAAGGTCGCCGTTGGCTGCCTCTCTGCCTCTACCCAAACATCATCGTTGTCGTCACTGGACCTGCCAGCCAGGGCCTCCTTCATACCCGAGCACACACCATTGCAGCCTCTGCCTCCTCTCCGAGCTCCTTAGCATCGCCGCGTAATTTTTCTGAGCCTCAGGTCGTCGAGGCCAACAAGTATTTTACAAGTGTTTTTCTGTGTTTGTGTCATGACTTGATTTTGGATCTTGCAAGTATTCGATGCCAAGTTTCTGATTGAGGTGTGTTCTTCTTGAAGCCCACTGTGCTGTTGGAGATTGGAGTGGTAGCTAGATGACTGATTATGGAAGAAGAGTCGGGTCATTTGTGTCTTGTTCTTCTTCTAGAAAGAATTAGTCTGAAGTAAAATGTTTTGGGTTAATCATTATGGATGTATTACTGTTAATACACATTTTGCTTCCAGCCGGGCATCATTTTTAGTTTTTTTAGGTTTTTCATGCCTGTGACGGGTCACAAGTTATTTTATTTTATTTGTTTGGCTGGGTTACACTAAGCACTGATAAACCACAACTTGTGAGCCGTTTGAGATTGAGTCATCTGTGATGAGTTTTATACGTGACCCATCACAAGGGTTAGTCATCACTGAAAGACCTTCACCCGTCAAAGATAAGATAAAGTTATCATTGACCACTAATTTTTGACGAGAGCTAAATCCGAGGTAACAGTATTGTTCTGTCAGTAGAGACATGGATTTACGTAGTAGTAGAGCTTACTTATTCATGCTTGTTCATTCCGAACATTTTTTTCTGTTCTCAACTAATTTGTGCATCAATACCGGAAGTGATCATGTTCAACAACACAAAAGACAAAATTGATGACATCGAGGTTGAAGATGTGATAAACTGGTAGGTGCACCCAAATTCAGAAATAATTACAGAGAGATTGATCCACAGGGGCATAACATTGGAGCGACAAATTAAATCATTCTAATCAATGACAAACGAAAACATCTCCAAGGAACTAGGATCACCGCATATTACTCCTTGAGGCTAGCTAATCTTTACCTGTTTAAAAAAGTTGAAGATGATTGTGTACTCCCTAATTTTTTTTGCCCGTCCGCGCAAACGAGTTCGTATTGGTCCCATGTATTTTTGTTCGTCCTGTGCGGGTCTTCTTTTCGTTCCTCCACGCATGTCGACGCACACTCCCGCAGAAGGCCCAGGAAAACCATATTGTACAGGGAATAAGTTCACCGGAGGTCCCTCAAATTGACACCGATATTTTTTAAGGTCCCTAAACTAGAATACCAGAAATGTTTACCCCTAAAATTACTAAATCCGTCCGACGAAGGTCCCTCGGCAGTATTGACTCAGTTTTTGCCCGGTTGTGCTGACGTGTCGCGTTGTGGGACCCACTGGTCAGTCCGCCGTTGGGGAGTTAATAGACGGGGTTAACGCTCTGTCCTCGGCGTTTCCAGGCGTTGGCGCGACATTCTCTCTCCCTTGCTCGAACCCTAGCTGAGCGGCGACCAGGAGGCGACTTGAAGGCGACTGCGGGATTGTCGGCGGCGGCGAGCTGGCCGTGGCGCCGGCGACGGGCATCGTGTTCGTCGAAACGCGCGGCGGATTCCACCCCGGTTAGTACCTTTTTGGCTCGACATTGCGTGCTATTGTAGCTGGTACTGTGTTGATTTTCGGGGAAGATTTTAAAATGTGGTAGATTCGTTTTTTGTCTGGGATTCGGTGTAGAGGTGAAGTAGTATATTATCCCTCATGCACTAGGTGTAGTAATGCTTTTGTATGCCCATGTGAATCTGTGTGGGTTAGTGTTGGGGTGGTCCTTTTTTAATCGGTGTTAGGTGTTAACTAGGTATTAGGGATCTGGATGTAGTGTAGTTGTAATAGTACAGTAGTAAAGTGCTTATTTTTTTATTTTTTCAGAGCTGGCAGCATGGATCCCTTGGGCACTCTAGTAGTTAGGTTCCATTTCAATGGGGAATTTGTCAATAAAGGGAGACAGAAGTTGTATTGTGGGGGGAGAGAAGCAATGTCATACATAGACAGGGATAAAGTGTCATTACCTGAACTTTTTGGACACCTAAAAGATCACCACAAATTTGTAGATGGGACATTACTGCATTGGTTATTTCCTGGGGAAGAATTAGGGACAGGAATGCGGTTGTTGATGGATGATAAGGTGTGTGGGTTCATGTCTGACTGTATAAGTGAGGGTGGTGTGGCTGAGGTGTATGCTGAGGAGCCCGTTGTAATTGATGTTGATGAAGATGAAGACAGTGATTATGAGGCTGAAATGGAGCTGGATTTGGATGAAGAATCAGAGGAAGAGGGAGATGAGGACAAGGATGGGGACAGAAAGGTGAAAGTCAAAGATAAGGGCAAAGCTGTTGTGGGTGCTGGTGAAGTTAAAGCAATGGAAGTGGACGACAGGAGGATTGTCATTTATAGGGAAAGGTCACCCATAAACACTGTCCTGCCTTCTGACAGTGGGGATGATAGTGATTATGTAGGAGGAGATGATTGCCCTTCTGAGGATGATGAAGAGGCTGGGGAGATAGAAAGACACTACAAAGAGTTAAAGAGGAAGATGAGAGCTGGAAAGGTTCATGAGCTGGATGAGGTTGTGTTTGAGGGGTTTAAAAGTCAGTCAGCTAGAACTGCTGGAGGTCCAGAAGATGGCAACGACACCCCATATGCAGATAGTGATGATGAAGACTCATATGATGAGGTTGGCAGTGATGGTGAGCTTGTCAGAAGGAAGGGCAAGTTCCCAAAGTTTAAGAAGCAGCCAGGGGTTCCTGTTTTTGAGCTAGGAATGAAGTTCAGCTCCAAGCATCAGTTCAAGATGGCCATTATAAAATATGCCCTGGCTGAAAAGAAAGTGATTAATTTTATTAAAGATGATCACAAGAGGGTGAGGGCAAAGTGTGATTGGGCTAGCTGTCCTTGGGTGTGTTTGCTGTCCAAGACTACAAGAAGTGATAGTTGGCAGATTGCCACTTATGACAGTATGCATGCATGCCCACCAAGGAGGGATAGTAGACATGTTTCATCTGTTAGGATAGCAGAAAAATATGACAAGTTCATAGTTGCTAACCCTGGTTGGCCACTATCCCATATGAAAGCAATAGTTCAAGAAGAGATGTTTGCTGATGCATCAATTTCCAAGCTTAAGAGGGCCAAAAGACTTGTGATGCAGAAGGCATTTGATGTGACCAAGGGCCAGTACCAGAAGCTTTACAATTATCAGGAAGAACTGCTTAGGACCAACCCTGGTAGCACTGTGGTCATCAACAGAGTGATAGGTATTGAACCACCTGTGTTCAAAAGAATTTATATTTGCCTTGATGGATGCAAGAAAGGGTTTATGGCTGGTTGCAGGAAGGTAATAGGGCTTGATGGTTGCTTTTTCAAGGGATCTACAAATGGAGAGCTATTGTGTGCTATAGGGAGGGATGCCAATAATCAGATGTACCCAATAGCTTGGGCTGTGGTATATAAAGAGAACAATGAAGAATGGGATTGGTTTTGTGACTTGCTGTGCAGTGATCTGAAGGTTGGTGATGGAAGTGGATGGATCTTCATCTCTGACCAGCAAAAGGTAATGCTCCTAAACCTCTGTTTGCTATTCTTTTCTAGTAATTCTGTCATTAAACAATGCATGTTACTGTCAAATGCAGGGAATAATTAATGCTGTCTCTAAGTGGGCTCCTGAAGCTGAGCACAGGAACTGTGCCAGGCATATCTATGCCAATTGGAAGAGGCACTTCAATGACAAAGAGTTTCAAAAAAAATTCTGGAAGTGTGCCAAAGCATCATGCAGAATGCTTTTCAATTTGGCTAGAGCAAAGCTGGCCCAACTGACCCCTGCTGGAGCTCAAGCAATACTGAACACACACCCAGAACATTGGAGTAGGGCTTGGTTCAGGTTAGGATCTAATTGTGACTCTGTTGATAACAACATTTGTGAATCTTTCAACAGATGGATTCTTGAGGCTAGATTCTTTCCTATCATAACAATGCTTGAAACCATTAGAAGGAAAGTAATGGTTAGGATCCATGATCAAAGAAAATGTTCTGATAGATGGAGTACTGTCATTTGCCCTGGTATACTTAAAAAACTTAATATATACATTGCTGAATCTGCATTCTGCCATGCTATATGCAATGGGGCTGACAGTTTTGAAGTTAAGCATAATGAGCATAGGTTCATAGTTAACCTAGATATGAAGGAGTGCTCATGTAGATATTGGCAATTGTCAGGTTTGCCATGTCCTCATGCCATTGCCTGCATCTACTATAGGACCAACACACTAGATGGGTGGGTTGCTCCATGCTACTCAGTGGCATCTTTCAAAAAAACCTATGCCCATTGCCTGCAGCCAATACAGGGCATGACTAGTTGGCCAGATGATCCTAGAGAGCCTCTAAATGCCCCAGGATACATAAAGATGTCAGGAAGGCCAAAGACTGAAAGGAGAAGGGAGCCTAATGAGCCAGCTAAACCTACCAAAGCTTCCAAATTTGGCACAATTATCATGTGCAGATCATGCAAGCAACCTGGTCACAACAGCAGGGGCTGTCACAAGCACAGTGGGGCAGGTGTTAGCACACCTGGAGCTGCAACATCGGCTCCAGGAAATACAGTCACTGCAAATAACAACTTAGGGTTGTCAAACACTTCTGGGAGCAACACACAAAGCAGGAAAAGAAAGGCAGCTGAGCTCAGCACTAGCACATCTGCTTGTCACACTAGGAAGAGAACATCTCCTACAAAAAAGGTATGTCAGGCAGTCCTCATTCAATTAAACTTTTGAAAGTAACATTCATTTGCCAACAACACTTGTTTCTTTTCCTTCCAGTCACCACACAAAAACAGTTCAGTTGTGAAGGTTGCAGCCAGTGCTAGGGTGGCAACTGAAAGTGGTGGTTCAGCCAGTGTGAACCTTCAGGCCATAGTGCCACACTCTCAATGTTCTTCTTCTGCTTCAGTGAGGATCACTTCTGGGAAAGCAAGTGTTCATGTGCAAGCTCAAGAACCATCCAGTACCAAGCCCAAGAAAACAGCTGCAGGTCCACTGATGCTGATTCCCCCATGGGAAACTGACAAGCTGTGATGCCATATGAAGCTAACTATGCAATGTTCTGTGCCTTTTGTGTAATTTGGTAGACTCTTAGCCAACTTTACCTATCTGTTTAGTTTCTGTAATTTGGCAGACTACTTGCCAACTATGCTGTGATGTGTGCTTGTTCTGGCAGACATAAGCCAGCTAAGCTATGTGGATTGTTATCATCTAAATTGAGTGACTTTGCTCAAATTATCTTTCAACAAATGAACTGACTCTTATCAATTTGTTATGTTGTAATTTATGTGCAAAGTTACCAATACTCTGTCACTGCAATAGTTGATATTCAGTCAAATATATGCAATATCAGTGTCATTACTGAATAGCAATCACAATTCATCCAACCACATTGCTTAAATTCACTTAAATTCTTAGCAAAATACAGCAAAATGCTTTCAGCTACCAGCATTTTGGCACATAGATTTACACATTGCACCTCATATCTGAACTAAAAACACAGCAAACAACACAAACATGCATCCCAACAACATCAGTACAAGCCAAACTCTATATTTCTCTAGCCTACTGTTACTTGCCCTCATAGCCGCCATGTTAGCTTCATTATCAGCTGCCACAAGCCTCAATTGTGCCACTTCATTCATTGCTACACCTAATTCTAGGCACTGCTCTTCTACCTTCAGCCTCAGTTCTTCAACACAACGTTGCAACTCATTCTTCTCCCTCCTTAGCGATAGCACGGCTTCACGAAGGTCATTCAACAACTCCCTCGAAAAACTGCTTGTTGCGGGCTCATACCAGTCAAAAAAATCACAGCCGGCGCCCTGAAAACTTTACATCCCAAATCACCCAACCATACTGCCAGCTCAAACAAAAAACAAGCAAGCAAAAGAAATCTACATCACTCACCCGATTGCGGCATCGGTAGTACCGTCGACCTGGGTTGTCCACGCTCCAGGAAATCCACAGCGCCGCCTTCGCACCACACCGGCACATCACCGCCGGCTGATAATCATAGGGCCCAACTCGCGCCGGGATGGGAGCACGACTGCTGGGATGCGACGACCCCGACGACCGGTCACTGCAATTACTCGCCATCGCCTAGCCTCACCTCTCCTGTTGCCCCCGCCGCCGCCGCCGCTTACGCCGCCGCCGCCGCCCTAAGCTAGGGTTTCAGCTCGAGAAGAGGAAAATGTCGCGCCAACGCCTGGAAACGGCGAGGACAGAGCATTAACCCCGTCTATTAACTCCCCAACGGCGGACTGACCAGTGGGTCCCACAGCGCGACACGTCAGCACAACCGGGCAAAAACTGAGTCAATACTGCCGAGGGACCTTCGTCAGACGGATTTAGTAATTTTAGGGGTACACATTTCTGGTATTCTAGTTTAGGGACCTTAAAAAATCTCGGTGTCACTTTGAGGGACCTCCGGTGAACTTATTCCTATTGTACAGCTGCTGCACGTACTCCTGAGCATGGTTGGGCCGCAAGCTGCTACTTCCACATGTGAAACAGTCATAGCCAAAGCCCAGCAAGCCGCTAGCCCAGTATGCATGCAAGCTGGGTCTTGGATCGGTAGTACCTCGAAACAAGTCCTAATTAAAATCAAGCCCAACCATACACAGGAGAAAGGATGAACAAACGAGATCGGTCGTGGGCTAAGAAAGGAAAAACATGGGCCTGGCAAATGGCAAATGGCAAAAGTTTTGGCATTGCATTTTTGCAAGTTGGTATTTAGAGGCATGCAAAAGTTGTCATTTTCCCATGCACCATGAGGGGTGATCCGCGTCCCTATGCATTTTTTGGCGAAATTTGCTAGTCCAAACTGTAAAATGGCAAATACAAAGTTGTCATTTTTCCACCCTATTGTTTAGATCCATTTTGCCAAAAAGTGTTTCAAAATGACAAAAGTTTTGTCATTTTGATGGATCTAAACAGGGCCTTGGTCGAAAAGAAATTTTCTATGGCCAAGGTGCTGAAATAAAAGGCTTAACTGTTCCAACTTCTCTCCAACTTTCTCTAGCAGGTATATATATATAAGTGCCCCTGCCGCCTCAATGTATTGATTCCTTGCAGTAAATTAGACACAACTCATCGTTTGCCTTACTGCTAGGACTGGTTACTGTACCCAGTGGTAAGCACGATTACCGTGGTAACTCATGAAAAAACCCAATAAAATCTATCAAAAATTTTCATTTTGTTTGAATTTGTATGGTTACCGCGAGGTTACTATTATCATACCTAACAATAAATCCAGTTACAGTATCAGTTTCAATTGAGACTATTGTGGGTGACAAAGCCACGATAAGGTCGATGACGGCTGATTGAGGTCGCTCAAGTTGGATTGAGGCTAGTGAAGCTGGATCGAAGGTTAATTTTGGATTAAGGGTTGGTGACATTGTAGAACTGATTGTCTTCGAGTACGTACTCTACGCCATTAAGCTTCTGCTGCTGTTGTGCCATCCTCTCAGCCGTTGCATCGTCTCCTCAGACCACAGTAACTGTTTGTGGTCCAAGTCCACTTAGGTGTGTTCTTTTGCGTGTGTTGAGAAAAAATTCCCTCCGCACGAAAAACAGAGCGACTCATTAGCATATGATTAATTAAATATTTAATATTTTTGTTTGAAAAATGGATTAATATAATTTTTTAAAGCAACTTTTGTATAAAAACTTTTTGCAAAAAACACACTGTTTAACAATTTGAAAAGCGTGCGCGCGAAAAAAGAGATGTGAGTTGGGAAAGTAGGGTGAAGAACTCACCCAGTGTTGCGGTGTTGAGAGACACTCTCCTCCATGAGCGGACCTCCACAACCGCAGTCCAAGCAACATGATACCACGTCTAATTATAAGTCCACCGTCCTCATGTGATACGAGATACTAGATTGCATAGTGTTAGAAAAAGTAAGAAAAATCCAACAACAACATCTTTTCCTTTTGTGCGAAATGTGTGTGCCACTAGAAAAAATCAAAAATACCTAATTTTTCTACTAGCTTTATCCGTTGTAACGCACGAGCAACTTTTCTATTAATTATTAAAGAATTAACATATATATCACTTGTCCCTTCTGATAATGGGCAAAATCTATCCGAATCAGTGATTTTTGTCGCAAATATTACAGTAACATCTGCCATTGGGACCTGATCCCCTGCACATGTAATTCCTGACATTTTGCTTGGTGAATTTCGAGGAGAGCCAGCAGGAGAACTTGCCCATAAAACTCAAATAGAAAGGCATCTTGGTATTAGATTGCCAGCACACTTCTGCAGGAAATTTACACACTAATCAGTAACCTATCATTTATCCACTGATGCACTGGAAATAATAATATATGGCGCATTAGGACTCAATCACATATATTCACATGAAACATTGGGTCTAGGTTCAAATTTTCGTTTTTGCTATTTCTATGGGGGTACTGATAGAACCGAAATTTTTGGTAATTTGGTTTCGAAATAATTTGAATTTTTGAACAAATTTTGCTGTTTAAGAGACTTAAAACACTTTCTGTTTGTGAGAAGAACGTACGTAGACATTATGGACATCTAGAGAGAGAAAATGAAATAACCTGCGGAGGTAGGATTCCCAAGGGCTAACACAAGCACAATGATCAAGCAAACAGCAGCTTTTCTGCCATCCATGGCTGTGAGTCCTTAAGCAAAAGGCTGCTCGGCGGAGGACTAACTGTTTGATGATCAAGTGACAGCAGCTTTACTGTTTGATGATTCCATGCATCGTGCATATGGTCTATGCTCAGTTAATAAACGACTGGATCTAGTTAAGATGCACTTGATATGCACTTAGATAGTATAACAGCAAGGGTGGGTATGATTTTCTTAAGGTCCTGTTTTTCATTGTAAACATGCTTATATTTTTTTAGAGTAAATTTTACCAAACTACAATTACTTTGATCAAATTATCGCAGTACAACAGATTTAAGGTGATGTATCATAAAATTACAGATTTAATAAAAAATTTATCACAAAACTATAAGTTTAAGGCTAAGCATCGTAAAACTATAGATTTAATAATAAATTTATCACAAAGTTATAAATTTTAGGGTTTAAATACTTAATGTTTGAGTTATAAATGTCCAAGTTTTTATGATTGAGTTGACATCAAACATGTAGTTTTGTGATAACTTTATTAAATTTAGTTTTAAATTTATAGTTTTATGATATATCATGTTAAATGTGTAGTTTTATGATAATTTGACCAAAATATTTATAGTTTTATAAAATTTACTCTTTTTTCCAATTATTTGATTGTCTTTTTTTAATGGATCTAGTCATCACGATTGCAGTTATAACGCAGCCTAATCATCCTTTTAGCCGCTTAGGCTGAGTTCGTTACGTGCTTTCCCAGCGTCACATAGTGTTTTTTTCTCGGGCACGCTTTTCAAACTACTAAACGGTGTATTTTTTTGCAAAAAGTTTCTATATAAAAGTTGCTTAAAGAAATCAAATTAATCCATTTTCGAAAAAAAATTAGCTAATACTTAATTAATCACGCGCTAATGGACCGTTTCTTTTTTCGTGCGCACTCGAGTGAGTAACGAACTCAGCCTAGTGTTACCAACTCCAAAGTGCGCACGGAAAACGGAACGTCTGTTAGCGCGTGATTAATTAAGTATTAGCTATTTTTTTTGAAAATGGATTAATTTAATTTTTTTAAGCAATTTTTGTATAAAAACTTTTTGTAAAAAAAGCGGTAGTTTGAAAAGCGTGTCCCGAGAGAAAAACACTGTGCGGTTGTCGAAGGCTATATATATCCCGTTTACATGCATGAGGTCAGCATAGAAAAAGTTAGCCCAATAGCATAGCAGCCCAGCAGCCCATGACTTGAACAAGTCCAATATGAGACCGTCATGTCATGTTATATCCTGTTTACATGGACGAGGCCAGCATAAAAACTAACTAATCGGACGTCCGAGATGTGCTCTTCCTATATCTGATGGACTCATGCCCCGCTTTATTATCAGATCAAACTTATAACAGATGAGTTTTTTTGTCATTTGATTCATCTCATATCAAGACATTAATTTATATAATTACATTATAATTATATTTGAATGCATTTTGAGTGATTTTCTGTCAACATATAGAGCTTGTCATCAAGACATGTCAGCTGGGTGTCTTGCTATGTACTACCTCCGTTTTTTTAATATATGACGTCATTAAGTTTTTTATAAATGTTTGACCATTTGTCCTATTCAAAATTTTTATGTAAATATAAAAATATTTAAGTCATGCTTAAAGAATATTTGATAATAAATTAAGTCACGATAAAATAAAATAATAATTACATAATTTTTTAATAAAACGAATGGTTAAATGTATCTTACAAATCAACGACGTCATATATTAAAAAACAAAGGTAGTATTTATTTAGGAACTGTCAACGACGTCATATATTAAAAAGCGAAGGTAGTATTTATTTAGCAACTGTCTAGTTGGCTTAAGGCTAGAATATGCGTTTCAATTTGCCCCTATTGCAACCGTCGAATGTATATATCGAAAAGAAATGCGTGAGTTAGATGGCCGGAGGAATGTCAGCTGGGAACAATCAAATGTGCATATGCACGTCAGACTGTGCAGTACTGGTGCTCTTTCACGATCAACCTTTTTTTTTTTTGATCTAGGGCCTGAGGCCCCCATTTCTTTTACTAGAAATGAGATGACACACTACAAAGTCTGGTACAAATTTTGCAAAGAAGACATGAAAAGAAAGAGTTCCAGAGGTCACACATCCCTCGGTAGCCCACCAGCGAAGTTACTTTCAAAACAACATGTGAGTCATGCCATCCGAAGGAAAACATTTTGACAGGGAAACTAAGACTACCAAACATCCAGCTTTGCTAGCCTGAAGCAGAACTCCAAGTGAACAGTTCCCAATCAGTCTTCTAATCTTCTGACGCCAGTCGTCCAGCCAAATATTGAGTTATAGACTTCATTTGCCACCTGCTTTATGAGTTTGGCCCCCAATATCAGCCTTCTTTGACTTTTTTCTAACTTCTGCATAACAGCCCAGGATTAAACCGAATGACAAGCCAAAAGGACCAAGTCAGTGGGATCATGAGAGGAAACTTTTTCTCAAAACAAGTTTTGTTCCTGGTTTTCCATATAGCCCAAATAACTGCAGCCATTCCCACAATAACAAGCTGTTTCAGATTTTTGTCAAAATTATTTAACCATGTTGTTTGATCATCACTGGTTTCAAGCTAAGGGCACAAATAACTATTTTCAATTCCACAATAGCCTGGCAAAGGGCAATAAAAAAAACATATGTTGCACATCTTCTTCCTTATCACAAAATTGGTATTTTTATCCCCTTTCCTCCATCCTCTTTTGTATAAATTATCCTTTGTTATAATCCTGTTTTTAATGAACTGCCAAATGAACACTTTGATTTTCAAGGTAATTTTGAACTTCCAAGTCTTTTTCTGTGGAAAATTTACTTGTTGTATTTTCAGAGCTTTGTAAAAATTAGTAGATATGCTGGATATATCTACGAAATTAATAGATTAATTTAAAATTTAATCTAGCTAATTACCTTGATTAGCAGTGCTAATCACCTTGTTGATGGGCACGTGCTGTGATTGCTTGGAATCAGCGCATATGTTATTGGAACAAGTCGAGAGTGCATGCTACTGATGGGATGTTACGTCCTAGTCAGAACGTGAAAATACTTGGAGTCCGATTGGAAAATACGTCGGCAAACAGATCGACGTGGTTTTGAATCCGGCTTCTCGGCATGCCGACTTCTTGATGGATTATGTCGGCTTCTTCGAGACTCCCGATTGATACATTGTCCTCCACGGCAAATAGTTGCCCATGATAAGTGTATAATTTTGTTAACAAGTAAGTGTATGACTATCCCGCAAAAAAAAAATAAGTGTATGACTATGACTTACCTTCGAGTATTTGCCTTGGTGTAAAGGAATAACGCACAAATTTCCTATATATAACTAAAAAAATATTTATATATCCTTTGCTTGGTGATGCTATAGTAGATGGTTTCATCACTGTTTATGTTTATTGAAATATTATTATGAAGGTAGCAAGCTCGCAGGGTCGCAGTTGTATCACGTTTTACCTGTTGGTGCTGTGGCTCGTGCCAATGCATGGTTTTTGGTGTTGCAGCTTTATGGGTTAGGATATATTGTGAGTTGTGACCTTGCTGTGACTACGCATTTGTTATGTGACAGCATCTTAGGACATCATCTCCAGCTTATTGATGTTATGCTACTTGCAATGAATACTTGAGTAGATGTATTTGTTCTAGGTAGCAATCTAAAGGCATGGGATTGAATGCTGTAATTGAATGTCATAATCAAATTGATTGATTCGTCGTTGCCTGGGGATGTTTCTCTTGCTTCTGTTTTTACCTTGTCTCAAATAATTATTTTTTTTACTATTGTCGATTGTATGGCTAGGGAACTGATGTTATACTCGTATATTCATGTAGTAGCATGGCGTATTCTTTAGAACGTGCATGGTTATAGTTGATGTTCAGTTATAATGTATTTTGATGCAATTGATGTTATTTAATATGTAGAACAAATGTGTGTTAACAATATGCAGCTCTGTGAAACATCACTCATACCGTTTGCGATGTATCTTTTTCATATATTGGTTTGTTTTCCAGTTCATGTGCCTACTTAATTTAGTTTTCTGTTATGCACTTATCCTGTTGCTAACTGGAACTAGCAGATATCTCCATCACGCGTGTTCTCCTCTGTTGTACTCTCTGTTCTTTTGGCTAACGTGCTATCTTATTACCACAGTCATGGCACCAGAGGGATCCAAAACGACATCTTCCCGTGGTCCGATAGCTCGCAACAGATCTTGACGCATGAGCAACGGCTTATGGGGGAGAATCCGATTTTGCAGTCGCCTGCGAAATAGCAAAGGCGATATAATAACTGTGACTTCGCGCGAGAGGGACGGAGGCGGAGACGGTTTGCCCCCTGTGACTCCATGCGACACCCACAGCACCGAGAGTCCGAGACGATTCCTCTGACGCCGCCTCGATGGCTTCCGACGGCGGAGGCGGGGACGGCTGGGCGGAGGCGAGCGCTCCGCTGCGGCGGAATCTCCCGCTGCTCGGATATAGGGTGGCTCGCATCCAGGACATGGTCCATGCGTTTGATTACTTGCTCGCACGCGCAAAACAGAATATGCTGGTGCAAAATCTATCTCCCAGACAGGCTGAGGGGAACGCTCGATTCCTTCGTACCTCCTCGTCCAGGCTCGACTCGTGCAACGCGTGGGGACGAGCGGATGCAGGCGCGCACGAGCTGGTGCAGCTCTAGCGAGGGAGGGAGTCGCTCCTCTCTTCATTTTTCCCCATCGAAAGAAAAGCTAGGGTTTGGGTATCTCCGTCGCGCCTCCCCTCCTTGCGCCGCCGATCCTTCCGCCGCCGGGTAGGGGCGCGAGCGCCGGCTCCCACCGTCGCCCCCCTCTCTTCCCTCGTCGGGCAGGGCGTGTGCGCCGGCTCCCACCGTCGCGCCTCCTTCCGTCACCGGGTGTGGAGTGAGCNTATGTTTGATGTGCATATTAAGAGGTTATGCATCAGTTTGTAGTTTTATACCAACTGCTTTGGTTCAGTTACCTTGCATCAGCTTCCCCTTTTGGTTCCAGTATAGGACTGTACCGGGCATGTGGTTTTCTTTCTTCTAATATGCCTTCTGCAGGTTACGAAAGGTAATCCTTACCATAGTGCTACTTCAGGAGAGATGGCAATTTACAGGGCAAACAGCCTTATTTTAAGAAAGGTGATCACTTTAGCAATATTCTTTTTGGATAGGAAATTGTTTGTGCTCCAGCTTAACAAGCTCTGCTTACACCTTTTCCAGGCTGGCGCACAGATAGCTGACCCTGTAATTGATACTTTCAATGGCCAAGAGGTAGAGGTTTGGCCACGCATAACCTGGAGCCCAAGGTGGGGTCTTGTATTCAAGGATGTCAAAGCCAAAGTCCATGGCAACCCTTCAGTTTCTCAGAGGTCAGCCTTGGTCATCAATAGCAAGAACATCACCATTGAAGGCCTCTCCTTGGATGGTACTCTTATCGTAAACGCCAAAGATGAAGCCAAGGTAATAAAAATACAAACGCATTCGACTTACCAACTCGTAAATGACATGAATACCGAAAACGCAAACAATTTAGTCATATTTGACTGATGGATTATTCATACGACGCCCGTTTTCAGTTCAATGTTACAGGTCATGTAGAGAATAAAGGCTGGACTATCCAGCATGTCGATCACAAGGACACCTCGGAGAAGGAAGAGATCAGAATCCGCGGGTTCAAGTTCAACAAGGTTGAACAGCTAGAGTTGAACTACTAGCCAGGGAAGCATTGCATGAAGCAGGCATGAACAAAAGCATCCCTGGTTGACATCATCTGCAACCAGAATGTTCGGTTGGAAATAATCCGCATTAGGTGGCCATATATGTGATAAGCTGATACTATTCATTTGTCTCCCTAGTGATAAATAAGGAGCTAACTGCTTCACTAATTAAGCAATTATCAATCCTAATGTAAATTTTTATAGTAACTGTTATTTACAGCCAAGTCATTTTAATATAAAATAACTGAAGTTATGTAGGATGCTTGTACTCAACACTTAGTATTGAAGCAACCAAGATGCCTTGAAATGTCCTTGTCACTTGACGTCAGATGAAAAGAACAAAACTGAACCTTTTCTTTCTATAAAGCTATGGAATTTATATTATCTCCAAATCTAGACCCATCCTGTCTACACAAAGTTCTAAAACTGTTTATTCAAAAAAAAAAAGAGAGAAGGCTACAAGTTGCAAGCTGGAATCATACTCACTCTCATATAATACCAATAAACTTATCTCCAAATCTTAGACCCACCTTGTCTACACAAAAAGTTCTAAAACTGTTAATTCAAAAAAAAGTTCTAAAACTGTTCATTCAAAAAAAGTGTAAGAGTTGTAAATTATAGAATCATGCTTACTCTCATAAAATACCATTAAATTGTACTATCTAGATTGCAGCACAGCTTTCTATAAGCGAATCAGATTTCTCCTTGTTGAAAAGTTGGATTTTAACTCGGATTTGCTCCCGTATCCTACACAAATTGTTGTAAAATATCCGAAATCCAAATAGTGGAACATAAAAGCATCAAACACGAAGAAAAGCTGTAGAGCTACAACTTTTTTATTCAAGAATTTGAATTTACACAGCTATGGAATAGTGGAATAGAAAATGTTGCAGAAGTACAAACAAAAATATGCCCTTACCAGTTTGGATTACAACTCAAAATTTACCTATATATAATTACAAAACTATTTATATACCCAAATAGTTGCCCACATGATAAGCGTATAATTTTCTTAACAAGTAAGTGTATGACTATCACCGAAAAAAAAAGTAAGTGTATGACTATGACTTATCTTCGAGTATTTGCCTTGGTGTAAAGGAACAACGCACCAATTTCCTATATATAACTAAAAAAATATTTATATATCCTTTGCTTGGTGATGCTATAGTAGATGGTTTCATCACTGTTTATGTTTATTGAAATATTATTATGAAGGTAGCAAGCTCGCAGGGTCGCAGTTGTATCATGTTTTATCTGTTGGTGCTGTGGCTCGTGCCAATGCATGGTTTTTGGTGTTGCAGCTTTATGGGTTAGGGTATATTGTGAGTTGTGACCTTGCTGCGACTACGCATTTGTTATGTGACGGCATCTTAGGACATCATCTCCAGCTTATTGATGTTATGCTACTTGCAATGAATACTTGAGTAGATGTATTTGTTCTAGGTAGCAATCTAAAGGCATGGGATTGAATGCTGTAATTGAACGTCATAATCAAATTGATTGATTCGTCGTTGCCTGGGGATGTTTCTCTTGCTTCTGTTTTTACCTTAAGTGTCAAATAATTATTTTTTTACTATTGTCGATTGTATGGCTAGGGAACTGATGTTATACTCGTAGATTCATGTAGTAGCATGGCGTATTCTTTCGAATGTGCATGGGTATAGTTGATGTTCAGTTATAATGTATTTTGATGCAATTGATGTTATTTAATATGTAGAACAAATGTGTGTTAACAATATGCAGCTCTGTGAAACATCACTCATACCGTTTGCGATGTATCTTTTTCATATATTGGTTTGTTTTCCAGTTCATGTGCCTACTTAATTTAGTTTTCTGTTATGCGCTTATCCTGTTGCTAACTGGAACTAGCAGATATCTCCATCACGCGTGTTCTTCTCTGTTGTACTCTTTGTTCTTTTGACTAACGTGTTATCTTATTACCACAGTCATGGCACCAGAGGGATCCAAAACGACATCTCCCCGCGGTCCGATAGCTCGCAGCAGATCTTGACGCATGAGCAACGGCTTGTGGGGGAGAATCCGATTTTGCAGTCGCCTGCGAAATAGCAAAGGCGATATAATAACTGTGACTTCGCGCGAGAGGGACGGAGGCGGAGACGGTTTGCCCCCTGTGACTCCACGCGACACCCACAGCACCGAGAGTCCGAGACGATTCCTCTGACACCGCCTCGATGGCTTCCGACGGCGGAGGCGGGGACGGCTGGGCGGAGGCGAGCGCTCCGCTGCGGCGGAATCTCCCGCTGCTCGCCCCTGACGAGGTAAATGACGAACCTGTTTGCTGTTTGTTTTTCTTTTTGCGCTAGATATGGATGTCGGATAGATGCAGTTCTCCGCGAGAAATCGCGTTGCAATTTGTGATGCTAGGAAAATTTGATTCCTTTTTTTACTCTGCTCACTTTGCCGCTGGAAAATTTTAATCTTTTTCGGTGATTACGAGTGGTAAGTTTAGGTCCGGTACTACCAGATGATTTGACGCTAGTACGGTTAACTACCTCTGTTCGCTGCGATTTATTCCATCACGTCATCTTAACTACTTCGCGGCTCCTGCAATTAAATTGCAGTGCAATTTAGTTCCTACTCTGCTAGTAATTTCTACAACAGTGTACTGAAAGAGATTTCTGCTTACGACCATTTAACCGAGGGGTAGTGACTAGTGAATCATAACCTACCATATTGGAGTTGTTTTTTTTCCATAATGTTTCCTGCCTGGTGGTGATTCTAGGTTGAGCTTGCAAAATTGTTGCTGAGTGAAGGACAGTCCCATTTGTTCGAACACTGGCCGGAGCCAGGTGTTGATGATTACAGGAAAAGAAACTTTTTTGACCAGGTTTGTTTCTTATTCAGAAAAAACAATATTTATAGAATTTTACCGATACTGACACAAAGGGTAAAATATTTTCTTCTTGTTTTCTTGTTGGGATTGCCTCATATGAGGCACCTATAAACCTTCTTTTTTGTCGACTTGCTCTAAGAATCCTCATGTCCTCTTACCTTTGTTGACATCATCTAGGCCAAGAAAGCTGAAGAGGCGCCTAAATAACCAAATTATTATTATCTTTTTGAATTTCTGCTAAAATTGTCGTTGTTTAGGTCCGCCGACTTAATTCAAGCTATCCTGGTGGGCTGGCATTGTACATCCAGAATGCAAGAAAGCTTTTAGCAGATTCAAAGGCAGGAAAAAATCCATATGATGGTTTCTCACCTTCTGTAAGTCTTGATGTGTGCTGTTTTTCCATGAATTGGATTCGTATTGTCATAACTCATACTACATAATCTTTCTAATTAATGGTCTATAGCTCACTACTGTCAAATCTGGATGATGTTAATGCTTCCCTTTTCTAGTCTGAATCCGTGTGCACTTGCATGTGTATTTTTCTACAATCTGGAATGACTAAACGGTGTTAACAGAGGTATCGTAATTACAGGTTCCTTCAGGGGAAGTATTGACCTTTGGTGATGACAACTTTGTTTTGCTTGAAGAAGCTGGGGTAAAAGAAGCACGCCATGCAGCATTTGTTCTTGTAGCTGGTGGACTTGGTGAAAGGCTTGGTTACAAAGGAATTAAGGTAATGTGACCCCAGTTGGAAATACCATTCTTGCAACAAAGCATGAAAATAGCTTATCTTCTTGACTGGTAACTCCAGTTAAAGATTCCCAGCTACAACATGTTGTGATATCCGACCCAAGTTCTAGCAAACTAAAGGGCATACATTTATTACAACTCCTAAGTAGATGCTGTGGTAGTAGAACTAGCGTTTTGTGGTCATGAGGATGTGGGATTGTGTTGTTTGGTTCAAACATTTCACCTCCGTGCCTCTTATTTTTGCTAAAATACATTCACATCAATTGCTGAATCGTCCTATCACAACATCATGCACCACAATTCGTATATAAAAACTAAGATGTTAAATGGAAAAAAGGAAGTAGGGGATTCCATCTCCACAGTTCCAACAAATTTCAGTGAGTTTGTAAATTGAATAGGATAGCAAATGTTTGAGCAAGTCAAAGTGTACAGGTAGTCAAGTTCATTATCTTGTGTGCTTACAAACTAGACTGTCCATCAGGCATTTATTTGATATGATTGTTAGCAAATCCAGAAATGGGATCATGTAATTTCCCTCTGGACATTATATTGTTGTGCTAAATTCACCTTGATATCAAGCATTCATGGGTAATATCATTGCGCAGGTTGCACTTCCCAGGGAAACAACTACTGGAAAATGCTTTCTTCAGCATTACATAGAATCTATTCTAGCTTTGCAAGAGGCGAGCTGCTGCAAATTGGTAGAGGGTGTGTGGACTACATTATATATGCAATGAACTCGTGACTAACAGCAGGGATAATACTTCTTGTTTTGATAAACTAATCTTATCAAAGTCTTTTTTTTCTCATATTGCTGTGGTATTTCTGATAGGTATTGGCTGTGTTAGCCTTTAGCTATTTTCCTTTGAACTGCTGTTGGTTGTTGTGAATGGTTGCTTGATATGTTTCCCATTATTTAGACGTTCTTTAGATGGAAAGACTCAAAAGACAATTCAGGTTCTGATTGATTTTGTTCCTTGAGCTTGCAGATGAATGCAATACGAAGATCCCATTTGTTATTATGACTTCTGATGACACAAATGCACTAACCATCAAACTTTTGGAGTCAAACTCCTATTTTGGAATGGAACCATCACAAGTGCACATTCTTAAGCAGGTAGTCTTCTATCTTGCTATCTCTTCCATGTATTTCTTAGTTAAAATATATTCTTCAGTAGGCACAAAAGTTAGTTTCGCTACTTAATGCTTATGCTTATTATTTTCTCAGGAAAAAGTGGCATGTTTAGCTGATAATGATGCAAGGCTTGCATTTGACCCAAATGACAAGTACAAAATCCAGGTTACTAATTTTGATACGAGGATCTCTAGAATTAAGATTTAAATATATGTCACCTATTGTTACCTTTTCTTTTCTTTTCCTGGAGGTTTCTTAATTTCATTTTTGTGATTTGACAGACAAAGCCACATGGGCATGGAGATGTCCACGCTCTTCTTTATTCAAGCGGCTTGCTTGAGCAATGGTATACTAGTTAATTCAACATTCTCAGTTAGTCACTTTTTGCCAGTTTGAAGAAGATTAGAAGTAATCTACATGAATTAAATTGCTAAAATAATTATGCTAAGTTCAAATCAATACATGTCGATCTTGTGTGTTTTATACTACTACTTTTTTGTAGGAAGAGTACAGGGCGGAAATGGGTTCTCTTTTTCCAGGACACAAATGGATTGCTCTTCAATGTTTGTACTCTCGCTTCCCTACTGTGTTATAATTGAGAGCTTGTTTTTTAGACAAATGCTGGAATGAGTTGACTTATGGTATCTGTTAAATTGACATAGATCTTCCCATTGTATTTACAGGCAATACCATCAGCATTAGGTGTCAGCGCCACCAAAGGTTATAATGTTAATTCTCTTGCAGTTCCACGGAAGGCAAAAGAAGCCATTGGAGGAATAACAAAACTTACTCATGTTGATGGTAAATTTTACTACTACCTACTCATGGGTTAAACAGTGGATTCATCGTTCTGGGATCAACATTGTAAATAGAAAAAGAATATAATTGATCGATCCATAGTGGCATCTAATCACATCAAATTTAACAAAACAATGTTTTTTTCACTTTCTTTTTCCACTTATATTGCTGTATTGCATTTGTCAAAATTTTGACATAGAACTATTCTTATCCATAGGTAGAACAGTGGTCATCAATGTTGAGTACAATCAGCTTGATCCACTCCTTCGTGCAACCGGACATCCTGATGGAGATGCAAATTGTGAAACAGGGTACTCTCCATACCCTGGAAATATTAACCAGGTAATTTCTGCCAACTATGACCATCCAAACCCCGACTTGAAACTTTCAAGACATTCTAAAAACATGGTGCTTAACCTGAGATGTTGATCAAATATTCTTTTCCGATAATCCATTTACTTGTCGATGTGCATATTGATTAGAAATAAACAACACTCTTCTGTTAGCCATGCATATTTTGTTGGGACCACTGATTTTTGTTCTACTGACTCTGTGTGTTACACTTCTGCAGTTGATACTGGAGATTGGACCATATATGGAGGAGCTCAAGAAAACACACGGTGCCATTTCTGAATTTGTAAACCCTAAGTAATTTTTCTGCCTACTTACTCCAGTGAAACTATTGCGCACTGCTTCTGACTCTCATTTTATTCCAATAGTGAGTTTTTAAGGTTTGGTCAAAAAAGAAAAAAAACAGTGGGTTTTTAAGGAAGCAAAATTTCTCTCTTGTGTGCATGCCTCTGATTTCTTTGTGCACACTTCTTTTCCATTTTCACTTCATACTACTGCTACATTTGTTGTGAAAATATTTCACGTCACTAATGTCAGCTAGTCAGTTCCAATCAATGTGCTGAAAATCATCTTATCTTCCCAGTGGTATCATCAGTTCTCATACTATTGTTCATGGAAGTTGTTCTTAGTTACTATGCGACAAGGTATTCTTATGGTACCATCAAGGTATTCTGAGCCAGTGCACTGACAAAGTAAACTTCAACACAAGTTTACAGCAAACATGCAAATATTTCTTATAGTCAACTATTAACGGAGTAGATAAATCTTGTTTTGAATTTTGTTAGATACAAGTCAGGGCACTTCAAGATTTTGTGAATAAGTTCCTAATATACTTTTTTTTGCAAATGTTTAACCCCAATCTGTTATCATTTTTTCAATTTAGGTATACTGATTCTACCAAGGCAGCATTTAAATCGTCCACTCGTCTTGAGTGCATGATGCAGGACTATCCAAAAACACTACCTCCCTCTGCAAAAGTTGGATTTACGGTATGGGACTGAAAAGTTCATATTGAGTGAGAATTTCCTGATAATTAATCTGTCTGTTCTCACTTTGCTCTTCTTTTTTCCTTGAATGCTAGGTGATGGATACGTGGCTTGCTTATGCTCCTGTAAAGAATAATCCTGAAGATGCTGCTAAAGTATGATGATTTCACTCCCTTTCCGACACTGAAAATTTATATTATACATCATTAAATATTTATGCTTGCATATGAAGTTATGCATGGTGAGAACTGGCCTTGCTCTGAATTTATGCTAGTGTCAATAACTCAGGTTAAAAGTTGTCCCATTAATCAATAGGCTGTTGATGCAACTTGCCCCTGTTTGTAATACACTGAAAACTACATTTCATCCATACTTCTGAAGATACTAGTTGCGCATCAGTTTGATGTGCCCCTGATCTATGTTTGATGTGCATATTAAGAGGTTATGCATCAGTTTGTAGTTTTATACCAACTGCTTTGGTTCAGTTACCTTGCATCAGCTTCCCCTTTTGGTTCCAGTATAGGACTGTACCGGGCATGTGGTTTTCTTTCTTCTAATATGCCTTCTGCAGGTTACGAAAGGTAATCCTTACCATAGTGCTACTTCAGGAGAGATGGCAATTTACAGGGCAAACAGCCTTATTTTAAGAAAGGTGATCACTTTAGCAATATTCTTTTTGGATAGGAAATTGTTTGTGCTCCAGCTTAACAAGCTCTGCTTACACCTTTTCCAGGCTGGCGCACAGATAGCTGACCCTGTAATTGATACTTTCAATGGCCAAGAGGTAGAGGTTTGGCCACGCATAACCTGGAGCCCAAGGTGGGGTCTTGTATTCAAGGATGTCAAAGCCAAAGTCCATGGCAACCCTTCAGTTTCTCAGAGGTCAGCCTTGGTCATCAATAGCAAGAACATCACCATTGAAGGCCTCTCCTTGGATGGTACTCTTATCGTAAACGCCAAAGATGAAGCCAAGGTAATAAAAATACAAACGCATTCGACTTACCAACTCGTAAATGACATGAATACCGAAAACGCAAACAATTTAGTCATATTTGACTGATGGATTATTCATACGACGCCCGTTTTCAGTTCAATGTTACAGGTCATGTAGAGAATAAAGGCTGGACTATCCAGCATGTCGATCACAAGGACACCTCGGAGAAGGAAGAGATCAGAATCCGCGGGTTCAAGTTCAACAAGGTTGAACAGCTAGAGTTGAACTACTAGCCAGGGAAGCATTGCATGAAGCAGGCATGAACAAAAGCATCCCTGGTTGACATCATCTGCAACCAGAATGTTCGGTTGGAAATAATCCGCATTAGGTGGCCATATATGTGATAAGCTGATACTATTCATTTGTCTCCCTAGTGATAAATAAGGAGCTAACTGCTTCACTAATTAAGCAATTATCAATCCTAATGTAAATTTTTATAGTAACTGTTATTTACAGCCAAGTCATTTTAATATAAAATAACTGAAGTTATGTAGGATGCTTGTACTCAACACTTAGTATTGAAGCAACCAAGATGCCTTGAAATGTCCTTGTCACTTGACGTCAGATGAAAAGAACAAAACTGAACCTTTTCTTTCTATAAAGCTATGGAATTTATATTATCTCCAAATCTAGACCCATCCTGTCTACACAAAGTTCTAAAACTGTTTATTCAAAAAAAAAAAGAGAGAAGGCTACAAGTTGCAAGCTGGAATCATACTCACTCTCATATAATACCAATAAACTTATCTCCAAATCTTAGACCCACCTTGTCTACACAAAAAGTTCTAAAACTGTTAATTCAAAAAAAAGTTCTAAAACTGTTCATTCAAAAAAAGTGTAAGAGTTGTAAATTATAGAATCATGCTTACTCTCATAAAATACCATTAAATTGTACTATCTAGATTGCAGCACAGCTTTCTATAAGCGAATCAGATTTCTCCTTGTTGAAAAGTTGGATTTTAACTCGGATTTGCTCCCGTATCCTACACAAATTGTTGTAAAATATCCGAAATCCAAATAGTGGAACATAAAAGCATCAAACACGAAGAAAAGCTGTAGAGCTACAACTTTTTTATTCAAGAATTTGAATTTACACAGCTATGGAATAGTGGAATAGAAAATGTTGCAGAAGTACAAACAAAAATATGCCCTTACCAGTTTGGATTACAACTCAAAATTTACCTATATATAATTACAAAACTATTTATATACCCAAATAGTTGCCCACATGATAAGCGTATAATTTTCTTAACAAGTAAGTGTATGACTATCACCGAAAAAAAAAGTAAGTGTATGACTATGACTTATCTTCGAGTATTTGCCTTGGTGTAAAGGAACAACGCACCAATTTCCTATATATAACTAAAAAAATATTTATATATCCTTTGCTTGGTGATGCTATAGTAGATGGTTTCATCACTGTTTATGTTTATTGAAATATTATTATGAAGGTAGCAAGCTCGCACCAAGCCTTTCACCAAGTCCACCAGCTACAAGAACAAATGCTGCATGGCGTGCTTCTTTTACCCCAGCTTCTTCAAGCAAAACAAAGTTGTCATCACCAAAGGTCAATACTTCCCCTGAAGGAACCTGTAATTACGATACCTCTGTTAACACCGTTTAGTCATTCCAGATTGTAGAAAAATACACATGCAAGTGCACACGGATTCAGACTAGAAAAGGGAAGCATTAACATCATCCAGATTTGACAGTAGTGAGCTATAGACCATATATTAGAAAGATTATGTAGTATGAGTTATGACAATACGAATCCAATTCATGGAAAAACAGCACACATCAAGACTTACAGAAGGTGAGAAACCATCATATGGATTTTTTCCTGCCTTTGAATCTGCTAAAAGCTTTCTTGCATTCTGGATGTACAATGCCAGCCCACCAGGATAGCTTGAATTAAGTCGGCGGACCTAAACAACGACAATTTTAGCAGAAATTCAAAAAGATAATAATAATTTGGTTATTTAGGCGCCTCTTCAGCTTTCTTGGCCTAGATGATGTCAACAAAGGTAAGAGGACATGAGGATTCTTAGAGCAAGTCGACAAAAAAGAAGGTTTATAGGTGCCTCATATGAGGCAATCCCAACAAGAAAACAAGAAGAAAATATTTTACCCTTTGTGTCAGTATCGGTAAAATTCTATAAATATTGTTTTTTCTGAATAAGAAACAAACCTGGTCAAAAAAGTTTCTTTTCCTGTAATCATCAACACCTGGCTCCGGCCAGTGTTCGAACAAATGGGACTGTCCTTCACTCAGCAACAATTTTGCAAGCTCAACCTAGAATCACCACCAGGCAGGAAACATTATGGAAAAAAAACAACTCCAATATGGTAGGTTATGATTCACTAGTCACTACCCCTCGGTTAAATGGTCGTAAGCAGAAATCTCTTTCAGTACACTGTTGTAGAAATTACTAGCAGAGTAGGAACTAAATTGCACTGCAATTTAATTGCAGGAGCCGCGAAGTAGTTAAGATGACGTGATGGAATAAATCGCAGCGAACAGAGGTAGTTAACCGTACTAGCGTCAAATCATCTGGTAGTACCGGACCTAAACTTACCACTCGTAATCACCGAAAAAGATTAAAATTTTCCAGCGGCAAAGTGAGCAGAGTAAAAAAAGGAATCAAATTTTCCTAGCATCACAAATTGCAACGCGATTTCTCGCGGAGAACTGCATCTATCCGACATCCATATCTAGCGCAAAAAGAAAAACAAACAGCAAACAGGTTCGTCATTTACCTCGTCAGGGGCGAGCAGCGGGAGATTCCGCCGCAGCGGAGCGCTCGCCTCCGCCCAGCCGTCCCCGCCTCCGCCGTCGGAAGCCATCGAGGCGGTGTCAGAGGAATCGTCTCGGACTCTCGGTGCTGTGGGTGTCGCGTGGAGTCACAGGGGGCAAACCGTCTCCGCCTCCGTCCCTCTCGCGCGAAGTCACAGTTATTATATCGCCTTTGCTATTTCGCAGGCGACTGCAAAATCGGATTCTCCCCCACAAGCCGTTGCTCATGCGTCAAGATCTGCTGCGAGCTATCGGACCGCGGGGAGATGTCGTTTTGGATCCCTCTGGTGCCATGACTGTGGTAATAAGATAACACGTTAGTCAAAAGAACAAAGAGTACAACAGAGAAGAACACGCGTGATGGAGATATCTGCTAGTTCCAGTTAGCAACAGGATAAGCGCATAACAGAAAACTAAATTAAGTAGGCACATGAACTGGAAAACAAACCAATATATGAAAAAGATACATCGCAAACGGTATGAGTGATGTTTCACAGAGCTGCATATTGTTAACACACATTTGTTCTACATATTAAATAACATCAATTGCATCAAAATACATTATAACTGAACATCAACTATACCCATGCACATTCGAAAGAATACGCCATGCTACTACATGAATCTACGAGTATAACATCAGTTCCCTAGCCATACAATCGACAATAGTAAAAAAATAATTATTTGACACTTAAGGTAAAAACAGAAGCAAGAGAAACATCCCCAGGCAACGACGAATCAATCAATTTGATTATGACGTTCAATTACAGCATTCAATCCCATGCCTTTAGATTGCTACCTAGAACAAATACATCTACTCAAGTATTCATTGCAAGTAGCATAACATCAATAAGCTGGAGATGATGTCCTAAGATGCCGTCACATAACAAATGCGTAGTCGCAGCAAGGTCACAACTCACAATATACCCTAACCCATAAAGCTGCAACACCAAAAACCATGCATTGGCACGAGCCACAGCACCAACAGATAAAACATGATACAACTGCGACCCTGCGAGCTTGCTACCTTCATAATAATATTTCAATAAACATAAACAGTGATGAAACCATCTACTATAGCATCACCAAGCAAAGGATATATAAATATTTTTTTAGTTATATATAGGAAATTGGTGCGTTGTTCCTTTACACCAAGGCAAATACTCGAAGATAAGTCATAGTCATACACTTACTTTTTTTTTCGGTGATAGTCATACACTTACTTGTTAAGAAAATTATACGCTTATCATGTGGGCAACTATTTGGGTATATAAATAGTTTTGTAATTATATATAGGTAAATTTTGAGTTGTAATCCAAACTGGTAAGGGCATATTTTTGTTTGTACTTCTGCAACATTTTCTATTCCACTATTCCATAGCTGTGTAAATTCAAATTCTTGAATAAAAAAGTTGTAGCTCTACAGCTTTTCTTCGTGTTTGATGCTTTTATGTTCCACTATTTGGATTTCGGATATTTTACAACAATTTGTGTAGGATACGGGAGCAAATCCGAGTTAAAATCCAACTTTTCAACAAGGAGAAATCTGATTCGCTTATAGAAAGCTGTGCTGCAATCTAGATAGTACAATTTAATGGTATTTTATGAGAGTAAGCATGATTCTATAATTTACAACTCTTACACTTTTTTTGAATGAACAGTTTTAGAACTTTTTTTTGAATTAACAGTTTTAGAACTTTTTGTGTAGACAAGGTGGGTCTAAGATTTGGAGATAAGTTTATTGGTATTATATGAGAGTGAGTATGATTCCAGCTTGCAACTTGTAGCCTTCTCTCTTTTTTTTTTTGAATAAACAGTTTTAGAACTTTGTGTAGACAGGATGGGTCTAGATTTGGAGATAATATAAATTCCATAGCTTTATAGAAAGAAAAGGTTCAGTTTTGTTCTTTTCATCTGACGTCAAGTGACAAGGACATTTCAAGGCATCTTGGTTGCTTCAATACTAAGTGTTGAGTACAAGCATCCTACATAACTTCAGTTATTTTATATTAAAATGACTTGGCTGTAAATAACAGTTACTATAAAAATTTACATTAGGATTGATAATTGCTTAATTAGTGAAGCAGTTAGCTCCTTATTTATCACTAGGGAGACAAATGAATAGTATCAGCTTATCACATATATGGCCACCTAATGCGGATTATTTCCAACCGAACATTCTGGTTGCAGATGATGTCAACCAGGGATGCTTTTGTTCATGCCTGCTTCATGCAATGCTTCCCTGGCTAGTAGTTCAACTCTAGCTGTTCAACCTTGTTGAACTTGAACCCGCGGATTCTGATCTCTTCCTTCTCCGAGGTGTCCTTGTGATCGACATGCTGGATAGTCCAGCCTTTATTCTCTACATGACCTGTAACATTGAACTGAAAACGGGCGTCGTATGAATAATCCATCAGTCAAATATGACTAAATTGTTTGCGTTTTCGGTATTCATGTCATTTACGAGTTGGTAAGTCGAATGCGTTTGTATTTTTATTACCTTGGCTTCATCTTTGGCGTTTACGATAAGAGTACCATCCAAGGAGAGGCCTTCAATGGTGATGTTCTTGCTATTGATGACCAAGGCTGACCTCTGAGAAACTGAAGGGTTGCCATGGACTTTGGCTTTGACATCCTTGAATACAAGACCCCACCTTGGGCTCCAGGTTATGCGTGGCCAAACCTCTACCTCTTGGCCATTGAAAGTATCAATTACNCTCCCTCGTCCAGGCTAAGCTTGGCCAGGCTAGGGACATACAGATGCAGTTGTTTGGTTGCTCGTATTGAATGAGCCTGGATATGGTTAGATGTTGTTTGGTTGGTTGCAGGAAAGGGTGGATGAAACAGTTGCACACAGGAGATGTTGTTTGGTTGTATGGATACATCTTGAGTGCAGATACCTCCTCTTGTGGATGGTGAGATTACCCCATGAAGTAAAGTATTTTTTCTTCTAAGTCTCTGTTTATGGGAATTTAGGTTATTCCATCTTGATTAATAGAGGTTCATGGATTAAATATTTGTTCTAAGTCTGGCAGCTACGAATATATCTAAACTAACCAATGTTTTTTTACAAATAAAACAGACATGACTATTTAAGCCAAAACCATACTTTAAAAATTACTAGCTGTGAATAAGACAATCTTGTTACTTGTATATATTTGATAATTTTGAACAACTAGCTGTCAATAATCATGTATTTTTTTACAACAAGAAATCAATGCGATAATCATGCATGCTGGTAACCACATATGACATATATACAAGACTAAAACCAACTAATCCATCTCCGTTCTCTCCCTTGGTACAGCCGCCGTGGAGATCATCAGCATGTATATCTACAAGTGAGTATTCTGAAAAAAGAGGTAACCATCTAGCATCACAAAGAGCAAGAAAATGTGGCCATCTTTCCCAATCTAACAGCAAGAAAAAAAAGGTGCAGAACAAAAATCTGTTCACATGCATCACAAAGAGCAGTATATATCAGAATTCACACTCTTTCCCAGGCTACCAACCTAACAGGAAGAAAAATGAACCTGTGTAAAAAATTGGTTCATGTGCTCACCTCATATATGCAGTCATAAACAAAAGCATTCAGATGCTCACATATGTTCTTAGGAATCAAACACAGGAGCAGTGTTCATCAGTGGCCATCTTCCGGCCTGCGCCCCCCCCCCCCCAAAAAAAAAAATTGAACAAGTATACACAATCTATTCTTATGCATCACAAATCAGCACCATTATTCATCACTTACATCCTTCATTGCAAGAAAATGACCAATTGCAAATAGCTAGACCAAGTTTGCATCTGTCAGTACCAATGGATGAACAAGGAACAAGGATAAAACACGTGCAGAAGGACGAAATTTAATTCGAATTGCAGCCAAAGAGTAACCAATGTCCTACCAAAAAATAACATGCAATGGAAAAATTTTCATCATTGCAAATTTTCAGTGGTCTCAAATTAAGCACTATTAGTTCAACACATTCCTGCATGAATAGAAAACAGGGCAACACCATCATAAGTTCATACATAGGTTTATAGACATATCCCTAGTGAAATCAGACCCTAGATGTCCCTCTATTATTCCACATAGCCATGGCCAAATCATCTCTAACTTGAGCCATTCCCCTGTTGTCTAGCTCTTCGCACAATGAAAAGCACATAAGCACACATCACAGAAACTAAACCAGCTGCTTTAGCAATTAGGGCTCGCCGAATACGTCGCATTTCTTCCATCTATGCAAACAACATATATACAACATTGTAAATACAGTTTTATATGATGGTGTTGACACTGTTAACTACTGCAAATAAAATTTTTATGCACCCATGCCACGGCTGCCACATCCAAGGGATGCTACCTCCAGTGGCAAACACATCATCGACCACGAAAATTTGCTCAGACATAAAAAAACCGACACAATAATGCGCATAACTAACAGGGTCATGGCAAACATATAACAAAATACAAGCCTATCCAACATTTTGTTGCCCCCAAATCAACCTAAAATTCTAGGAATTTTAGTACATCTAGTTTTTTTAATTAAGGGGACATGCTTGGATCAGAGCAAATCAGAGCAAATCAAAGAAAGAGTACACACGAAATAGAAGGAGGTGAGAAAGGGAAGAGGATGCCCAACCTATCAATGGGCGGCGAAATACCATCGTTGCACTTACCGGAGATCTGGACGGGGAGAACCAAAGAGGAGAGAGCGTGAGGAAGAAACCCGGCGAAAATGAGGGGTCGACGGAGAGCGTGACGAAGACCGGTGGAATAGAAGGAGGACGGCCGACGGAGGGGGCCCACGCTCACTCCACACCCGGTGACGGAAGGAGGCGCGACGGTGGGAGCCGGCGCACACGCCCTGCCCGACGAGGGAAGAGAGGGGGGCGACGGTGGGAGCCGGCGCTCGCGCCCCTACCCGGCGGCGGAAGGATCGGCGGCGCAAGGAGGGGAGGCGCGACGGAGATACCCAAACCCTAGCTTTTCTTTCGAATATCCAGGCTCATTCAATACGAGCAACCAAACAACTGCATCTGTATGTCCCTAGCCTGGCCAAGCTTAGCCTGGACGAGGGAGATGAGCCAGGCTAAAGGGATACGAGCAACCAAACACACCCTAAGTGTCTCATGTAAAATAACCACTCCTTCCATAATGTATCTATTTTTCAAGAATGTTGTCTGGATTTTTGAAATGATGTAGGCCATTATGTTGTTTATTCTGTTGATCAATACTTTTGTTATGATTTTGAAACTTACATTTAAAGACAAATAGGTCTGAACTTCTGAATTTGCACTGCATATTTTGTTTTTGGAATCAAAGTTATGACACCATAGTTTAGTTTGTCTATGTTCATTATGCTCTTGCAGAAATCATTAACCATATCCAACAAATCCTTTTTTATCAGATCCCAGAATTTTGTGTAGAACTCTCTAGGTATCCCATCTGGGCCAGGGGCTTTATTTCAAATCAAACACTGCTGTTTTGATTTCTTCCATGTTAAAGGGTGTAGTTAGCAATTTTTTATTTTCTTCTAAGACTGTTGAAACCCCCTCCATGTCTAGGGTTACAATGTTTTTTTTGAATGACCAAAGAGATCTTTGTAGAAATTAGTGATATAATTAGCAAATTACTCTGTTCTTCAATCTAACCCTTCTCTTGTGTTAGGGAGTAAATCCGCCCCTTTCTCTTTCTCCCATTAGCTTTATCATGGTAATATTTAGTGGTGCAATCACCTTCTAAAATCTCTTTTTCTTTACTTCTTTGGAACCACTTGAGCTTTTCCTCTCTGATAACAAATTTTAATCTATTCTCTAACTCTCTTCTTTCCTCTCTATCTTTCCTATCCATACCCATAGGTTCAATTTTGATGTCAATTGTATCAATTTTCTCAAGAATTATTGTTTTTTCTCTTTTGTAAGCCCCTTCCCAATTTTTGTTCCAGCCATTTAACTTTTTCCTAAGAGTTTTTAATCTCTTTTGCCATTTGTCTATGCTTGAGCCAGAGTAATGTTTATTCCACACTTCTTCTACTATCTTGTTTACGTCATCCCTTAGAAACCAGCTCAGTTCAAATTTAAAAGTGTGATTTTTAACCACCAATTCCCTAGTGTCCAGCAATATAGTATTACGATGAAAGATACTTCTTGGCAAAATCCTCACTGAGGTAGGAGGGTATTCACCCTCCCATTCATTGTTGGTAAAAACTCTATCTAATTTTTCCCGAGTAGGTTGCTGTTGGTTATTGCACCAAGTGTATTTTCCTTCCTTCCTTAGGGTAGCTTGTTCTATAATAGCATTGAAAATAAAACTCATTTATTGTACCCCTTGCTTTGTTTTTTTCACTTTTTTTCTTATAATGTTGAAGTCCCCTCCCATCAACAAAGGATTTTTTTTGTTTTTGTAATTCATTGGCCAATTTAGCTAGAAATTTTTTTTGAATTCATTCTGAGCTGCCTCATATACAACTATCAGATCACATTTTAGTTTGTTATTGCCATTCTGCAATTTCAACTTCACATGAAAATTGCCTTTTGAGACTTTTAGAATAGATATTTTTTCATTGTTTATTCCTAAAAGTATCCTCCCAGATCTGTCAGAAGCAGGCAACAAATTCTAACATATGTTCTTATGACCACTTATACCCCTCAGCATCCTAGCAGTAAAATCCTGCTTTATGGTTTCTATAATACAAACAAAATCAAGGTTTTTTTCTTTGATCAAATCTTGTAAATGTCCCAATTTTTCTATATTACCCATTTCTCTTATATTCCAGAATAATCCTTTCATTTCTTTTTGTTTCTATGAGTCACCCTACCTTTTGTTACTTTAGGAGTGACCTTGAAATTAAAATCTCAAGGTTTTCTCTTTTCTTCTTCTTACTGTCAGAGGAATGAATATTTTTAAGCAAATGTTCATAATAATCAAAATCAGAGTTATTATCATTTGAAGAACAGATATCAGATAACAAATTTTTTATGGAGAAATTCACCTGATTTGCTTTCACATTGTTTGTCAGCTAGAGTCTCTTGTTATTTCAAGAAAAGGTTGATTCTAGCATTTTCTAAATCTCTAATCAGATGTAAATTTGATTCAATATCTTCCAGAGCACAACCTAAGTTTACTCCTAGCAAACTAGCCACATTAACTAAGGTAACATTAGAATCATGAACAATAGAAGGGATTTGTTCCTGACATTTGTTTATGAAAGCATTCTAAGCTTCTTTCCTTTCAATAGCCACTTCCTGTAAGTTCATGTCTTCTTTATCTCTCAGCCTTTTGCTTTTTCTCTTTTCGTCTTCCTGACTTTCTTTATCCTCTTCAGTTATCACCACACCCACCTGTCTTACAAAGTTGTCCTCTGACTCTTGTGAATCTAAAAATTCTTCACTCTCTCTTAGATTAACTTTTTCCTTCTCTTCTCCACTTATCTCCATTTCTAGGCTAAAACACTATGCTACAATATTTGAGCTCACCAATTTTTCCTGACTCTGCTGCTCTTTGGTGTTCTGACTATATTCTTCCACTATTGATTGTTCTGCACTCATCTCCCAGGAACTTTTATAATCTGTTTGCTCTTGATACCTCAAGTATGTCTTTGCCTCCTGTATTTGTATGGCCATTTTTCTATCTCTCATAATCTGGGCACATTTTTGTTTATCTGCCTTCATCATCATCTTAGGGATCAGCAGCTCTGTGTTTTGTTTTATCATGGGTTTCATTTCCATATCCTGACTAGTGTTATCAGTCACAACTTGTTTCCCCTCTCTTTGGCCTTTCTCTCCAATAATGTTGTGTTGTGCATTCACTTTACTTTGTATGTCTTTCATTATTTCATCTCTGAACCATCCTTGCTCAATTACTTCCACCAAAGTGAAATGAGCTTGATAGAGAAACCCTATTGGAGTGGTCAAAACAAGTTTCAGAGGAAGTGAGTTAAGCTCCATCATACCAACTTTGAACCTGATCACATTACTGGCTTTGAAAGTCACCATGTCCATTTCCAAAATAGGACCAAGATTAGAGCCAACCTCATATAAGGCCTGGTAACCTTTCATTTCCTTAGGTATACCAGCCACTCTAACCTAGGCAATGTGCAATTTACCCACTGCCTCGGACTTTTGGGTCCATTCCTTTACATTGACTTGCACATTAGTCCCTTTGACATTGAAGTAGTCAAAATTGGACAACTCATCAAATCTCATTTTGTTAGGGAATCTCATTTGAAAAGTTTCATTTGGCATTGCCTTGGCTTTTCAAATCCAATTCCATTTGAATTGCTGAGTGAAACCTTGTTCTAGCTATGTTTCAAACAACTCACCACCAAATACTACTGAAATTATTGCCATGGGGTTTGCATGTTCCCTAGGAGGAGTTAGTTTGGTGTTTCCAATGAGAATGCAACATAACCCTGGTGCCCCATAACCAACTAACTTTGCAACTGGCCTAGGCTTCTTGTCATACATATAGTCCTTAGTCCTGTGAGTTGCCTTAGCACAATTGATGCAGAAAACAGAGACAAAGCAATCCCTAGCTAGGTGATCACTCCCTTTGCATCTACTGCATGAAATCCTCTATGTATTCAGAAACATACCAGCACAAGGGTTTGTTTGGAGTTGAAGTTGATCTGCAAGGGGATTTGTCTGATTTTGTTCAGCTTGTGATTTTACTTTAGTTGATTGGGTAACCGGCACATCTGAAGTTGTTATAGCTTGTGCTTTCTGCCACACTGGTCTGTATTGTTGCAACGCCCCTCCTCCCTTAGCCGCCATAGCTGGGATTTGACCTCTCCCTTCTCCTCCTCTAGAGACCTTCTGCTGGTTACCTTCCCCTTCCTAATCATGGTGTCCTTGTGTGGATGGTGCGGGGGGGGGGGGGGGGGGGGGGGGGCTCAGCCTTGACTGGAATCACCCCCTCCATCCTCCTCCTTGATATGCCATGCCTTGAGTCCGATTTCCCACCACCTTCGCAAATCAGCGTGTGTCGCCGTAGGTCATGCCCCTCCACTTGGTTCCACCGTTGCCTCCGCCACCAACTCCTAGTCGCGCCACTCCTCCGCGCTCCTCTCCTCTTCCTTTTTGGTTCTCCTCGCCTCCAACCCCCACAAAACCCTAGCTCGCATGGATTCCTCCCCTATAGATGCAATAGGTAGCAATTCAGATGAGCTAGATGACGCGGCCGGGTCGTGAATCCATCGCTATAGGATTGGGCTGCAATCGGGTGGCCCAATTTTCCGCTGTTGATGATCTTGGGCCCAAACTTGGAATCCCCCCGCGCAGCCACCTGTGCATGTTCATTGTGTTCCACGTATCCCCAATCTGAAAGATCACCACCCAACGGCCATGGCTTAGCCCCCATGGCGATCGCCGCCACTGTGCTTGCCACCGATTGTCTCGGAATCGCCTCTCCTATCATCTCTCTCATCATCCTTTCTTTCTAGCATTGCATTTGCTCAAGATCTCCTGTTATTTTGTTTCCTGACAGGTCCAAACGTTTCAAACCAGTCGATTGGCACATGGATGGTGGGATGCTGCCTGTAATATTATTATTGGCAAGCAACAGTTCCTCCAGCAGTGGAGCTTTCACGATCAACTATAAATATTTCAGCAACAAGTCAAATTCTAAAAAAAAAACTAAGCAACATGCCAGACATATATATATATAGGTGATTTCATACATGTGCACTACAATCTGGTGCATGAGCTTGACAGGCTTGATTGGTGCGGAGTCAATGGTTTTTGATGTGTGGCATTATTCACTTCCACATGGACATTCGATCAAGCGAGCGGCTGCATTAATATTGTTGGCTGAGCTTTTGTTGCCATGTTGGATCTGCTTATCATACACTACATAGATTCTTTACTGAGTTTCTGAAACTCGTCGACACTCTCATCGTACTAGTTTTGTTCTAGACCAGCCAGCGTGGCGCCGTTGACTTTTTCGATTAGAGCACGGAGCGCTTATCTCAAAAAATGATCGGCGCCAAAATAGCATATGAGTATTTCTGTCCATGAATATAAGTATTAATAACTTCTAAAATTTATCTATAAATACAAGAAATTTGAAATAATTTTATTGTTTTACCCTTTTAGCAATGGACTCTTTCTTTTCACTATTTAACTTCCTAGGCACATTAAATGAAGGGGCATTACCATGTAAAAGTCTAAAATTGTTTATATTTGTGAACAGTGGGAATAGCTAGCTACGTAAGTACGCTGATGGAGTTGATTATGTATATTTCGTCCTCGAAAAGTCTCATTTCGTCTGCATGGGTTTGAATGGCTGCCTGTGTAAACAAATTAGCACAAACAACGGTTGGTTATTCACAAGCCTTTGATCACAGGCGGTTTGATAAATGCCCATGTAAAAGGGTTAACAGTATTCTGTAAAAATCGTTTTTCTACCTGTGTCACACGACCACATTATTTTGTGACCGAGGTAGTTGAACTTACATTTGTGTGATATAGGCCACTAGCTTAGACAGAAATGCTAATCCCTGCTGGCAGGGATTGCACTTGCTTGGCTGCTAGTACAATCTAGGGCCGGCTGCTGCGCTCGTTGTCCCATTTCTCAATCTCTAATCGATCCGTTAATTAAACAGTACGACTTTTTTTTAAAATCTTGTATAGAAAAGTTGTCTAAAATCATATTAATCCATTGTTCATTTTTTTAGTTAATACTAAATTAATAATTATGTACTAATCCATCACTCCGTTTTCAGGTGAAGGGGTTTCCAACTCCCACGATCGAACACAACCTAAATCAAATGGCTAACTAAATATTCCTTTGTTTGTTCCTACGTATAGCTGGCTTCGTCATCCTACATGGGTGTGTGTGTGTTTGTCTATATATATGCATTATACGCATGTTTTGTACCAGAAGCTCTCGAGAACACAACAAAGTAACTAAGCCGGCTGTCATGGCTGCTGCTAATAATCTTCCCGCTCAGGTCCACCACCCACGCTCGAGGTGCACGCTGAGGCTGGTTCTTCACCTCCGTCATGGCGATGTCGCGACCAACTTCGATTGCGACGGCTGCAAGGAGCCCGGAGAAGGCACAAGGTACACCTCCGGAGACCTCGCCCTCCACACGCACTGCGCCCTCGCGACACGCACGCTGCAGCACCCGCTGGTGAGGGGCACGTTCGAGCTCCGGCTCGTCGCCCCCACCGGCCGTGACGCCGTCGTCTGCGACGCCTGCTACGGCGCGGTGCGAGGGTTCCACTACCACTGCTCCACGAGCAGCCTGGACCTGCACCCGGGCTGCGCCAAGATGCCGGTGTCCATCACGCTGCAGGAGGGGCACCACCTTCGAGCTCCGCACGCAGGTGTCTCACCGGTGCAGCAGCTGCAGGGAGATGGAGTGGTACTACCGCCCATGGTGCTACCGCTCCACTAACAGCCCTGACCAGCGCATGTACCTACACATCAACTGCATCAAGGAGATCATGGCTGGCTTGGGCGGCGGCGGCGGCAACAACGACATTGTGATCGCCCGGCTACAAGAGCGCGCCAGCGCCGGGAGGAGTAAGCTGGTGACGCGCATATCCGAGGTGCTTGTGATCTTGACGCGTGTCGTCATCGGGGTGCTCTTTGGAGACCCGACTGCATTATTGGTGGCAGGGGTGAATTTAATTCCCGCCTTGTTAAATCAGTAAAAACACCCTGGGGCTGCATATGCTACCGCTTTATCAATGTTATTTAGATAACTATAAAATTTTTCAGAAAAAAATGATGGCTATTTTCAATCTACGTATTTGAAGAAAAAAGACACTAGCTGTGAATTGGTTAGTGCGTTAGACGCATGCAGCTTTATTTTTTCCCCTTCATATATGTAGGTTAATTGATTTAACCAATTTATATTGCATCGTAATATACTTTCTGAATTTTTTAAAATTATTTAAGGGTGTGCAAATCCACCCCCCATCAAATCATACGTACCCCTGATTGCTTGCAGCCATCCACACAATATATGTTGTCCTAATAATAATATGTGTAATTAATACGGTAGCGCGCAGTACATTGTGCTTCGGTTTGTAATTTTGCTGCCCTGGATTCACTTCAATAATAATGTGTCTCCCCTCCACCTTCCTCGCGACACCTCGTTGTCCGCGTCCCCTCTTCTCTCCAACGGCCGGTTGGTTGTCACTATTCTCCTCGTGCCCCTCTTCGTTTCCCTTCTCATTACCCTTCTCGTTACCCTCTTTGTTCAAATACTGATTAGGGTCCTCACTCTCATCCTCGTCCACCCAGTATTGGCTGCTGCCCTCTGTGATCTGGTCGTAGATGATATGTTCATCATCGCGATCGGCCATCTGTTCGTAACATGAATGAGGTATATTGTTATATATATATATATATATATATATATATATATATATGTATATATGTGTATATATATATATATGTATATGTATATATATGTATATATATATATATGTATATATATATATATATATATATATATATATATATATATATATATATTGACATTCTCAAGAACTATGATGACCAGCTAATTTCCACCTACCTAAGAAATATGAAACCTACATGTGTACATTTTAAATACAGCTAATACATTTCATAGGAATGTACAAAAACTTTTATAGTTTCATATAACTTGCCTTAGTTTTGCTTGGAGTCCTTGGGACCATGTAAGCTTGAGCGACGTCGGCAGTCAGCAGCTGGACCAGGTAATTCTGACACTAGAAAAATAATTAGTTAAAAAATGTAGATTGCATATACATTGGTACTGAAAGTTGTGAAAGTCAAGAAAGTCGTTCGGTTGTGAAAGTCGTTCAGTCGTGAAAGTCGTTCGGTCCTTAAACTCGTTAAAGTCATTAAACTCGTTCGGTCGTGAAAATCGTTAAACTTGTGAAAGTCGTTCGGTCGTGAAAGTCGTGTAAGTCGTTTGGTCGTGAAAGTCGTTCAGTCCTTACACTCGTTAAAGTCGGTAAACTCGTTCGGTCATGAAAGTCGCAAAAGTCGTTCGGTCGTGAACGTCATGAAAGTCGTGAAAATCATTAAAGTCGTTCGATCGTGAAAGTCGCTAAACTCGTTAAAATAGTTAAACTCGTTCGGTTGTGAAACTCGTTAAAGTCGATCGTTTGTTCATTCACGTTCGGTCGTTCGGTCGTTCACGTTTGGCACGCGGTGGCAGCGGCGGGAGTGCGGCGGCGGTGGCAGGAGTGGCGACGGCAGTGGCGGCGCATGGCGTTGGGGACACCTTCTTGGCGCGCGGCGGCCGGCGTTAGCCATGGCGGCCGTGGCGCAGCGGCGGCGGCGGCGGCCGCCCAGAGGAGAAAGATATCGAAAAGGGAGAGGGATATAGGACCTAACATTGAAGCAAATGCGGCGGCGAGGCAATGCACGGCGGTGGCGGCGTGCGACGGCGAGATGATGGCGGCGGCGATGGCGGAGACCCTAGCCGGTGATGGCGCTCAGCGAAGATATCAGTGAAAACAGCTAAGGGTGGGATCGTGCCAGAGAAGATGATGCGCCTTACTATATATATCCCAGGAGAGTCTGGGTTGGTGGAAACAACTGGGACTAGAGATGGGAGCTTTAGTCCCGGTTGTGCCCAACAACCGGGACGGTTGTTTCCACGAATCGAGACTAAAGATATTTTTTCGCTATTTTCAAAATTTTTTTTGTCCCGGCTAGGGTTAACAACCGGGACTAAAAATTAAATAATTACAAACTACAATAACAAAACATTTCAAATAGTTAAAATTGCTATTATATTTTAAAAATCATACATAAATAACATATGCCCGATTTAAATAGTTTAAAATTGTTATTAAATTTTAAAAATCATATATAAAGAACGTATGCTCGATTTAAATAGTTTAAAATTGTTATTAAATTTTAAAAATCATATATAAATAACATATGCCCGATTTAAATAGTTTAGAATTGACAGTTTGAATTTAAATAATCATATATAAACAATTCATGCCCGATTTAAATAATTCAATACATTCAAAATAATTTACATCGTTCATACAACAACCTAGGTCATTACATTAAAAATAATTTACAGCGTGATGGTTGACCTCACGTACTTTCTCCTAACGAATGTTCCTTCGCTATGATCATTGCGTGAGTAAGGGATGTCCACATTTGATAGGAGGATGCTTAGGTCAACCATCGCCGCGAACAGTGGTTGCCCGTCAAATTGATCGTAATCTTCATCAGTCTTGTCCTTGACTCTGATGATTTTCCTTTTGCCTAGGAGAACCACGTGTCGCTTTATCTTGTCGGGCCCTTTCCCCTTCTTTGGTTTGCTAGATATGTCCTTCACGTAGAAAACTTGTGTTACATCATTAGTTAAGACGAATGGTTCGTCTGAGTATCCAACCTTGTTAAGGTCAACCGTTGTCATCCCAATGTCATCAATCGTTACACCTTCACTAGTTAGCCTAACCCATTGGCACCAAAACAGAGGCTCCTTCAGAGGTCCATAGTCGAATTCCCATATCTCGTCGATGCCTTCATAATACGTGTTGGTTGTCCCATCGTATCTCATGGCATCGATACGAACAACATTGTTTTGGTTCGTGCTTTTTGTGTCTTGGGCTGTTGTGTAAAATGTATACCCATTGATTTCATATTCTTGGAATGTCAAGATTGAGCAAGATGGTTCCCTCGCCAAGAAGGCTAGTTGTTGGTCAATCGTCTCGTTACCCATGAAATGTTGTCGCAGCCAAGCGGGAAAAGTATCAATGTGATGGCGTGTAATCCAGGCATCAGACTTTCTGATATTTTTGGAGCGAACAATCGCTAAGTGCTCCTCGATGTAAGGAGCCACCAACGAAGATTATTGCAAAACCGTGAAATGTGCTTTACGAAATAAATTGTTATCTACAGTCATTATTTCTTTCCTTCTAAGAGTCCCCTTTCCCCGTAGTCTCCCTTCGTGTCTTGATTCGGGCACCCCGATTGGACGAAAGTCTTCAATAAATTCTACGCAGAATTCAATGACCTTCTTTGTTCCATACCCCTTGGTGATGCTTGCCTCCGGACGAGAACGGTTACGAACGTATCAGAATGCCCATGTACCTCTCGAAAGGGAACATGTTGTGTAGGTACACAGGACCGATAATACGGATCTCTTTAACAAGATGGCATAGAAGATACGTCATTATATTGAAGAAGGATGGTGGAAAGATCATTTCAAAACTGATAAGACATTGCACCACGTCATTTTCAAGGGCTATTGAACTGTCTGGATCGATGATCTTCTGCGAAATTGCGTTGAGGAAAGCACACAGCTTTGTTATTGTTGTCCGGACATTATCAGGAAGGATATCTCGATTTATAACAGGAAGCAGTTGTGTCATCAACACGTGATAGTCATGAGACTTTAGGTTTGTGAACTTCTTCTCCTTCAAGCTTGTTATTCCCTTTATATTCGAGGAGTATCCAGATGGTAACTTGATGCTCTCCAAACATTCAAACATACTTTCCTTTTTTGCCTTAGAGTGTAACTGGCCGAACTCAAGTAATGGCTTCCTTTCTTCTTTGGTTCCGGATGAAGGCCGTTGCGTTGTTTCATATGCTTTAGATCATTAAGTGCTTGAAGTGTATCTTACGACTTCCCATATACACCTAGGAAGCCCAGCAGGTTGACGCAAAGGTTCTTAGTGAGGTGCATCACGTCGATTGCATAGCGGACGTCCAAGACTTCCCAATAAGGTAACTCCCAAAATATAGGCTTCTTCTTCCACATCGCCGCGTGACCATGTTCACTTGCTATAGGTTTGCTGCTAAGTTCATTTTCAAATACTACTTTTAGATCTTTCACCATAGTAAACACGGCTTTTCCATTACGATGTTTAGGCTTAGTACGGTGGTCTGCCTTCTGTTCAAAATGCTTGCCTTTCTTCCCGACAGGGTGGCTTGCAACAAGAAATCGACGATAACCCATGTACATAACCTTCCTACAATGTTTCAGATACATACTTTCAGTTTCATTCATACAGTGGGTGCAAGCCTTATACCCCTTGTTTGACTATCCGGATAGGTTGATAAGTGCGGGTCAATCGTTAATGGTTACGAACAGCAACGCTTGTAGGTTAAAGTGCTCCTATTTGTCCTTATCCCACACGGTGACATCTTCTTTCTTCCATAGAAGTTTAAGATCTTCAACCAATGGTCTTAGGTACACATCAATGTCGTTATCAGGTTGCTTTGGGCCCTGAATAATAATCGACATCATGATGTACTTCGGCTTCATGCATAGCCAAGGGGGGAGGTTGTAGATACACATAGTCACAGGCCAAGTGCTATGGCCGCTGCTCATCTCTCCAAATGGATTCATGCCATCCGTACTTAAACCAAACCTTACGTTTCATGCATCCTCTTCGAAGTCTTGATATACTCTGTCGATGTTCTGCCACTGCGACCCATCAGCTGGGTGTCTCAGCATCCCGTCTTGTTGACGTTTTTCTGCATGCCAGCGCATCATTCCTGCATGCGCTTTGTTCCTGAACAATCGTCTCAGCCGTGGTATTATAGGGAAATACCACATTACCTTAGCAAGAACTCTTTTCTTCGAAGACTGTCCATCAACATCACCTGAGTCATCTCGTCTAATCTTGTATCAAAGTGCCTTACAAATAGGGCATGCTTCTAGGTTCTCGTACTCCTCACCACGATAGAGGATACAATCGTTCATGCGTGTATCTTCTGTACTTCCAGACCTGGAGGACAGACTATCTTCTTAGCTTCGTACGTTGTTCCGGGCAATTCGTTTTCCTTCGAAAGAATGTTCTTTACAAGTTTCAGTAACTCGCCAAATGCCTTGTCATTCACACCATTTTTTGCTTTTCATTGCAAGAATTCTAGCATGGTATCTAACTTTTTGTGTCCCTTTTAACCGGAACTAAAAAAGAAACAGGGACTAATATGATTTTTGTCATCCGGATAAAAATCACTTCTCTAGTAGTGTTATACCGCGCGTGAGCATGTTTACACAATGTGTTTCTTGTAAAGTGAGAGTGCATGCAGGCATAGCACCTGCATGAGTCACTCACTACATGCGTATAAACATCTTGTTCATGTACCCTTCAAGTTCAGGTTGTTGAGTTATATAAAATAAATTCAGAAATGACGGGAGTCAGTTGCTGCAGCGCAAAGTCTCTCTCTCTTCCTCGGAAAGTGTTCTTATATGCTTCAACAGAATGTCCTCTGATTTTCTCAGAATTAATACCCGGCCAGTGTGATTCAAGGGTATTCAGATGTATATCTAAATTTTTTGATAAAAATAATAGATATATGTAATGTATATACATATGTACATAGAAAAAATAAATAAATAGATCATATTGAACCCAAGAAGCAAAAAGTCCATTGTCCTAGCCTCCGGATCTTACTCAGTCTCCCTCCTCCTCTAGTGGGCTGGTTGTCTGGCCCAATTCGCATCCACATCCCTGTGCATGAGGCATCGACTGAGTCTCGTCTCGGCCGCCCCCAATGCGCCGCCACTACACGCGCGCGACCGACGCACCAACGCTGCCGGCGCCGCGATCTGCGAGGAGGGAGCAAGAGCAGCCGCCGCCATCCAGCTATCCAGCCACCAGCCAGGTCGCCGAGTCATCCTAGTCCTGGTGCGGCCAGCAGTGGCACGCCAGCGCCGACGGCACAGGGCCTGGCTCAGCCACAAACACTGCAAAATTTTCAACCCTCTGTATACTTCATATGTTGCCACTTTGATGTGTAGAATAATTGTTAATTAGGGGGGTGTTCGTTTTCATACGTACGCTTCTCGAACTAAACGGTGTGTCTTTTGCTCACCTCATTTTATGTATAATTTATTTTTTAAGTTTAAAATAATTAATACTCAATTAATCATACGGTAATGGCTCGTCTTGTTTTATGTATATTTTTAATCTTCTTTTTTCCCTTCTCTCAAACACACCCTTAGTAGTTTCTTTATGTTGAACAATTGACAATTAGTAGTTAAAATCAATTATATGAATATATGAAATTATACCCAATTCATGTTATACAATTTTAGTACTATGTAATACTACACATGCCAAAAAATATTATACTCCATCACATTTTGAATACACAACCTTAAAATCCTAAGCCCGTGTAAAATTGTTTAAAAATATTATGACATTGTTAAACTATCCAAGAAAAATCTGAGATCAAGAATTGATGCAGAATGAATAGTTTAACAATGTCATAATATTTTTTAAACAATGGATAGTGTCATGTCCAAAAATTTATGAACCAAAGTTTCAAGTAGAATGTGTATCAAAATCTCTGTCCAGACTAGCTAGGGTACACAAATGACAAAATTGACATACCGATCTACGTCTTAGAAACAGATTAAAAGTCTTACAAATATAGCGGAAAAATAAAGCGAGCTCAACTAAACAACTTGACACTCGCAACGTGACGACTACACTCCACGAGCATCCTTAACGACAGTGATGAAGCCTGCTCCTCTAAGTAACCTCCATCCGAGAAGTACTCCATCTTTGATGTGAGGGAGACAGAACAAGACTAAGTACTACCTATTGTACTTAGCAAGTCATACCAAGAGAAGAGAGGCTAGGTGTTCTTTTTGCATAAATAAGACATTTAAAAGCATTAGTTAAAAGTAGTAACACCAGTTTTATTAAGTCCAATTATTAAAGATGAAACTAATCATGGTGAATTTGGTTGATCGCTCATAACCATGGGCATGGCTATTCGAATAATTTTACTCTAATCAGAGGTGTACATCTGTACTCACAAGACATAGTCCCAAACCACGTTTCCATGCGCCAGCATGCCACCACGACATACAAAAAGGAACTGTGACAGGACCCTTCGCATAACCATCCTAACCAATCGCACCATACTTCAGGTTTCGCTCCTACCCTTAAAACCAAGGTTGGTATCCCCCTCTTGTGCCTAGGTGAATCCGAAAGCCGCATAGACCATCGTAGGGCCCATCCAAACTCCATCACACTCATCCTTGCCTGGGTATGTCGGAAAGAAAAAAACAACACTACAAGCCTAGCCATTGCCTACACTGGCTTGTGGTACGCACGGTAATTCTTTCAGTGTTTTTTGTGAACTAGTCCTTAGATGCCATTGGCGCGTCTATGAAAATCATGAGCCTATAGCCCACCATTAAGTTATATTTTAGTTACATTAATACCATAGGTACCATCCTACATGTCATTATAAATAATGTGAGTTTAATAGAAAGCGGGATATTTGCAAAAATAGATACAATATGATCAATGTGAATGTATGACTTGCCTTACTCTGGTGCTGCGAGGACCTCTGCAACAACTTCAAATTAAACCGGAGCGTCGAAACCGCCAGAATCTACGCAACAAACAAAGCACACATACAAAGCAGGCTATAAGTCTACTAAAACAGGAAACAAAACCATTTTTAATGGATTCTAGACATTTTTATGGATTTACTGCAAATTGAATGGACTTAAACAGAGCTTGGATGAATTTCCTATAAATTTTAGAACATTCATAGTGTTTTTACTAATAAAGAAAAAGCCCTAAATGAATCATTGTGCATTAAAGTCCTAGGGCTGATGTCACCGAGGGGAGGCCGGTGCCGGCAAGTGGGCCCCATATGTCAGTGGCGCAAGGAGTACGGTGCACGATGGACCAAGTCCATCGTGCCAGGGACGGGCGCCACGTGGCGTCGACACGGCGGCTACGCGGGCGGCGGAATGGGTGGCTCTGATCTGCCGAGGGGCAGATCGGATGGTGGAGAGGCGACGGCGACCGGCCGTCCATCCCGACAGGAAGACGGCAGCACGCTCGCGCTATGGTCGCCGGTGGCAACCATCTAGCTTGGTGGTGGGTGTGGTGAGCGATGGCATAGAGAAGGAAAGGGGATGGGCGGCTCACCGAGGGCTTGCGGTGACGGGAGACAACACGAGGGCAATGGTAGCAAGCGCGAAGACGACGGTGTCTCGGGAGGATGTCGACTTCAACGATCGGCGACAAAGAAGGACGGTGGAGAGGCGGACAGGCTCTAGTGTGACCTAATGGGAACAGAGAGAGAGTTTAGATAGGAAATGGTGGCGCACGGTGAGCGGGATTACTGGCTGGAGGGAGAGAGGAATGATGGGCTCACCGGTGACCGAGGAGAGACGAGTTCCAGCGACGAAGGACGGAGACCAAGTGGTAGCCGAGAGAGCTCTCGACCTCGTGAAGCCGACGGTGGTGGCGCAACCCAGCGCGGTGACTAGAGACGGCGAGCGGCGACAGGAGGCAGTGGGAAGCGGCGGCGCTAGGGCTAAACGGTGCAGGGGCGGTTGAGAGCTCGGGGAGCAGCGGCCGATGGGGAAAAAGGGAGAGGCTCACCCGGGGTTCCTTTTTATGGCCTCGAGGAGCTTGGACGTGGCCAGATTGGGGCGGAAAAGCCGACGACGTGAGGGAGAGAGAGAGAGGGAGAAGGACGACAAATTCGAAAATCGAATCCCCGCCGATTCGCGGGAACAGCGCATGCGCGGAGTGGGTGGGAAGAGATGAGCAGGGCGCGCGGGCAACGGTTGCGCCTCTGGCTTCGCCGGCCAGAGGTAGGAGACGGGCCGACAAGTAAGCCCCACTTGTCGTTGACCTGAAGAGGAAGAGGGGTGGGAGGCGGCTTGGCTGGGCCACAGCCTGGGGCTGCCCCAGAGGGAGGGGGCACGGGCAGCGCGAGGACGAGCGGGAGAAATGGGCCGACTGGAGGGATGGGCCGGAAACGGCCCAACTGCCAAAAAGAGAGAAAAGGGATTGATGAATTTCTTTAATTCTGATAATTGATTTTTAATTATTAAAATTACTTCCTTTACTCTGAAAAATTTCACTAAAAATCTATTTAATATATTTTAGCACGAGGAACTTAAGAAAAATCCCACCAAGCCTTTTCCTTTTATTAAACGAGATTATTAATTAGGGATTGTCTCCAGGTTAATTAAACAATTTCTTTGGGCAATTTATTTAATGAATTAAGGCTAGGAAGACAAAACTTCAGGGTGTGGCAGATAGTTTAACAATGTCATATTCGAGACTTTTCATATTATAAAATTTCTGGATTAAAATGCCTGGTTTCAAGGAGACCGTATCGCTCGCCTAGGCTTGGCAATTTTGCCCACGGTCCAGGTATCCGCAGATACCCGACCCGATGGGCACGGGTGTGGGTCTATTTTTTTGCCCGTGGGCATGTTCGCCTGAGACCCGAAAAAGTAGTGGGCAACAACCGGGTTTTAATTTTTACCCATGGGTAACTCGTGCCCGACTCAATATATACACCATACTAATTTGGCCCAATATTGCAATGCATGTCCCTTCTCTTGGCCCATTTGATCCATTAATTAAAAAGTATAGATACATACCAGTGACCCAAACCCTAACCTAATCCACCGATCCCCACCACCCCCTACCGACCGGGCGCGGCTAGGCTGAGGGCAAGGAGTGCACGTGGCGGCGTCTCCCAGGCCAGCAGCCGGCGGCTACTCAGTCTACGGGCGACGGCCGACGGTGGTGTGGGTAAGGGTGCACGGCAGCAGCAGTGGGTCCCAGGGCGACGGCTGCTCTATGCAGGGGGCGACGGTGGTGCGGGCAAGGGGTGTGCGCGGCGGCGACGGGTACCAGGGCGACGATGACGCTAGCAAGGGGCGGCATCGTGGGACTCGGCAAGGTGGTAGATCTGGATGGTCTTCGGAGGAAGAAAAGCCGCGTGGGACTCGACTCACCTCGACTGGGAGCAAATGCGTCACCAGCTAAAGGCTAAAGCAACCGTTTCAACCAGGGTTACTAGGATGCATCTACATATATCTATATTCTTACTCTACCCTGTATAATCCACCAACTTGTTTCACTCATCATTATTATCATTGGACAAATTTAATTCTATAATTTTTGACTAGTGGTATAGTATGGCTACACAAGGGGAGCATATAGTTATAAATTTGTCATAATTGCATGATAAACATCACTACTGGAGAACTGATCTTTTAACGATTGGCTCAAAACACAAATATCTTGGCAGTAATAAAAACAGGTAGTAAAGATCAAATATCCCGCCCCGTCATAGGACCAACCGGGACTAAAGATGATTTTTAGTACCGGTTCCTCTTTGTCAGACCCTGTCAGGCCCCCTCGGGCGAAGTGGGAGATCTTTAGTACCGGTTGGTGATACCAACCGGTACTAAAGATCAATACTTTAATACCGGTTCGTGTCTGAACACATTAGTACTGGCTGAAGACACCAACCAGTACCTTTGTTGATCTTTAGTACCGGTTGGTGACTTCAACTGGTACTAAAGACCATACATGTTTTTTTAGTCTTTCTTCCTCCTTCAGCCTGAGCCATAGCTGCCAAAGAGAAGGAAGCCAAGAGAGGTGCTGCCAGTTCAGGATGAACAACAGCAACAACAGAGTACTACTACTATTGAAAGCCTCTCATCCCCAGACTCTGATTCACTTTCTTCAGATGACAATGCTCAAGTCAGTAACATGCAGATAGTTCCTGTCTTTTCTACAACACAGCCCACAATGAACCCCATGTATTTTATGGATGTGCTCTCTGCACTGAAGCCTTTCCATCAGAAGCTCATGCCATTTCTCCAAAAGCAACCACAGATGGTTTACCCCTGGTGGAGTGTAAAATTCATAAATTCAACACCAAAGAAGCAGAGGACAAGTGGAACAAATTTTTAGGCTACCTCCTCAGTTATAAGGGTACTGAATTTTGATGAGCCCACTGCTGACTTCCAACCCAACAATTCTTTTGTGATCATCACCGAGATCGTGGAAGAGCCACAACCTATAGTCTCAAAGATGAAAGACAACGGTGGCAAGCCTAGAAACAGTAAGAACAAAATGAAGGTGAAGGTGCCAGATTCAGTTGAGAACCTGAGAAGGAGCCCACGTTTTGCAAACAAAGGGGTCAAGTTAAAGATGCCTATTGATGTAGCTCCAAGGAAGACAAAAGTTGTCCCACTGGCGATCCTTCCAGCAGTAGAAAGAAGTAAGAAGGGGAAAATGCATATACCACCAGCAATCACAGTAGAAGAGCTGCAACAGATAGGGACAAAGAAATGTGGTCTTCTTCCTGAGGAAGTGACCAAAGAGAAGCTCATGACCCCTGCAAATGATGATTAGCAACTACCTATCTTCACCCATGGCTTTGCATAGCCACCTTGTCCTATGTTCATCCAGGACCATGTTTATAAATAAGTCTTCCAATGACAAACTTAATTACTTTGCTAAACCTATCTTTATTATCTATATTGGACCTCTTTTGTTTTTATGGTGGATCATATTCTGGGATTGTTCTATCATGGATGGTAATCTATATTTTCCTGTAATGGCGCTCCATTGCTTATTTGTTTCATCAATTCATGACTATGGCATCTTTTATTACTGTGAGGCTATGCCCTGCAGCCATAAGATCTTCTTCCCCATTTGCCATGACAACAAACAATAACAAAAGAGCATGTAACATTTTGGGTTGGAATGTTCGTGGCATCAATTCTGAAAAAAAAGTGGCTGGCTGTTAGTGAAAAAAATCACTGAAAGCACGTGCGCTATAATTTGTTTACAAGAAACAAAAAGGGAGGTCTTTGACCATTCATACCTAAGAAAGTTTTTCCCTAGACGGTTTGACAAGTTTGTTTATCAACCATCAGAGGGTGCTTCAGGAGGTCTAATGTGGAGATTATGGGTACCGAATACCCTCACGGCTGGTCTATCCGACTTACCAATAGGGGATAGGTTATGACTCATAATTATGTAAACCGGTTTATGACTTGGGTGTTACGTTACCATTGAGATAAGGTAACGGCTCATAGTCCAAAGTTGATAAGATTGAGAAGTCCGACATAGAATATGATAGGGTCTCCGACTTGTAAGCCTATCCTCCGAGACTATATAAGGAGGGTAGGGCGTTCCTTGAGGGATAGACGACTACAGAGAAAAACATAGAAAGAGCATATGAGACAACCGAGATTAAGAGATCATGAGATTAATAAATCACTCGGCGGATCGAATCCCCGAAACAGGAGTAGGGTATTACCTCTCGTTAAGAGGGCCTGAACCTGTCTAAATCCCTTTGCATACTAACCCATCGTGTTTGGCGCTTGACTGCTATCCCCAGTTTCTTATTGTCGAAACCAAGTTTCGACAGTTGGCGCGCCATGTAGGGGCAAGCGTCAAGTTTTCTTCTTCATCTCGCCAACTAGCGCGATGGGATCTTCATTAGGCATCGACGACTTCGCCTTCGCCCCTGGGCAGGCGTTCCGCTTCGGCAGCCTCGACTTCATCACCGACAAATTCGGCAAGATTTCTTTCCTTGACTCGGATTCGGACCAGTCTTGGAAGGGGAAACCACTCGGCGCCGTTCGGGTTATCAAACGACGCTGAGATTTACCACAATCTTCTATCTTCCGAGTTGGGATCGATTCACTTGGGAGAATCTTCTTCATCGTCAAGCCGCGGTCCGAGCTCCAGAGAAATCAGCGTCATGATTCAACCACTCGGATCGCGCTCATCTACCGAGATCGCTGATTACCTCAGCTCTTCCGAATTCGACGACCTCTACGACATCCCCACGAACGACCTCTACAACTCCGACTTCGACTACTATTACGCTCCAGAGTTCCTCAACGTCCTCATGGCCGAAGTTGCCGAGACCAACTCAGCCATGCCCCGCAGGATTACAGAAGAGAAATGAGCCAAGACCGACATCGTCTTCACCGTCGGCCGTCTTCATTATCGCCAACTAGTTTCTTCGCCTCCACGGTTGGTGTGCTTCGCCGCCGCTGTTGATGGCGACGTCGTCTTCACCGTCGGTCATCTTCGTTATTGCCGACTGGAATATTTGCCTCCACGGTTGGTGTCTTTGTCGCCATTGATGGATGACATTATCCCTAGATCGACCACCTCTACCGACATCGGTGGAAATACCAAAAAGCTAAGTCATCATTAATTTTCCTTCTTTATATGATATTTTCTTTTTCCTCTGCCTCACTTCATCAACTGGTCCTCCGTTGAGCAGTGAGTCGGGGGCTACAGATGTTATATCATATTTTTGCAACAATTTTCATAATATTTATCTTGATTGCTTGCGACATAATCCGAGTAAAAAAAGTGATGATCGAGTTGTGCAACTCTATTTTTCCTATGCTTTCCGTTTGGTTTGTCGATGGATAGTTGCCTTTGGGCCGAATCCTAGCACCGGGAGCTCGTTGGATGGAGTGTATGACGCAAGGTGCTAAGTATTACTCGGAAGAAATCAAAAGCATAGAGATAAAATAATTTGTTTTCTGCTCTAAACAATTACGAAAGTACCCGAGTAGTAAATTCTGATATATGAAACTTTGTTCCATTAATGACAAACTCATATTAATGACTAGTCGGGAAGAGTGTTTAAACGTGAGGAGTCATCTACTCGGGGAAATCAAAACCAACAAGAGGAGAAATACATACTTATAAATATTTTAAAATGCTTGAATTTTCCTCAAGTACTATGTTTGCATCAGATACTACTCATCCTACATGTTTATACTGCAGGATCGATCAATTATACATCATCGTCAGTCTGCCTTCGCCGCCGTCAACTGGTGTTTCCGCCTACACGATTGATTGGTGACATCACCGTTGTTGGGCGTCCACGACTTCATCGTCCGTCTGCCTTCGCCGCCGCCGACTGGTGTTTCCGCCTATACGGTTGATTGGTGACATCACCGTTGTTGGGCGTCCACGACCTCATCGTCGGCCTGCCTTCGCTACCGCCGACTGGTGTTTTCCGCCTACACGGTTGATTGGTGACATCACCATTGTTGGGCGTCCACGACCTCATCGTCGGTCTGCCTTCGTCGCCGCCGACTGGTGTTTCCGCCTACACGGTTGATTGGTGACATCACCGTTGTTGGGCATCTACGATTTCATCGTCGGCCTGCCTTCGCCGCCGCCGACTGGTGTTTCCGCCTACACGGTTGATTGGTGACATCACCGTTGTTGGGCGTCTACGTTTTCATCGTCGACTAGTTCTATTGCCACTACTTCGCAAGCTTTGTCACTTCACCAACCACGACGTTTTCAAGAACCTCAACATGACATCCTCAATGCATATCTTCACTCAAGCAATGGCTACTTAATGACAAGCTATAGTTCTTGACTCTACGATTAGTTGTTTCCCAACTAAGCATAGAGTTGGGGGCTACACAAATACAAGACTCAAAATCTTTGCTTCAGAGCAAGCTTTCTACTTCAGCGACTCCAACATTTTCACCGATAACTTTGGCTCTCAGTTGATGCTACCGTCTACTCCAAGTTTTTCAAATGTCAAGTTCAAGATTTAATTTATATGTCATGGAGTTTGGAGTTCTTCGCCACACACATGCTAGCGTCAAGGAAACTATTTGGGTTTCGATATCTTCTCAACAGTTTGATGGATTATTATCATTGATGTTACGATCGGCACTTTCGTCATTGGCATTATCTTCATCTTCAGTCAACTACTGTCAACCAAGTTCTTAATGACTTGACGCTACCTAAGAAAGTTTTGCCCTAAGAAACTACTGTCATACCTAAGAAAACTTTGCCCTAGACGGTTTGACAAGTTTGTTTATCAACCATCAGAGGGTGCTTCAGGAGGTCTAATAACAATCTGGAATAGTAATTTTTTTGATGGGGAGGTTATTCAGTGCCTCCCATATGCAATAATAGTGAAATTTACCTCTGCAACCAACATTCTTGATTCCTGGTTTTTAACCAATGTTTATGGCCCATGTGATGGTGAACAGCGAGATGCTTTCATAAACTGGATGAATGAAATTGACATTGACGATCAAACAAATTGGTTGTTTATGGGAGATTATTTCAAAAGATCAGTGGAAGATAGGAATCTCCCAGGAGGTAATATGAATGATATTTTGATCTTTAATGAAGTCATCAGCAATGTGGGACTGGTAGAATTACCTATAAAAGGAAGAGCATTCACTTGGAGCAACATGCAAGAAAACCCCTTCTCCAACAGCTTGACTGGTTCTTTACCTCAACATCTTGGACAATCAGTTATCCCCATACAATAGTCACTGCCCTGAGCAGATACATATCAGATCATGCACCCTGCGTGGTTTCAATAGAAACATCAGTACCAAAATCTACATTTTTCAAATTTGAGAATTATTGGATAGAAATGCCAAATGTTCATCAAGTAGTCTGTCAATTCTGGAATCTCCCTATGGATGTCACAAATGCTGTAGTTGCACTCAACAGAAAATTAAAGAATTTAAGAGGAGGTCTGAAAAGGTGGAGCGAAAGGCTATCTAATCTGAATACTCTGATCACAGATTGCAATGAAATTATGGCTCAATTGGACCATCTAGAAGAGATAAGGCCTTTATTCATACAGGAAAGAAATTTCAGAAATATTCTCAAAGACCATATACTGAAACTATTACACTATAAAAACATCTTTTGGAAAAAGAGATACACCATCAGATGGGTGCAATTTGGTGACGAAAATACTTCTTTTTTCCATGCCTCGGCAACTGAAAGACAAAGAAGAAACAAAATTTCGTACTTGTTACTTGAAGATGGAAGAACAGTACGCTCTCATGAAGAAAAAGTGCATGCCCTGCTTACAACATACAAAAACAGAATGGGGGTGTCATTCAACCCAGAAATGATTTTTGATCTGCATAACATCATAAACACTGTAGAAGATCTAGAAATTCTTTCTTCTGTACCAACAACTGAGGAAATGGACAAAGTAATTAAGCAAATGCCAAGTAACAAAGCTCCTGGACCAGATGGTTACAATGGTATGTTTTTAAAGACCTGTTGGCATTATATCTGTCATGACTTCTACTCCCTGGCTATTTCTTTTTTTAATGAGGAAGTCTCTCTGGAAAATCTCAATAATTCTTACATCACTCTTGTTCCTAAGAAGCAAAACTCTGAAACAGCAAATGATTTTAGACCATATCCCTGATGAGCAGCTCATTGAAATTTATCACTAAGATAATGGCTGATAGACTGCAGACCAGAATTTTGGATATAGTTCATGAGAATCAATATGGTTTTATTAAGAAAAGGACCATCCAATATTGCCTAGCTTGGACTCTAGAATTCCTACACCAATGCCACCAGAGCAAAAGAGAAATTGTCATCATAAAAATTGATTTTGAGAAAGCTTTTGATACAGTAGAGCACTCAGTCATCTTAAAAATGAAGGAATGTAAAGGCTTTGACCCAAAGTGGATACACTTAGTCCACGATGTTTTATCCACAGCTTCGACTTCAATTTTACTCAATGGGGTGCCCGGTACACCTTTCGAATGTAGAAGAGGAGTCAGGCAAGGAGATCCACTCTCTCCTCTTCTTTTTGTCCTAGCTGAAGATCTATTGCAAACTCTGATCAATGAGGCCTGTAGAAGAAATATTTTATTACTGCCTTTGCCTCAAGAGAATGTCCCTTTCCCTGTGATACAATATGCGGATGACACTTTGATTATAATGAAAGCATGTCAGAGAGAAATCTTCTTCCTAAAAACAATTCTACAGTCCTATGCTATGGCCTCTGGCTTAAAGATAAACTTCCACAAATTGTGCATGATTCCTATAAATGTTGCTGAAGACAAAATGGAGATTCTGGCAGGAACCATGGGCTGTCAAGTAGGGAAAATGCCTTTCACTTACCTTGGACTACCAGTAGGTACCACAAGACCAACAATATCAGACATGGCACCACTCATTGATAGAACTGATAGGAGATTGTCATGTATAGCCTCTCTTCTGAACTATGGGGGAAGACTACAAATTGTAAATTCAGTCCTATCAGCTTTGCCAACTTATTATATGTGTACATTGAAGCTTCCAAAGAAGATAATCCAACATATTGATAGAGCCAGGAGACACTGTCTATGGAGGAAAAACTCAGATATGCAGGTAAAAGCAAATTCTCTTGCTGCATGGGACATGGTATGTGCACCAAAGAATAAAGGAGGACTGGGAATAATAAATCTGGAATGTCAAAACATTGCTTTACTGATGAAACATCTAGATAAATTTTACAACAAGAAGAATCTGCCTTGGGTCAAATTAATTTGGAGTCACTATACAAATGGAAATCCTCCACATGCATGTAGACAAAGAGGATCTTTATGGTGAAAAGATATTCTTAAGTTAACCCCCCTATTCAGAGAAATTTCAAATGTAACAATTGGCAAGGGAGACACCACTCTGTTTTGGAAAGATCAATGGAATGGACATGTCATGTCTGAAGAGTATCCAACACTCTTTTCTTTTGTTCTTGATGAGGACAAATCGGTGAAATATTTTATACAAACAATGCAGCCATCTCATAACTGTCACCTTCCACTTTTATTGGAAGCAATGCAAGAATGGAACATTCTATCAAATGAAATACAAGACCTTGAGTCAAACCAAAATGAAGACGTTTGGGCTTACTTTGGAGAAAACAAGAATTTCAGTACAAAGAAACTTTATAATCTATACTTCTCTCATATTCAGCCGCCTCCACCCCTATATATGATTGAAAAAGTAAGTGCACAATGAAACTCAAAGTCTTTTTGTGATTATTAATGGTCGATAGACTGAACACTAAGGATATACTACAAAGAAGACACTTTACCATCCAAAATGGTCCAGAATGTGTACAGATCGCATACATGAGGATATCAAGCATCTCTTTTTTAGTTGCCCGTTTGCAAAGCAGTGTTGGCAGTTTCTAGGAATCATTTGGCATGATAAATTGGTTTTAATGGACATGATAGCAGATGGAGGCACTCAATTCAGATTCCCTTTCTTCATGGAAGTATTAGCAATTGCAACCTGGAATATTTGGAAAAGAAGGAATGATCTAATTTTTAAGAATATACAGCTGAGTTTTGGTCTTTGGAGGGTGAAGTTCAAAGAAGATTTTGCTCTATATATGTATAGAGCAAAGGAGTCACATAAAGAAACATGGCAATCATGGATTGATACATTCTTGTAAAGTTAAATGTAAATTCCTGTAACCCAACAAACTCCTTGTAAAAATTTCCTTTCATATATAATATAATATTATATATATATATATATATATATAATATATATAGCACAGTAGGAGACTCTCATGTTGTTTCACGTTAAAAAAAGACCATTGGTTGAAGATCTGTAACTGCTGTGGAAGAAAGAAGGTGTCCTTGTGTGGGATGAGGACAAACAGGAGCAATTTAACCTACAAGCGTTGCTGTTCGTAACCATTATCGATTGTCTTGCACTTAGCAAACTATCGGGACAATCAAACAAGGGGTATAGGGCCTGCACCCACTGTATGGATGAAACTGACAGTACGTATTTGAAACATTGTAGGACGGTTGTGTACATGGGTCATCGTCGATTTCTTGTTGTAAACTACCCTGTACGAAAGAAAGACAAACATTTTGAACAAAAGGTAGATCACCGTACTAAGCCTAAACATCATAATGAAAATACTATGTTTACTATGGTGAAAGATCTAAAAGTAGTATTTGAAAAGAGACTTGGCAGCCAACCTATAGCAAGTGAAGATGGTCATGCGGTGATGTGGAAGAAGAAGTCTATTTTTTGGGAGTTACCTTATTGGAAAATCTTAGAGGTTCGCCACGCAATCGACGTGATGCACCTCACTAAGAACCTTTGCGTCAACTTGTTAGGCTTCCTAGGTATATATGGGAAGTCAGAAGATACACTTGAAGCACGTCATGATCTGAAACATATGAAACAATGTGACCGCCTTCATCCGGAACCGAAGGAGAAAGGAAGCCATTATTTACGTCCAACTAGCTACACTCTGAGCAAGGCAGAGAAGGAAAGTATGTTTGAATGCTTGGACAGCATCAAGGTATCGTCTAGATACTCATCGAATATAAAGGGAATAATAAGCATGAAAGAGAAAAAGTTCACAAACCTAAAGTCTCATGACTGCCACATGTTGATTACACAGTTGCTTCCTATTATAATTTGGGGTATCCTTCCTCATAATGTCCGGATAACAATAACAAAGCTTTGTGCTTTCCTAAACACAATTTTGCAAAAGGTCATTGATCCAGATAGATTAATAGTCCTACAAAATGACGTGGTCCACTGTCTTGTCAGCTTTGAGATAATCATTCCACCATTCTTCTTCAATATAATGACGCATCTTCTATGTCACCTTGTCAAAGAGATCGGTATTCTTAGTCCTATGTACCTACACAACATGTTCCCTTTCGAGAGGTACATAGGCGTTCTAAAGAAGTATGTTCATAACCGTTCTCGTCTGGAAGCATGCATCGCCAACGGGTATGGAACAGAGGAGGTCATTGAGTTTTGCGTAGAATTTATTGAAGACCTTCGTCCAATCGGGGTCCTCGAATCAAGCTATGAGGGGAGACTACGGGGAAAAGGGATTCTTGGAAGAAAACCAATAATGACTATAGACAACGATTTATTACGTAAAGCACATTTTACGGTTTTGCAATAATCTTAGTTGGTGGCTCCTTACATCCAAGAGCACATGGCGATTGTTTGCTCCAAAAACATCGGAAAGTCCGTTGTCTGGATTACACGTCATCACATTGATACTTTTTCTGCTTGGTTGCAACAACATCTTATGGGTAATAGGACGATTGATCATCTTGCTCAATCTCGACATTCCAAGGATATGAGATCAATGGGTATACATTTTTACACAAGAGCCCAAGACAAAAAGAGCACAAACCAAAATAGTGTTGTTCGTATTGATGCCATGAGATACGATGGAACAACTAGCACGTATTACGGTGGCATCGGCGAGATATGAGAACTCGAGTATGGACCTTTGAAGGTCCCTCTGCTTCGATGCCAATGGGTTAGGCTGACTAGTGGAGGCGTAATGATTGATGATTGTGGGATGACAACAGTTGACCTTAACAAGGTTGGGTACTCAGACGAACCATTCATCCTAGCCAATGATGTAACACAAGTATTCTATGTGAAGGAGATGTGTAGCAAACCAAAAAAGGGAAAGGACCCGACGATGTTGCATCAACCATCACGTTATGAGATTGATTGTATGGACAATGTAAATTATTTATATTACCTTGGTGTATGGAAGATGTAAATTATTTATACTACCTTGATGTATGGACAATGTAAATTATTTATCATATTTTTTGCCTAAATAATATGTGTATTAATTTGATTTGCTATTTCTAGCAATGAAAGAAGTATTTTGGTTGAACATTTCAAAAATCCTAAGTGTAATGAAGTGACACTTCTACTAGTATGGTCCATGTCCTGGACTCTATGCGGAAATCAGGGAAACTTTCAACACAATCTTTGACATACTTAACAGGTACTGTCATCCATTCCACTATCATTATGATTGCTGTTATCACTACTATGTGGATCAAAGCATCATTAATTATAGTTTGTAACTACAGGGCATGGACACGGTTCCGTACAAATGTCTGTAGAAGAACTGGCTATGAGGATGGACTTTCTGATAAGTACATGGTCAAAAATTATATATCTATAATAGAAATATTCATAAGTTCGTTTCTCCTTTAGTGTTTACGACAGGAACAAGAAAACAATTTGTGTGGCTACTATGTTTGTGAATTTATTCACTGTATTATACACACCATTAACAATGATAAGGATATCGAAGTACGTAAACACCATCCATACATTATTTACACTCTTCTCATTGATTTAATATATTGATATCTTATTTTTTGAAAATGACAGATTATTTGGATGAAAAACCAACTCCCCCGACGGATTACATAAAGGCTGTTCAAGAACAACTTATGGGATTTATTATGGACGAGATTGTTAATCCGCTGGGAAAATTCCACGATAATGGACAACCTCTTCCTCGACCTAAAACGTTGTGTTAGCTTCGTATATTTGTAATATATGATAGAACATTAGAAATTAATGATTGTACATATATCAAAAATATGTATTTAATTCACATTGTACATAAGTAATACCGGCAATTATATATACGTGATAATATATACAAATATATATTAATCAAATGTATATGTAATTATTTATATATATATTTATATATATATAAAGACATACACATATACATGTATATATGTATGTATGTGTGTGTGTGTACATACAAGCAATGAATAAAACAGCAAAAAACTCTTTAGTATCGGTTGGTAACACCAACTGATACTTAAGATAGTGTGCCCCAGCCACATGACGAACTATCGTACCGGTTGCTAACACTAAAGATTGTTTTTAGTCCCAGTTGATCTAACCAGGACTAAAAATACTCATTTTTAGTCCCGGATTATGCGTACCGGTTGCACAGCCGGGACTAAAAGGGGTTGCCAACCGGTACAATTGTGCTATTCTTCAGCAGTGCATGCTGCAAGTTATCTAAAAGAATCAACATACTTCAAGGTTCACTAGTACAGAACCGCTCATCTCTGACGGCCTTTCCTGTGCCAGGGACTTGCAGACCGTTACAGCGTCGTCATCTCTAACGGGCTAAAACAAGCACCGACAAAGATATACTTGTACAGACATTATCCATATGCATGTATTTCGAGCTCGTCACCGATGAGACCTATCAGTGACGGGCTTATGTGAAGGCCCGACAAAGATTATCTTTGTAATCTTTGTCGGGCCCTACACATCGGTAACGGGCTCTAATTAAGGCCCGATAAAGATAATAATTAGGCCCGTCACGGATGGTTGACATCGGTGACGGGCTCTGTATTAGGCCCGTTTGAGATAACTAAATGCCTGTCACCGATGTCCGTTGTTGGCCGTTACCGATATCTATTGCACACTATAAATACTCCAGCCGCCTAAGGAATGGTTATCCCACTGTTCACTATTTTGGTGGGAGGTGTTGGGGACGATTTTTTGTCTGTTTTTTCAAAGAAAAACAGAAAATTCAAAAAAGTAATTGAAAAATACAAATTAATTCCCATAAATTTAGTAATACTTATCTTACAAAATGTTTATATAATATTTTGTTCACTTTGCAGCGATGGATCAAAGTTGGATGTATGGAACTATGCGACATAGCAAAGAGTATAGAAGTGATGTTTCAAATTTTATAAATGCCGCGGAGGAGGACAGGAAAAGAAGAAACAATGATTACATTTGTTGTCCATGTACATATTGCATAAATGAGATCATGCTTGATAGCAAAGTGGATGTATACGCTCATCTGATATGTCGAGGATTCATGAAAGGCTACACATGTTGGGTAAAGTATGGAGAGCAAGAATCAGTCGACGATATTGCAGCTGTAGATAGAAGTGGTGCACAAAGTCAAGAAGATGAAGATGAGCATGACATGTTTGTACCTTCTCCATTGGGCGAGGTGAAATGGTTGATGTGGATCACGATCTGCTACAATACATGTTGCGTGACGTTGAGGACCCAGCTTACAACGAAAGAGATTCCATGAAGTTCACCAGGTTGGTCTGTGACTCGGAGACACCTCTATACGCCGGATGCAAGGCAAAACATACCAAATTGTCAGCTACCTTGGACCTAATAAAGCTGAAGGCAAGTAATGGTTGGACAGACAAGAGTTTCATAGAACTTTTGGAAATATTGTAAGTCATGCTTCCTGAGAAGAACACATTGCCTGAGACGACCTATGAAGCAAAGCATGTTTTGTGCTCTTTGGGGTTAGAGGTCCGTAGAATTCACGCTTATCTAAACGACTGCATACTGTACCACAAGTAATATGCGGACGTAGATGCGTGTCCTGTCTGCAAGGCTTTGCGATACAAGCGAAAGAAATGTGCTGATGAAGGAAAGAAGTCAAAGTGAGGTGGTCCGGCGAAGGTTGTGTGGTATCTACCTATCATTGATCGTTTCAAGAGATCTTTGCCAACCCCAAGAAAGTGGAGTTAGTACGTTGGCATGCCACGGAGAGAAGAAACGATGGTATGCTCAGACACCCTGCAGATTCGATTCAATAGAGGAATATCGATCGAAAACATCAAAAATTCACAACCGATCCCAGAAACATGAGGATATGTTTGTGTGCGAATGACATAAATCCTTTCGGAGACTTGAGCAGTTCTCACAGCACTTGGCCAATTCTTATTGCAAACTATAACCTACCACCATGGTTGTGCTTTAAAAGAAAATACATTATGTTGTGCTTGTTAATCCAAGGACCGAAACAACCCGGCAATGATCTTGATGTGTTCTTGGAGCCTGTTATGGATGATCTAGAAACTCTCTGAAAAGAAGATGTGAAAACTTGGGATGCGTATGGTCAGGAGAACTTCAAGCTGCATGTGCTATTGTTCTGCACCATTAATAACTACCCCACACTTGGTAATCTTTCTGGACAAACTGTGAAAGGAAAGAAGGTTTGCTCCGACTGTATGGAAGATACACGCAGTAGGTGGCTGAAGAAATCACAAAAGATGATTTACGTGGGTCATAGGAGATGGCTCCCGCTACGTCACACATTTAGAAGACAAAAGAAAATTTCCAATTGTAAAAGAGAACTTCAACTTTCTCCTAAGGATTTGTCCGGATGTGAGGTCTACGACATGGTGAAGGACATAACTAATGTGTTTGGGAAGAAAAGGAAACGTAGTAAGGCAAAGAAGAAGTGTATGTGGAAGAAAAAATCCATATTTTGGCGATTCCATTACTAGAAGGATATTGAGGTCCTTCATTGCATTGATCTCATACACGTGGAAAAGAATGTGTGTGAGAGTTTGGTTGGCCTACTACTGAATATTCCTGGAAAGACAAAGGATGGGTTGAACACGCGTCTTGATCTACAGGAGATGAATATTCGCAGTGAACTTATGTCTGTAACTAATGAAGAGACAGGAAGAGTGTACCTCCCTCCAGTTTGCCACACCTTGTCGAAGGATGAGAAGATCGCATTGTTATTCTGCTTGAAAGATATTAAAGTTCCGTCGGGCTATTCAGCAAGGATCAGTAAGTATGTTTCATTCGATGATCTAAAAGTGGTTGGAATGAACTCTCACGATTGCCACGTGCTAATCACACAGCTCTTACCAGTTGCTATAAGAGGTATTCTTCCACCCAAAGTTCGCCACACGATAATACGTCTGAGTGCATTCTTCAAAGCAATCAGACAGAAGGTTATAGATCCTGAAGATCTTGATGGGTTGCAGGCCGATATTGTCAATACCCTCTGTCATTTGGAGATGTATTTTCCACTGTCTTTCTTTGATATCATGATTCATCTCTCTGTTCATCTTGTGAAGCAAACAAAATTATGTGGCCTAGCTTTTCTAAGAGAAATGTACCCGTTCGAGAGATACATGGGAGTTCTGAAGTCGTACGTTCAAAATAGAGCAAAACCGGAGGAGAGCATCATTGAAGGTTACACGACTGAGGAGGTTATTGAGTTCTGCATCGATTACATGTTCGAGACTGATCCTATTGGAGTTCCAGCATCTCGTCAAGAAGGAAGGTTGTCAGGTGTTGGCACAATAGGCAGGAAAAGAATTGTGCCTGATCAAGCTCCTATGCGCTGGCCCATTTTGCTGTGCTCCAACATATGGCAGAAGTTGCCCCATACTTTGAGGAGCATTTAGCGAAAATCCGACAGGAGAACTTGTGGCGATCGGATATGTGGATAAACACAGAACACAACTCTCGTTTCAATGAATGGTTCAAGAATCGTATTACAAGGTCGATCGGTGGCCCAAATGAAACAGTATGGTCATTGGCGGCGGGACCGTGTTGGGATGTTGACACATGGCAAGGATATGATATTAATGGATACACATTTTACACCGTCAAACAAGATGATAAAAGCATAGTGCAAAACAGCAGAGTCCGTATAGATTCATTTCAGGATCAATCAGGGTCGAACACATACTATGGCCGCATAGAGCAGATCTGGGAGCTGAACTACGTGAAGTTCAAAGTCCCTTTGCTTCGTTGCCATTGGGTGAATATACGCACTGGTGTGAAAGTCGACAAGTAAGGTTTCACATTACACATTATAGATCTAGCCAAGGTTGGATACGTCGACGAACCATTCGTACTTGTGAAGCAGGTCGAACAGATTTTCTACATAAAAGACCCTACAAACAAGAAGCTGCACGTCGTTAGGGATGGCAAGTGAAGAATTGTTGGGGTTGACAACATCGTCGATGAAAAAGAATACAACCAGAATCTTCATGTAAGACCTCACATCGACCTTGACGATGATCCTGAAGAGGATGTGACATATGCTCGTTCAAATCATACGGAAGGCATATCCTTGTAACTGAAAACTTTGTATTAATTTGTGTCATTGTCTTTGTAATGAATGAAAAATTTTGTATCATATCCTTGTAACTGTAGACAAGTTTAGATTATCTGCATTATAACAATGGTCAACTATAAAAGAGAAAACACAAATAATAGTAATTTGTTTCCTAAAAAAAGTGAAAGAATGCTATCTCAATTGGGCTTAACTTAAAGCCCATCACGAATGATCTCATCTCAATCGGGCTTAAACCTAAGCCCGTCATGGATGAAATCATCTCAGTCGGGCTTAAGTTTAAGCCCGTCATGGATGAGATCTCAATCGGGCTTAAACTTAAGCCTGTCACGGATGACTATCATCCGTGACAGGCTTAGCTTTAACCCCCGTCACGGATGTGGTTTGACCGCATTTAGACTAGGTTTTTCACTCACAGATCTACACATTCGCACGGGCTCCGAAAATTTTCTAAGTCCCTAGCACCGAACCCTAGCGCCGTCGCCCTCACCGCCTCCTCCCACCACTGCCGCCGCCGTCTCCTCCCATCGTCACTGTCGTTGTCTGCGAGCCTGGTCACCGCCGTCATCCTCCCTTGCCGCCACGCCTTTCTTCGAGCCTTGCGCTGCCGTCTCCCTCCTCCACCACCGTCGTACGTCCACCTTCTCTTTGAGCCCACGCGACCCCGAGCACGGCATCGTCGTTGCCCTCGTCCACCACCGTCGTCGCCGCATCACCACAGCCCTGAGCCTGACGCCACCACATCATCGACCTCCTCACCGAGCCTGGCCGGTTAGTGACTTAGGGATGAAATTTGTGACTTGATGAATTCTAGTGAAATTTAGTCTAGCTAGTGGAATTTTTATGCATGTTAGTATTTAGTGAATTATATGTGATGTTCATGTGTGATGTTTATGTGTGATGGGACTTAGTATATATGTGGATATATGTCGAATTTAGGGTATTTTAGTTAATTTAGATGAATTCTAGTGAAATTTTATTGATTTTAGGTATATATTTAGTATTGTGTGATGTTTGTTTGGTAAGATGTATTTAGTATTATGTGCGATTTTAGGTATGTATTTACTATTATGTGTGATTTTATTGATTTTAGCTATGTATTTAGTATTATGTATTTAGTAAGATGTTTGTTTTTACTTTTTGTCATACACAAGTTATTAGAAAATGTCTCAGCAAGGCGAACCCATGTCGGCGACAACTAGTGGGACCACATCAACTCGGAACCCTAGGACCCAAAACAGGATTCCTAAGGAACGAATGACCATAATAGAGGTCGACGACCTAGGATTCCCTATGTCTTCTAGGAAAGTTATTAAGAAGTTCGTGTCGGTATGTGGGGTGCTAGGGAGGCGGCACTTCACCATTTTGGTCAACGACATCAAGTTTGTCCCAGCTGCAGAAAAGGACGAAGCTTGGGTGTAGTTCAAGCTGAGCTTCGAATATCCTGCAAAGGCCGAGAAAAGGCTCAAGAATCATGCTATCCAAAAGATGGGCACCGTATGAAAAAATTTCAAGACAATGCTAGTCGACGAGTATGTCCTCAACCCCAACGTCCCAACACCGTTTGACAAGTACCCGTGGATCACCCCGACTATGTGGGAGCAGTTTCATGCTGCCAAATCAACCCCCGAGGCCCAGACAAAAAGCGAGGCTGCTAGGGTGCTGCAGGCTAGAAACGTGCACCCGCACCAGCTTGGCACCGGAGGATATAGCGGGAAGCAAGAGCAATGGTAGAAGGAGGATGACGCTGCTGCGCAATCTAACACCTCGCTGCCATTTGCTGATATCCCGGACGAACTGGCAAGGAGTTGGGCAAGGGCAAGATATGTTAAGAACAACGATGGGACAATTATGTTCCCAAATCCCGAAGATCAACGAGTGTACGAGCAGATAGTAAGTACAACACATCGAATATGTTTAATTTGTTTCTATCATAGCCTTGATTTAACTTGACCTTAACTATACTGCAGATCAAATATGCTACCGAGAGACAATCCTCACAAGAGGTGTGCTCACAAAGACGCGAGGACGACATCCTCACGAAAGCGTTGGGCACCGAAGAACATCGTGGACGGACAAGGGGCGTTGGCTCCAATATTCCATGGAAGGTTAGGTTTCCCCAGTACATGTGGCAGTACAAGAAGCGGAAGCTGACAAGGGCGGAGAAAGATGCACGCTTGAAGGAATAGCTTAGAGAGAAGATCAGAGCCGAGCTTAGCTCTGAATTCGACGAGAAATTGAAATTGTCACGGGTGGAGGCACGCATCAGGGGTGAGATGCAGCAAGGAAATGCCGACCCCGTCGCCGCTCCCAGAGTAAAAGCGAGCCCCACGCAAAGACGTAGCAGTTGCGCATCAACTGAGGCGGCGGAAGACCAACTACCAATCCTTGCCACGGTTGACCATATAACGGTAAAACCAACAAACATTGCATATATTGTCTTAACAAATCCATATATTATATCATATTCTAAGAACATGGATGAATCTATCGCAGGTACCCACAAAGTACACCCTAGTAGTTAGGGTGACACCAACATTTACAGTCCCAGCCACCGAGGGTGTTGCCTTTAAGCCTACGCCAGAAACCCGAGTGCTTGGGGCGCAACTGATGGCCGGACAGGCTAAAGTACAAGTGGACTTGGTCAAGCCCGAATGGGTCATCTGGACTATTCAACATCCACCGAACAACGAAATTTTGACCCTAGGAACTGCACAAGGGACCTTTATCTAATGGCCCAAGGACCTCATTGAGATAAACATGACTCCTAGGTCAAATGCACCAAGTACTCGTCCGTTGCCAAAAACCGCTCCAACTGTTCCTTCAGCCCCTCCTACCATTGAACTACAAGATGATGATATCGATCTGCAATATGATACGGATTTTGGGGACGAGGGTATGGAGGCTGACAACAGGGCTAACATTCCCCCTCCTACCAAAAAGAGTAGGAAGGCACATTCTTCTCCACCATTGCATGAAACACACAAAAAAGTTGTTGGAAGGGGGAGAGGAAAAGGAAAACTGCAAGCCTCGCTTCTGGCTCCAAAGAAGCTAGATCTAGGCAAGGCGCCATCAGTTCATCCTGTGAAGCCTGCTCCGACTACCTTCCAATTAGACATGCCATTGGTTGGAGATAATGATTTGGTGAAGATGGGCCCTACTTGCAAGGAGTTGCACAAGTACTACATGGAGAAGTCCAATGCAAGGAGGAAGAATAGAGAGACCTCTATGATGGGATGGCACGGTGCACAACCATTTCTTAGGCCAGACGCCTATATTGTGGTTGACTTTTCAGATCTCTTTGACCTCTACAGACTGCGAGCGGTGGACACCAATCTCCTTAAATGCTACTCGTTGTAAGTAGTGTTGCATACAAAATATGGTTATAATAATCCATATATATGCTTATATGGGTCTTTATCCCGCTTATAGGTTAACTTAGAAGTATATACAAAAACATGAGCCGGATGTTGTCTTACTAGATCCATCTATATATGGTCAATGTGACAAATCTGAATCACGATCTAGTAAGGATGACTGATTACATCAGGGACTGATTGTGGGTCCGCCAGGACAAGGATTTCATTCTGTGTGTCTATAATCAACAGTAAATGTGTACCCTAATTAGATGCAAATCCACGATGCGTAAAGCTTTAGTATTTTACTTGCAATATATTAATGTCACAGGGCCTATTGGATTCTACTGGTCTTAGTGTTGAAATGGAGTATGGTATACTACCTTAACTCCAAAATTGAAGAGAAGATATACGATTGGTCGAAGATTAAAGCTGCAATAGATGACATGTGGGGCCCATATGTGCAAAAAGGTGGAAGGCATATGGATGGTAGACCCAACCTCAATCACAAAACAGACTTTCCATGCTGTCAACAAGTTGGTGACCAGTGTGGGTTCCACGTGTGCCATAACATGAGGGCATTGTTGCAAAAGGTGACATTGCTCAACCTTGAGGTTTGTGCTTAAGTTGTGTATGCGCCTATATATTTTAAGTACTTCAAAGTATATATACACTAACTTGGCGCCTCACATGCAAGAAAAAAATTTCAACATTCCGCCTTACGACTTCAAAGTCATTAGAGAAGAGATAGCACGCTTCATACTAGACGACATCTTATCAACCAAAGGAAGCTTTAGAATACAGTCGTAGCTAGTTCATCTCTAAATGGCTGAACATTTATCAATGCTTGTCAAAGATGTGTGATTATGTAACTTTTATGTATATATTATATGCAATACAATCTGGTCTGATGTTTCTGTATATACTTACAATGCTAATTACATTTGTTCCAATTTATAACTAGGTTTTGCAGGTTTTGATTCTTAACTCGATCTTGAAGATGCATGTCAGCGGTTTGGTGATCACTGAATGAATGTGAATGGCATATGTATGTGAATGGATGTGTGAATGTGGATGTGATTACTGAATATATGTTTGGTTTGTGAATTGCTATGAATGACATATGTGAATGGATGTGTGAATGTGAATTGATCACTGAATATATATATATGTTTGATTTCTGAATTGCTGTGAATGGGGTTGCTGGGAAGGAAATATATGTGTGCTTCTGTCATTTTTGTAGCAGACATGGCTAGCAAAGGCCTGAGGCTAGCCAAAAAACAAATTTTATTTTTTTGGGTAAAATACTCATCTGTGACGGGCTTAAGTTTAAACCCGATTGAGATGAGATCATCCGTGACGGGCTTAAACTTAAGCCCAATTGAGATGAGTCATCCGTGATGGGTTTAAGTTAATGCCCGATTGAGATGATCATCCATGACAAGCACCATACCTTAGTCATGTTCAAGTACGAGCTCGTCACGGATGAGCTCATCACTGACGGGTCCTAATTTGGCCGTAGTTTGACTCATCTGCTGGGTCAAATCTATTGGTGACGGGTTTTATTTTTGGTCCAATTGAGATAACTGTTATCCGTGATGGCCTAATACCCGATAGAGATGACTTCTTACATCAGTGACTTTTTGTTCATGACGGGACCTCTCTCCGACACAGATGAGGTTTGCCGTCCGATTGAGATGAGCTATCCCTGCTAGTGGTTCGATCTGTACACGTATTGCTATATGAATAGAAATAACACGATGCCAATAGAGATACTCCCATTTCGAAGAACCATGGACTGTAAGCAAACATGATACTATGTTTCGTCATGTACAAAACTGACATAAGATCATATCTCATTGCGTGTACCTGCACGTCAAATGCATCAAGGAGATCATGCCTCGCTCCAGCCGCAGCGGCGACGGCGACGGCGAGGCTCGTCAAATGCATCATTAGATCATGTCTGCTGGCTCCAGCCGCGGCGCCGGCGCTGGCGACGCCAACCGTCTGAATCGTGTGGTCGCCCGGCTACAAGAGCGCGCCGGCGGGAGCAGTAAGCTGGTGAGACGCATATGCGAGGTGCTTCTGAATTCTGATCTTGATGCGTGTCGTCATGGGGTTGGTCCTTGGAGACCCGACGGCGCCATTGATAGCATTTAATTTCATAATGCCGTAGCCTTTTTCGCGGATCGATGAACACCTATCGCTTTATTAATGATATTTAAATACTTGTATTTTTTAAAAAAACATAATGATTTTTTTCAATCTAAAAACATTTAGACGAATTAAGTGTTATTCGATCTACACATAGGAAGAAAAAACTAGCTGTAAATTCTGTAGGGCACTATATGCATGCAGCTATATGTTTTTCCCTTGATACGTGGGTTTGATTTAGAAAATGAATTACATCGCAACATATATTATCACTTTAAGAAATTTTTATAACTTATGCATACACTACTAAAAAAATCCTCATAGGAACCAGTCTTATAGGTGCCGGTTCATTTTAAACCGATACCTATGAGCCTTTTTACGTCTCCACACGATGAAAAAAATTAAAGAACCAGCAGGTATAGTATTGGTATCAGTTTTTCCTAATGAACCAGCACATTTAAGAAACTATAGGTACCGGTTCATTAGGAAAAACCGGTACCAATATTATAGGTACCGGTTTTTTAAAAAACAGACACCTATAATATATTATAGATGCCGCTTAATTAAAACACCGACACCTATAATATATTATAGGTGCCGGTTCTTTTAAAAAACTAGCACCTATATCAAATCAAGCTGAACTGGATGAGCCGAGCGCCGTCCTTATCTACTCCCGCCCGACGCTCACGTCCTTATCCATTTCTCGCATCTCTCTCCCTCGCATCTCTCTGCCTTCCCTCTCTCTCACGTCTCTCGCCCGGCGCTCACTCTCTCTCTCACGTCTATCTGCCTCCCCTCTCTCGCGTCTCTCTCCCTCCCCTCTCTCTCACAGCGGCTACCCGGCGGAGGCGACAGCAGCGACGACGGCCGCGCCCTCCCCTCCGCCAGATCTGGCGGGAGGGGAGGCAGCGGGCTCCTATGGCCGGTGGCTGCTCGGTGGAGGCGGTAGCAGCGGCGGCGGCGGCCGCGCCCTCCCCTCCGCCAGATCCAGCGAGAGGAGAGATAGCAACAGCGGTGCTGCCCTTCCTTCCGCCAGATTCGACGAGAGGGAAGGCACCGGGCTCGCCACGACGCGCGCGGCCATGGTGACGGTTCTCTTCTCCGTCCCTCGCCTCGTCTCCCTCTCCCTCGGCATCCCACCGCGGCTCTCCTCCTCTCCGCTGCGGTGGGGCGCGACCTTCTCTTCGTCTACTCTCTGCTGCTGACCGCCGTGACGGTGGGGATAGCTAGATTGACGACGCGACGACGGGGAGTCCGGGGGATTTCAGTGATTGTGATTGTGTTTGGACAATTTTTTTGATTGTGTTTGGATGATTTTTATTGTGTTGGTTGATGGGGATGATGTTGATCTTAGTGATGATGATGATGGAGAGCTGGCTCAATCGATGCATCGACTTGATTCGAGCCAATGCATCGAGCCGTATTTTTTTTGATAGTGGAACCTTAAAGATGCCGGTTTCTAAACCGGCACATTTGAGGACACCACAAAGGTGCCGACTAATGAGGGTTTTCCAACCGACATGATATTTCTGTAGCAGTGGTAGTGAGCTCCCTATACACCGGCAGTACATTATAGTGCTTCTCAGTATGTTAATTTTGCTGTCCTTCATTTTTTGCACGTTATTGATAATTTATGTTTTCATTTATTCCCGCGAGAGAATGCATGATTGCACAATGTGTTTCTTGTTAAGTCACATATATGTAAACATCTTGTGTTCATGTGCCGTTAAGTTCCGGGTTGTTGAGTTATATAATAATAAAAAGAAAAATTAGAAAACGCGCAGCTCGTTTGGTTGTTGCGTCGCAAAGCCTCTCTTCGACAAGAGACAACAGGCTATCGAAGCTGATTGGGGGACTATTAAAAGCAACACCCTCCCAGAAGAAATGGAAAAGAACAGATTACACCTGGTACAATGGAAAACAACATATTATCGCTGTCGCCCATTGCCATGGTACGTCCTTCTAGGTATCATAAGTATCGTTATCGCGGATGTTTGGTATGTGCAGTATTATCTACCTCCTTCGTCTCAAGATATTGCTATCTCTAGCTCTGTTCATATTCATAGTATTAGTATTAGGATATATAACAACATGTTAAGACATGGTAGTAGGCGTTTAGAATTTTTAATCAATTTTGCTATATTTATCGATAAATTTTCTCTTAAAAATTTATCAAATATAAATACATTATAATTATAATTATAGTGTAATTATATTGTAACTCGTATGTAACTAATAATGTAACTTTCACATAATTTTAAACTATTGATTTGCTTCAAGATTTGTGCATGTTGGGAAGAAAAAAATCATAGTGCGCACACGGGTGAGGAGATTCGGTCTCGTGACCTTCGCTTCATAAAAATAACATGTTATCATGGGATTTTTAAAAGTTACATATAAATTGGACTATAGTTACATGTAAGTTATAATGTAATTATATTATATTTATATTGACAAATTTTTATCAACAAATGTATCTAATGATAACATAAAAAAAATCATCAGATATTTATCAAGACGCCAAATCTCTCTTCCATTGGCCTGTCTCGATATGCATGTTGCCTTGCCATTAGGGATGCAAGTGGGCCAACCCGTGAATCTACTTATAAACAAAATTAGTATCTACGGATTACCTACTAATTTAGTCTATAAATGGATTCACGGGTTAATTCATTTGTATTCCTAGATATGACAAGTCGAGCCACGACACGAGAACTAGCAGGTTACCCATTTATTTGATTTATAAGTGGGTTTGTAGATTGGTCCACTTGTATCCCTGCTTGCCATGGCATGCGGCCATGCGCATGCAGCTCAAGCAGCCCACCTGAGATCACCAGCAATATATAAGCAGCCCAAAATAATGGTAGACACGGCCTACCATTGATGCGTTGCGAACTCCAACTTAAACGAAATAATAGGATCATATAACATTGCAGCAACAGATCAATCTTCTTATTGCCAACCGAACACAACTCCAAAGAACTATGATCTAACTAGCACAAATTACTCGATGAAACTAACTAATAATAATTGAAGAATTAGATATAACTGAACCCCCGCAGAAAAAAAAACCGCAAAAGAAAAGATATCACTGATAAATGGTTAAATCTATCCGAATCAGTGATTTTTGTCGCAAATATTACAGTAACATCTGCCATTGGGACCTGATCCCCTGCACATGTAACTCCTGACATTTTGCTTGGTGAATTTCGAGGAGAGCCAGCAGGAGAACTTGCACATAAAATCCGCACAGAAAGGCATCTTGGTATTAGATTGCCAGCATACTCCTACAAGAAAAAATTACCCATTAATCAGCAACTCAATTACAGTGACCTCTCACTTTATCTTTAATGCAATGGAAACAATAACTTATGAACGTATTCAGCCTTAATCACATATTCACATCAAACTAATAGGACTTGAAATCACTTCCTGTTTGTTGGAAGAACACAATATGGAAATTAATGAAATGATGATTCAGTTTCTGTGATGACTATTCATGAACCTGGAGGGCCCGGCGAAGAAAAATTCATGAAACTGGAGAGAGAGATAGAGAGAATTAATTAACCTGCAGAAGTAGGATTGCCAAGTGCTAACACAAGCACAATGATCAAGCAAACAGCAGCTTTTCTGCCATCCATGGCACTGTTCAGTTACGAAATGATCGATTAGTAGATCTAGGCTTATCATGAGTGCGGTTTAAGTAGCCTAATCATCCTCCTAGCCGCCTAATCAGCTATATTCCCGTTTACATGCATGGCCGCATAAAAAAGTCAATACAAGAGGATAGCAGGCCCATGACTTGAACAAGTCCAACGGGAGGCCCAAAATAGCTAAGACAAGGTCAACGAAGCCTGGTCAACTCTACCTAAAACTTTGAGAGTATATAGTTGGGCCAAAGCCTGCAAAGGGGGCAGTTCAGCCCATTACGTTTGTGGGCCAACCTAAAATTTTGACACCAAAAGATTCTCGGCCCGGCCCATATATATTTTTCAGAACAAAGGGTCCAGGAGCCAGGAAACCTGTGGATCGACCCTTGCTCTCGCGGCAGCGGCTCGTACGGCCGCGGCGGCGGCGCACTTCACCGTGAATCGAGGCGGCGGAGGCTTGAGGGCTCGCAGAGGCTCTCGGCTGTTCCGCCATACGAAGCACCCCTCCCGTATCGAGGTCGTTGTCGGCCCCCCTGGCGGCGGAGGGCCAGACTTCGTCGGCCGGAGCTACGCCGGCAAGGCCGCTGCCACAGCTCACTGGCTACGCGCTCGGTGTCCTCGACAAGGCCTCCGACACCCTCAAGGTCGTCCCTGTCGCCGCCAACAAGGTGAGCACTCATAAGCCCAATGCCACCAATTTTTTGATCTATTATGGTAACTAGAAGAAGGGAATACGCGGCAACACGCCGTGCACAACCGCCACCAAAAATTACCTGGAATACTATTATACCAAGCCTGTATTTGGCTATTTATAAGGGGATGAATCAAAATATTTCGGCACGGACCGATTACTAATTCAGATTACAGCTTAAAAGGAATGCTCAAGAAGCAAAATAGTAATATTGCAGTTAAACTGTATCCATCATAAGACTAACAGTGCATCGGCTACACGCCACGTATCCAGCTATGATTTAGCATTATTATTGAAAATATATATTAACTAAGAGCTCCAAGAAGCATAAACTCAAACGGATGTGAAAATGATCTTATTTTATTTCTTTGTATGCTCATCTCTTGCTTTTTTTTTCAAAAAAAAAAGAGGTATGGCCATATCATAACTTGAACAAATAATACCGTACAAATAATGACTCTATAGCGTGGTTCCTCATTAGTTTCTTTGAAACATCCTCCAAGCTGACTTTACTACTTTATAAAGAATACAACAGCTCAATAGTAAGCATCCATTATTTGACACAGCAGTTAGCCATCACTTCTCCATCTGAGTAAGTACATTTCTACAATCTTGCATGAAGAGAAGAATTTAGATGCCACAGTGACTAATCATATACATTTAAGAAAAAGAAACAAAAAGGAAAAATTAAGAAGAGCGCATTAACCTTATAGCTAAATGCAACTGGCATTGGCTCAAAAACTCTAACTTGGCCTATGATATCGGCAATAATTAGATTATGGAAAATATATGATTGTCAACTCATCATATGAATAAACTATTGAGAGCATAGAGGCACACATTCAACTAACTTGGAACTGTCCATTAAGTTTGAACCACAAGACTGATCTCCAAATTGCTCAGTATTGGGATAGCACAAAACATTAATGACAGCCATGAGCCCATGATGTTACAAAAAGAACAAACAACATGATCTATTGATTGCCTATTTTGAATGAACAAAATTCCTATCTGCGTACACACATATTCATCACTCAGACTTCGATCATGAAAAAACTGGCCATCAAAGTAAGATGCTGATATATCTAACTTTTGACAAATGGTTGATGCTTTCACAACCCAAAAGTACAAGCCAATGTGTACCATCACCATTGAGTTTAAGCCAAAAAAAAAAACAACAGAAAGAAAGCACCCACCAAACTATTTTCGGTGCTACATTAGCACAAACCTCTCTTTGCGGATGGAGGAGCATGTGCAATCTATATGCTCGGAAATGTATTAAGCTGAGATCAGTATTCAGTGAATGTTTAGTTCAGGAGTTATTCTCATTTGAGAGGACAATGCCATAGAAGTCAAATACTGTGAAATGGCTAAAATGACATGAAAATGTATGCCAAATAATCATGGCTCAGCTCACAAGAAGCAGCTATTATAGGTTTAATTTTTTGAGACTATGCATCAAAGATAGCATGCATCTTCTACATTTGGCATTGTATCTTCTATATAAATTTGGTGAGTGGGGAATGTATAGCAAGCCCCTCAATCACCTTCCTTCCTTTGTAAACTTTCCTGGTTATTCACTAGGTGGGCCTGTTTAATTGGATTCGGCCTGCACGAATTGTGTGTGAGCTGAGCTATCTCTTTCTCTCAAAATACGCTTGCATGGTATCAGAGCGGGATTGATCCCGTCTACCCCCTCCCTCTTTCTCTCCTCTTTCGCTACATCATGGCCTCTCCACAGCCCACCGACGGCGCTCCTCCTGTTGCTCCTCTCTCTGCCCAGGACGCAGCCGCCAACCTCGTCATGGCGCTCGCCACGGCCCATGCCACGGCAGCCGATGGTAAGAACGACAATTAAATAGATGGAAATAGATACTTCCAAAGGACTAGAATGCACTTTTTCCAACTTCTATCTAGTAATATAGTAATATATGTTCGTGTATTGCAATGAGCCATACTATTATAAATGGGCTAAAGATTGGGATGGACATCTAACATAAAAAGGGATTTTTTTTATCCGACCACTTTTCCCTTTTCCATCTTTCTTTGCGATTTTTCTTTCTAGAGCGCAACAACCTTTTCCATTTCTTTACGTTGTGTGAGGGAAAGGAGGACGACTATACTTCTATATAGTAGTATAGATATAGATAAAACATGATTGAAGCAATAATGGATCATCTTCTGAAATCATATAGCCGTCAAAAGTGAACGACGGTTCATCGGTTGGCCTCAAAGGTACATCTCTGGACCCTACCATATCATCATGTATGCCTAGGTTATAGTGCGCCGTAGCAGCGGGCGATGGTCAGCTGCTTACGGGAGAAGGCGTCGTCTCTCGACGGCCAAAGGAAGATTGTAACTTTTTTAGACTTTACCATGGGAGGAGAAAAACACAAAGAAGAAAGGGACTGCTATATATTTATGACGCCAAATTTTCTATTAGAAAATAGTCAAATCATTTTTACACTGTAAATTACTTAACTTTACACTGTAAATTTTAATAATTGTATTGTAATTTTTCTAATACATGCTATATAAGAGAATAGGGATTGGAACTAAATAATTGCTTACTTTTAATCTATCTGACATGAACGCATGCGCAAAGTTGACCTGAGGTTTGTATAAATATTGCCCTGGTTGGCCTCAAGGCAACAATGTAAAGCCCCATTTCGAATGTGTACTTTAATTTTATCCTACTGCAACTATCGAATGTATGTTTCACTTGGGCCCTAAACATGTGATTGGTTGGGACGAACACCACATCGTGGGCATATGATTTTTCCCTGCTGGCATTCCTCCCCATCTGACTCACACAATTCTTTTATATACATACGATTTCATACATGTGCACTATATTGTGATGCATGAACCTGCAAGTCATGATTGAGGGAGAGTCAATGCCCATCATCTCACTTCCACATGGACAATTTCATCAAGAAAACAGCTGCATTATTAGCTGAATGAACTTGTTGGATCAGCACATGACAACAATGTACCCATCACTACTAAACTACACATTCTTTATTAGAGTTTCTGAAATTATTCAAAGCTTTCTGTTCTACAATCTTCTTCTGGACCCCATCTCGGCCTCGCAATTTCAAGCCGGCGTAACGCCGTCGACCTCTTTGGCCGGAGTTCACCCCAGCTCCGGCGAGGTCACTGTCTTCCCCAACCGAATTCCATGGGAAAGCAGTCGACCATTGGTTGTCAAGCTAGTCAAAACCCAGTCACCGTTGCGATCCAATTGGCCAAACGGAGGCCAGAATATTATCCACGGAGCAGTCGCCGGAGCTGACAGCGGCACTTAGTGGAATCGTCCGTTTCTTCACGAGCGGAAATCCGTGTGGCGATGGCGAGCTTAGCTGCCTTAATTTGACGGTCTCTCTGAAAACTACATGCTGATTTTTTTTTTCGTTGGATTCAAAAGCAGAGCAGAGAATTGTATGCTTTCTTGGTGCCAATAAGATTGGCATATTCCTGGCTCCTTCCGGAGAGAAGAATCAGAGCATGGATAGTTGTTTTCGCAGAGATATTTTTCTCCATTTTTGTGATGGATTTTACTTGTGCTTGTTTAGATTGTTGGGGTGGATTTAATGTGTGATAGGGATGTGGCAGCAACTTGCTTAGTTCTGATCTCATGTTTTTTTTGTTTAAATAATATATTGGGCTGAAAGAATCACTGGTAACGGGATTGTTTGTTCCCAACTAACTCAATCAATCGCTGTATTAACTTAGATGGATGATGGTGATCAGGAACCCCCTAATTATGAGATTTGCTTCATCTTTCACTATGTTTTAGAATTTGCATCATTTTTAAAAGATTGCAGTTTTCACATGTGCAATTACAAAATTTACAGTCAATTTAAGCAAAATTCACCACACTAAAGTGTAGGCATATATGTAACATGATACTATGGTACTACTGTTCCTTGCTTGAAGGTTTGTATGAGATTTGCAATGTCAATGTAAAAATATTAGTAGCATCTATCAAACACTACTCATACAATGAATTTGGAAGAGATGAAAATTCACAAATATTTGGTCAAATGTTTGCCTCGTCGCAGTTAGGGAGCTTGGTGTAGTGGTGACCCGCCGCCATGTCTTCTTCCACCTGCTTCATGTCCCTGCACTCGAAGTAGTACGCCGTGACGGCGGCGACGGAGAACACCTCGACGGCGCCGAGGAGGAGCACGTACGCGACGCCGGCTGCCACCCCGGCCGGCGCGCTGCGAGGCCACCACCTGAGCGCGAGCGTGTACACCGGCGAGACAGCGGCGGCGAGCGCGAACGTGGCGACGACGTAGAGCACGGCCTGCGCGTTCTTGCCGCCCATGAGCCGCCACGCGCGGGACACCGCGCCGGCGCCGCGCTTCCCGGGCTCCGCGGCCGACACGGCGAGGGCCACAGCGCAGACGACGGTGAGGTAGACGAGGAAGAGCGACGCGAGGAGCACGGCCATGGCGTCGAGGAAGAGGAGCAGCAGGGAGTACTCGAGGAGGGGCACCATGAGCATCGCCATGGCGATGATGGCCGCGGCGCAGACCACCTCTAGGACGTAACCGAAGGCGATGGTCAGCACGGGGCCCCACACGTTCCCCCTCGCCACGCCGAGGAACCCGGATACGGTGGCGCGGCGGTCCTCGCCGCCGCCGGAGGAGGAGGAGAACGCCGCGACGGCGCCGAACACGGTAGCGATCTTGATCGCCGAGCCGGCGACCACCGCGGCGATAACGCACGCGGCGGCGTCGATGAGGAGACTCCGCAGGTCATCGTGGAACCTCCTGACGAGCTTCGGGTACGCGGCGCTGGCCAGGTCGGCGCGGCTGAGGGCGTCGGCGTCGAGGAGCACGGCGACGGCGCGCGGCTGCACGGCGAGCGAGTTCGCGAGGAGGAGCGCCCCCGCGAGCGCCGCGGTGAGAACGAGCAGCGGCAGGAAGACGCCGTGGCCCCGCGCCGGGACGACCACGCCGTGCTTGAGGAAAGAGAGGAACCCCGGTGGCGCCCCGACGGCGGCCGCCATGGCTCCCCAACTACGAAGCCCCAAGAACCCGAGCACGAGTAGAGCAAGGGCAAGGGGAGCTGCGATGCGATGCGAGGAAGAGGAGGGGAAAATGAGGGGAAAGAGGAGGAGGAGGGGAAAGAGGGGAGGAGAGGAGGGGAGAGGCGACGTTATAAAGTTGGGCTTTTGACTCGACACCATGGGCGGCGAGGCGAGCATATATGGACGGAGAAGGGAATTCCACGGCAAAGGGAAGGTGGACGGTGCTGCATCTTAGTTGGGCCTTGCTTCGGCCGTCCCAGCTCACAAGTTTCTTGGCCTTACTAGTCCAAGTGAACCTGCTCTCAATTAATGAGCATGGCTTGTTGCAGATGGCAGAGGACAGAGAGATTGTAAGTTTGTAACTCCTGAAAAATTTCGAAATTAAAATAAAGAAAAAAAATAAATTAAGACCTTTTTTAATATTTCTTCATGCTAGTATTTATTTAATGTTCTTTTCTTTGTCTGTTGTGTCTGTGCCAAATTACATTAAAAAAGAAATTAAATTTAAATTCTAAATTCAGTTATGAAATATAAATAATATTTATTAAAGTTATGAATGATTATTCTTTAGGGAAATATTTTTCAAATAAACGAAAATATTAATTATTTTCTAAAACCCTTTTTTAACTAAATCCATTTAAGAAATTGTTTTGCAAAACTTAAAGCAACAGTCTGTTTTTCAATCTGGCGGGCCTAGCCCAGTCCATCTAACGCTAACCCTAGTTATTCTGTTTTGCCAAAATAAGTCTAGAGCGGTCCCTTTTCCCTTTGGATTAAGTTCACTCTGACTCCCTAAAATGGACATAATCTAATTTATGACCCTCAGCCACAATACTAGATATGTTGACCCTTTAACTATTAAAACCGATGTAATTTAACTCCCAGGTCAATATTGATAGTGGTATTTGCTGACGTGATGTCCACGTGGCATCCTAGTAATCAGAGAAAATAAAAATAAAGTAGGTGGTGCTAGGTCGCCAATCCAGGAGGAGCATGTGTCCAATTCCCAGGACGCGTCTTCGTCTCACAACAGAGAAAGTGCACATACGGCTCCACAAGCCGATGCATCAGCAACATCTACATCAGTCAGTTTGACTGCGGCGGAAGCAAGTGGTCGAGTGTCTGGTAACATGTATGATATACCACATCTACCAGAAACAACAGCTGCCCCAGCTGGCCCAAGAACCCGACTTCAGAGTGGAATCAGAAAAGAAAAGGTATATACTGATGAAACTGTTAAATGGCTTAATTTTACTTCTTCTGGTGAACCACAGAGTTTAGAAGAAGCCAAGAATCACAAGCACTGGAAGGAGGCCATGGATGCAGAATACATGGCACTGATAGAAAACAAGACCTGGCACCTAGTCCCCCATAAGAAAGGAAGAAATATCATAGATTGCAAGTGGGTGTACAAGGTCAAGAGGAAAGCGGATGGTAGTCTTGACAGATATAAGGCATGGTTGGTTGCAAAGGGCTTCAAACAAAGGTATGGCATTGATTATGAAGACACCTTTAGTTCAGTTGTTAAAGCTGCCACCATCAGAATAGTCCTGTCTCTTGCGGTTTCTAGAGGATAGAGTCTTAGACAACTAGATGTTAAAAATGCCTTTTTTACATGGTTTTTTAGAAGAGGAAGTCTATATGAAGCAACCACTAAGATATGAAAAACTATCTATGCCTAACTATGTCTGTAAATTAGACAAAGCACTATATGGGCTTAAACAAACACCTAGAGCATGGTACTCTAGGTTAAGCACCAAGCTAAGTGAGTTAGGATTTATACCTTCAAAGGCTGATACATCACTGTTCTTCTATAAGAAAGAGAAGGTCACTATTTTCCTTCTCATCTATGTTGATGATATCACAGTACTTTTGCAGGAACTCAGCAAAGATTTTGTTTTGAAAGATCTTGGTGAATTGCATTATTTCCTTGGAATTGAGTTTCACAAGGTAAAGAATGGTATCCTGCTTAGTCAAGAGAAATATGCATCGGATCTGCTAACACGAGTTGGCATGCATGAGTGCAAACCGGTGAGTACCCCTCTATCAACTTCAGAAAAACTCTCTATAAATGAAGGAACTTTGCTTGGACCACAGGATTCAACTCAGTATAGAAGTGTAGTTGGAGCTCTTCAGTATCTTACATTAACTAGACCAGATATCTCGTTTTCAATAAACAAGGTACGTCAGTTTTTACATGCACCAACTACAACTCATTGGGCTACAGTTAAAAGGATCCATAGATATGTCAAACATACATTTAATATGGGTCTCAGGTTTAGCAGATCACCTTCTTTGCTTGTGAGTTTTTTTCAGATGCAGATTGGGCAGGCTCTCCTGATGATAGGAGATCAACAGAAGGTTTTGCTGTGTTTTTAGGACCTAATCTTGTGTCATGGAATGCCAGAAAACAGGTCACAGTGTCAAGATCGAGTACTGAAGCTAAATACAAAGCTTTGGCTAATGCAACAACAGAGATTATGTGGATACAAACACTACTGCACGAGTTGGGAGTAGAATCGCCACGAGCAGCCAAGTTATGGTGTGATAATCTTGGAGCTAAGTATCTTTCTGCTAACCCAATTTTTCATGCTCGTACAAAACATATTGAAGTTGATTTTCATTTTGTGAGAGAAAGAATGGCTAGAAAGTTGCTTGAGATTGCATATATATCTACGAAAGACCAAGTTGCGGATGGCTTTACAAAAGCTATACCAGTACGACAGTTAGAGATGTTTAACAGCAATGTTAATGAGTTAAGATTGAGGAGGAGTGTTAGATATTATCCTTTGTAACAAACATGCACGGGTGATAGTTGGTTTGGATAGATAGAAAGATAGGGCCCTGTTATCACGTGTATTTAGGATCTCCAAACCAACTTAATCCGGATATATATATGTAATGTTAGCGCGATTTGGCGTAGGTGAATAACACGCAACGCGTCCACTGAGACGCTTCCTCCAAAGACATCTGGTATCGCATATGCAGTAGCAGACACTGACATGGGCCCACATGTCATCCACTGCTACTGCATCAGCAGTATTGTAGATGATCTACATTCATGAATATATGATATGCATGGAACTATATAGTATGTTGGGAAAAAGAGCATCCAATTACTTTTCAGAATAAATGTATAAATTCCATCATGCATTCAATAACAAACATATATAGCGCATAACTGACAACAGAAGGTTCTGGTGATCGTTTTAATAAATTTTTAGTACACCAATTTTTGACGATTAATTTTTGGACACACTTTCTAACTACAAGCCAGTGCGAGACATTCATGCACTCACGTACACCCACCTTATATGATCACGACCACACACAACTACGTGAGTGTATCATTATCATATGTCTAAGACAATATCAGGGGCTATGATCTTATGTGGCATGGGTACACGCTTTCATTACTGTACGTACCCACGCATGCATGTGCTACCATTCAAGATTAAATCTCAAAAAATTACGAGCAGTCGTAAAGAACGGAATGTTTCATACAAGTATCTTATAACCAACTTAAGCTACCTCCGTTCGTAATTTTCAGAGACTTTTGGTTCGACATTTCCAATTCAACCTTTGATTTTTATGATAAATAGGTAAAAATTGAAGACGAGTTTAATTGACAAAATTAATTGTTAATTATGTATTTGAGAAACCCATCAAATATAATATAAATTTTTAGAGCAATTAATATTGTTCCAAATTTTATACGGAGCGGGCAATCAAACAAATCTGATATTTATGTGGTTTCAAACAGGTGAAAATAATTAAACAAGCCAAAATTCTGGACAGATGCACCTCCATGATACATGATATAATACTAAAGTTACAAACCAAAAGTTCGGTTTGATAGTTTACCTAATCAGTCGATCAGCGTATAGCTTAGTAGTTAACTAGCTAGTCTCTAATATCTTTGCGATTATCAATCGAAGACAGAGAGCCTGGTATGTGTTGGAGGGCATGACACGAGGGCCTTCGACCGATCCTGCTGAAACACGATGGCAATTCGATCGATCCTGCTGAAACACGATGGCAATCGCCAAGACAGAGCATCGACTGTCATAAATGACTGCAGCTCCGGGTGAAGCTACCAGGTGAAGCGACACGTTGAGGACGAGGCCGAAAGCCTTCGTCCCCAGGCCGAAGGCTCCCATCTCCCAGAGCGAAGGACTTTCCACCCCCAGGGGAAGGATTCAGGGCCTTGTAGGGCCAACCCGCTAGGGAAGGCCCATCCAGTGGCCCAAAAAGAGGCCCAAGCCTAAATTGTTTGTAATTGCCCTCGTAAATGTCCCTCTCATAAGGGTAACTATGTAAATTCCCCTGTACTTAGAAACCCTAGGGTGCATGAGCTTGTATTAGACCTATAAATAGGCCCCAAGGGGCATGTACTGGGGGATCCCCAAGAAAAAGAATTTTAATACCAATACATTGCATTTACTTCCCGCTCAAGTGAAACCTGCTTTTTCGACAGAGGCTGTTGACATTCGACAATAGCTGGCGCCGTCCGTGGGGAACCCCAGACCATGTTACTGATGCCACTGAAGAAGTCCACGCGCGAGAGAGTGGATCCAAGGCGGCGCGAGGCCGAAGGGGAGCCCGAAGTTGCGGGCGAAGCCGAGGAACCGGCCGAAGCCAGCGCGGAGCCGACGGTGTCCGGAGACCGCACGACAGGAATGGAACCGGCTAGGGTCGAGGCCGAAGCCCTAGCCGAAGCAATGACAGTGCAAGCGGAGCCAGTGATCATGGCATTAGCGGGCTCGGAGCGTGACCCGTCGAAGACCCACGCGACGGAGACAGAAGCCATGCGGCAGGACATGATAAGGCTGCAGGACACGCTTCGACGGATGCAAGAACAACACCAAGTGCATGAGGCCACCATGCAGGCCAAGGCGGCGACTTCGACTAGACCTGCAACTGCAACGGCCCTGGTCGTGCCCGCCATCCAAGTCGTAGCGCCTCTGGCGCTATAGGCGCAGCAGTCTTTGACGTTCCACGTTCACCCCCTGCACCAGATGACCATCATTCATCCAGCTAACCCGACCTTCGCCCCGACCCAGCCAATGAGGCTGATGCCAACGTCAGCGCCCCAAGCTCCAACCGACGCAGCTTTGGCCCTTCAGGCGCAATTTCAAGCTTTCCTCCAACAACTAAGTGAACCCCATGCTGCCGCTACAGCGGCCGTGGCCCCTTCAGCCCGGGCCGATGGCAAATCAAGCCCAGGCACAACAGCATGGCGGTTGGCGAACCTAGCTCCATCATCTTCGCCGGCCCTCACGCCTCCGCCAACCCTACAAGACGCCATGAGCGGGCAAGGCTGCGTCACAAGCATACCTTTGCCAAACGCATTGGTCTAGCCTCACGCTCAAGTCTAGGGAATGGGCTTTCACCCTTTGCGCCGCCGTACCCGGGCCTTTCGCCGCAGTACCAGCAGGGTTTGGTGTTAAGGGCGGGGGCGAAAAGAAGCTTCCTTTTAGCTAGGGACTGCGGAATCACCCAATCCCGCCCCAGTTCAAGTATCCCGCTGTGACAAGATATTCGGGTGAAACTGATCTGAGTGAGTTCTTGTCGATCTACGAATCGGCGATCGAAGCAGCTCACGGCGACGAAAACACAAAAGCCAAAGTGATACACCTCGCTTTGGACGGTATCATCCGATCGTGGTACTTTTACCTCCCATCGAGCAGCATCAATTCGTGGGAGCAGCTGCGCAACGTCTTCATCATGAATTTTCATGGGAATTATGAAGAGCCAAAAACCCAGCAAGATTTGTTTGGTATTCGCCAGAAGCCAGGCGAATCCGCAAGGGAGTATGCAAGACGATTCTCCCAAGCAAGATGCCAGGTGTAGGATATTACTGAGGCCTCGGTGATCAATGCCGCTTTGGCCGGACTTCTCCCGGGTGACCTCACAAGGAAGATTCCGAGGAAAGAGCTGCAAACTATCGAGCACCTCTTTTGCATCATTGATGGCTATGCTCGCGGCGAATAAGACACCAAGCGGTGACTCAAAATCCAAGCAGACTACGACAAGGCGACGGTGAAAGCACAGGAGTCCGCAGCCCAAACATGAGCGAACGAAGCCCCACCCTAGAGACAAACACTGGTGACTCAAGCCATAACATGGAAAAGGTTTCTCAATGAGAAGGCAAACTGGTAATGGCAGTTGAAAAAGTCTAGAACCTTCGCAAAGACTTCGACGCAGGCCGAAGAATCGGGCAAGGGCAGCCGCCAAAAAAGAGATACAAAAAAAACAGGTACTGTGAGTACCACGGCAAGTCGTCGCACACGATCGAACAATGCCGAAACATTCAACACCATGGCCACCCCCAAGCACCGAAGCCGAACCCCGGCGCCGGCGAAGATGCTCAACGGGGGGCGGACCAAGAAAACCCGCAGCAACCTGATGGGCCTTGAAGGGTGATACAAGTCATTACAAGAGGAGTCCCGAAAGGCCACCTGCCGAAGCGTCAGAAAAAAGCACGCGCCCGCGTAGTCCACAACATCATGGTAGCTTTGGTAGGGCGCGAAGGGCCACAGTTCCTCACCTCCGAAATATCCTTCGGCTCAGCGGACACCGAGGGGGTGATCTTCCCTCACCAAGACCCCGTCGTCGTTTCCGCGTTGATAGCAGGGTGCGAGGTATGGCACATCCTGGTCAATGGGGAAAGTTCGGCGATTGTCATCTTCACTGATACATACGCAAAAATGGGCCTGTCGGTGATAGCTCTTTCGCATGCGCTCCCTTCGCTCCAAGGCTTTGGCGGAAGCATGGTGTATGTCCTGGGACAAGTTTAGTTGTGGGTGTCTTTTGGCCCTGAGAGCAACAAGCACGAAGAGCTGATCCTTTTCGACGTCATCAACATCCCATACCACTACAACGCCATCTTCGGTTGCGCCACACTCAACAAGCTTGAGGCTTTCGCCCACCACAACTACCTTAAGCGCAAAATGCCAGGCCCAATCGGTGTAGTCGTGGTGAAGGGGCTGCAGCCTTCGGCCTCAACAGCATGCGAAGCAGTCGTAGATGGGCGAGAAGTTAACACCCTGCAGCTTAATGATGCCGAGAGGGAGCACGTGATGCCAAAGCTGTTCCCACACGACAAAGTGAACAAGATCTAGGTAGACTAGTCGGACCCAAGCAAAGTCGTATCGGTTGTTGGCAAACTAGACGAAGAAGAAGCATAGGACTTCTTGAAGGTGATTGGGAGCAATCTGGATGTCTTCGCCTAGGGGCGCAACGACGTAGGCAGCGTCTCACCAGATCTCGTCATGCACCACTTGGTTGTCAAACCAGATGCGAAGCCCAAAAAGCAAAAGCTTCACAAGATGTCCGCTGATCGCCAAGAGGCAGCCAAGGTCGAAGTGCAGAAGCTACTCAAAGTTGACGTAATTAAAGAGATCGACCACCTAGAGTGGATGGCGAACCCGGTGCTTGTAAAGAAATTGAATGGCAAATGGTGAATGCGTATCGACTTCACCGAACTGAACAAGGTCTGCCCCAAGGATGTTTTTTTGCTCCCACAGGTCGACCAACTGGTCAATTCGACAGCAAGATGCGAACTCATAAGCTTCTTGGACGCCTACTCTGGGTATCACCAGATTTTCATGAACCCAAGGGACCAGGCAAAGACGACATTCATAACTCCTTTCGACACCTTTTGCCATCTCAGAATGCCATTCGGTCTCAGGAACGCGGGGGGCACTTTCGCCAGGCTAGTTTACAAGGTCCTCAGCACGCAAATCGGCCAGAACGTCGAGGCATATGTCGATGACATAGTCGTCAAAAGCCAAAGAGTGATCGACCATCCAGCCGACCTATAGGAAACATTTGACAGCTTGCGAGCGGCCGGAATCAAGCTGAAAAATGCATCTTCGGTGTACACGCGGGCAAAGTCTTGGGATTCCTAGTCTTCGAGGGAGGCATAGGGGCGAACCCAGAGAAAATCGATGCAATACAGCAAATGCAATCGCCGACGAGTGTACGGGAAGTACAAAAGCTCATGGGGCATATCGCGGCGCTTAGCCGTTTCTTGGCCAGGGCAGCCAAAAGGGGCCTACCCTTCTTCAAGACTCTATGGGGGGCCGACAAATTTAGCTGGACCCCCAAGTGCCAAGCCACTTTCGACGAGTTAAAGAAATGCCTTCAAAGTCCGCCGGCACTGGTTAGCCCAACGGCAGGAAGCGAACTATTGTTGTACTTAGTAGCTTTGCCCAACGCGGTTAGCACGATGTTGGTACAAGACACCAAAGCTGGCCAAAAGCTGGTGTATTTCATCTCTGAATCCCTCCAGGGGGCGAAGACACACTACATGGAAATGAAGAAGCTGGCATATGCCCTGGTGATGGCCTCGCGAAAGCTGAGACACTATTTCCAAGCTCATAGTATCTTCGCAGTACCCAATTGGCGAAGTACTCCGAGGCAAAGAAATCATAGGGAGGCTGAGCAAGTGGGTGGCCAAATTATCTCCCTGCAACCTCGCTTTTGTGGCCAAAACAACCATCAAGTCCCAGGTCCTAGCCGACTTCATTGTCGAATGGACCCCAGCCTTTGCCTAAGAACCCAAACCCGTCGAACAACTTTGGGTTATGTACTCGGACAGTTCGTGGTCTCATAAGGGGGTAGGAGCTGCTGCGATCCTCATTTTGCTCGGGTTCATGGTGATCCGATATGCAGCCACACTCCAGTTTGAAACAACGAACAACACCGCAGAGTGCAAAGCTATGCTGATGGGGCTGCGAAAGGCACGGGCTCTAGGAGTTCGAAGGCTGTTAATTCAAACAGACTCCAAACTCGTAGCCGAACAAGTGGACAAATCCTTCGTGGCGAAGGAGGAAGGAATGAAGAAATATCTGGAAGATGTCCGAGCAACAGAGAAGTGTTTTGTTGGCGTTAATGTCGAACACCTGCCCCACGGACAAAACGAAGAGGCTAACGTCCTAGTGAAAGCCGTAGCTTTGGGTGGGCGGCACGCACCTGGCGTATTCTTCGAAGTACTCTACACCCCGAGTATGCGAGACGCTTCGAAAGAGGTCATGAGCATCAGCCCAATGGAGGCTGGCGAAAATCCCGATGACTAGCGAGCGCCGTTTTTCAAACACTTGGCTACTGGATGGTTGCCAGATGACGAGGCCGAAGCTCAACGCTTGCAGCTGAGGGCCACGAAGTACAAGTTGGTATCTGGCCATCTATACAGAGCTGGAGTCCTTCATCCTTTGCTTCGGTGCATCTCGTTCGCCAAAGGTGAGGAAATGGCGAAAGAAATACACCAGGGGCTATGCGGGGCAAAAGTCTTTCGGCAAGGCATATACTGGCCGACCGTTCTACGGGTCTGCGTTGACCAGGTGAAAAAGTGTGAAGGTTGCCAGCACCATGGTCGTAGCCAAGTCGCCCTACAGTACGAGTTGCAGCCGATTGCCCCGATCTGGCCCTTCGCCAGGTAGGGGTTGGACATCATTGGCCCATTCCCCAAAGCCAAGAATGGCTATCGCTTCGCCATCGTTGCGTTGAATACTTCTCCAGATGGGTCAAAGTGGAGCCCGTCGGCTTAGTCACTTTGGCCATAGTTGAAAAGTTCATTTGGAAGAATATTGTGTGCCGCTTTGGCATACCAAAAGAGTTCATCACAAACAATGGCAAGCAGTTCAACTCTAAGAAGTTCAAAGAAATGTGCGAGGGGCTAAACTTGCAGGTCAAGTTTGCCTCGGTAGCACACCCGTAGGGGAACGGGGCTGTCAAAAGAGCGAATGGAAAAATTCTCGAAGCACTAAAGAAACGGCTGGAGGGTGGGCCAAATGAGAAATGGCTTGAGGAGATGCTTTCGATCCTCTGGGCCCTTAGAACCACACCAACAAGACCAACAAAGTTCAGCCTATTCATGCTCCTCTACGGGTAACCTTTACTAGGGGCGAAGACAGTTGTGAAGTTTCGATCGAGCTACTGGAAGGAGTAAGAGTCGAAGCCCTTGGCCACATGACAATGTACGCTTAGGCCACTTCGGCCTCTTACAACAGAAGGTTCGACCAAAAGAAGGGTCTTGGTCGCTACAACCTTTACATTCGTGTTTCGCCACTTCCTTAAAGAGGGCCGAATGCACGCCTTTCAACATCGGAACTGCAATGGGAGTTGTCCTAGTAGAAGACAAATTTAAGGCAAACAACAGTTTTTTGGAAAAAGTGGTAAAAGCCTAAGAGTTTATACACATATATATAAAAGTGGGAACAGCCACCGGAATGCCTTACAAAAATATCGGCATACAAAATCCTACAGCTAAGTAAGCCCACATGGGGCCTAGCGAAGGCCTCCGCCGCATCCCTCTCAAGCGAAGCAGTGGCCACCGTGATCTCGCTGACGCCTGCCGAAGGCTGCTTTCCTAGAGTCGGAGCTATCAGGTCAATGGCCGGCGGGGCGCCGTGTTTGACCACCGAAGGATGATGGGCGGGTGAAGTCGGAGTCCCGGGTAAAGAGGACTCGTGAGCCTCACCTTGCCCTTCATAATGACCTTTGTCGTTTTCTTGCGAGCATCCACCGTGGCAGGAGTTGAATCCTTCTGGTGGGACCCGGCTAGCACGCGAGTGGCGATCGCTGCGAAAGTCTTTTCCCCATCTAGTTCTTCGTCGGTGGCGGCAACGGTCGAAGGTGCGTGGGGAGGATCCGGACTCGAAGTGGAAGTGTAGCCATGCGAAAGGTCCTCTTCATCCACTCAGAGAGTGCTGTCCGTCTCCCCGAGATCCGTTCCCTCCCATTCGCCGTCCTCATTGTCCGCCTCGACCTCGGACGCGGCTTTTTCTTCTTCTTCTTCTTCATCCTTCGCCTCCGACCCCTCTTGGGACGAGACAGCGCACTTCGCCAACTTCTAGGCTTTCGCTCGGCTTGTCGAAGTGCCCTTTGCGACAACCCTTTTTCTTTTTATCATGGCCTCAGCCCCGTCATCGACCACGATAGTATTAACCGGGTTCACCCGGTAAGGCAACTCGCCGGCGAATACGCAGTTTGCCCGGCCATCCGACTGCCGGGCCAATAGCATCCCTGTATTCATGAGGGATGAGGTCCCCTATCATTTTCCTCGCCTCCTCTTCGGCGTTCTCTAGTGAATGGACTAAGATAAACAACAAAGAAACAAACCAATCTGAGTCCCGCGGGGAGAGGCGACGAAAGGAGACAAAAAGGACACCAAGGGCAGGGCCGCGAAAACACTTATGGTTGATGCCGTCCGACAGGACAACGCGGGAGAGGCCAAACTCTAGATTGGCGGTGTCCAAGCTACCCTCCGGTCCCAGGCCAAGGGGTTAATCCGGAGCATGCAAAACTCCTCGACCAAGTCCCAGCAGCTAAGATGGAGGGCGATCTTTTGGAGCAGGACGAAGCGGGCCTCCATCGTCCCATCAACCGCCACGTTCGGCTTGCCTTCTAGGCCGATCGCGCGTCGATGCATCCGAAGGGCGTTCACCTCCTCTGAACCAGCTGCATAAGGGATCGAGTGGTAAAACCACTTCGACATCTAGTGGCGATCCCACTTAGGCATGAAGGCCGGGACAGGCCATAGGTCCGATCGCTCTGGTAGCGGGTTGAAATTCACGCTGCCGAAGTGTTAACGACGGATTTTGGTAATCGACTTGGAAAGGAAAGAGGAAGCCGAAGCAGAGAGGAAGGATTGAGTTGAAGTCGGACCAGGCTTTGTATCGGACCCAGTGACCGTATCGGACTTGGGGAGTGTTGCTATAAAGGGCATATCGGCCGATACGGATTTGGTTTGGTCGTGGGCCGATACGGGTTGTGAGTTGACAGTGTCAACATGGGCTTGGTTTGGGCTCGAAGTAAGCTTCAAGGGAGTTGCCAAATAGAGATAAAGCTCGGTTTTAGGCAATTGTATCTTGTACATTAGGTAGTTTAGATCTAATCTGTGGCTAGAGTCTGCCGCAAAGACTTGTTTGTTAGTTGTAGATAAGATCGTGTCCTACACGGGTTCTGTTGTAACCTCGGGTATAAATATCCCGATAGTTTGTACATGTAAAGGCTCTCGAATCAATCACACAAAAACCAGTTCAATCTACTTTCGGCGCATCGCCAACCCTCGCAAGAGGTCTTCTTCGACGAGTTCTTGTTTCCCCGGAGCAGAGGTAAGAACTCGTCCCCGACGATCTACATCGTCGGGGCTGGCGTGTCGCTTTAGACACGTTAAGCCTCGATGATATGATCGTCGATTATCATGTTTTGGATAGTTTTGACAGGTATCTCGATTAAGCCTTGCCAGCGGTTTACTCGCTTTAGGGTTTACTGCCGACGGTGGTTTAATTTGCATGCTTGGCCAGATTATTCAATGCATCTGTCATCCCCAAAAGCAATCGACGACTTGATTTTCTTTGCGTTAAGTCTCAATTCACACTTTGAGTTGCTATCGACCTTAGTCATGTTTTGAGATTTAACACAAAGCCTGTTTTCGATTGTAATTAAGGATAGTACCGGGGTTTTAGCCGGTCTTACCTAATACATGTGATTATTTTATGTTCTTGCATGTGTTTGCCACTTATGCATGCGGATTGGTAAATATAAATACATTGATTATAAGATATTCTCAGGATCTCTCTGTGGTTGGTATATTTATATTGGCTGATTGGCTTGTATAGGTTTGCACTAGGGTATTAGCTAGTGCGTTTATCTTCATGCTACCCTCATCGGCCGATTCCAGTAATTCGCTATAAACATGATAACCTGGGCCGATGAGATTAAATCTACTTTATTAGTTCTATCTTATTATTACCTCAAGTAAGCCGATATAGGTTTGCCCTATCGGCTAGGCCTCCACGATGCAACATCGGCCTATCGGCCGATCGGCCATCGGTTCTCACATGTTTTATTTGTTTAATCTTGTTGATTGCAGATCAAATCAACTGGCACGCTCTACTTAAGACTAGGCAAGCCATTTGGACCTGCACTGGAGTTAAGCAGATCTCCCAGGCCGCCGTGGTAACGCGGAACCCGTTTGGTTGCTGGACGGGTCGAAATTCTGCGCCAACACGAAGATGGTTTTCCGCGTCCCTGCCGGGGTCGACACGGTCTTTTAATAGATGGTGGCGGTGTGAAGAGATCCGCTAAAGGCGCGAATCCCGATGTCTGACACATCCAGTCGAACACCAAGATCCGCACGAGGGCCGAAGGGCTCAGCTGCGGAAGCTCCGGAGTGGGGGGTTTATAGCCTGCTTGTTGGCGTAGAATTTAGACCCGCCTCGCAACCAAACGGGTTCCACGTTTCCATGGCGGCTTGGGAGATCTGCTTAGCTCTAGTGCAGGTCCAAAGGCTTGCCTAGGTGCGTGTAGGGCGTGCCAGTTGATTTGATCTGCTATCAACAAGATAAACAAGCAAACCATGTTAGTAAACAATGATCGATCGGCCGATAGGCCGATGTCGCATTGTCATGACCTTGCCGATAGGGCAAAGCCATATCGGCTTACTTGTAATTGTGGTAAAGTAAGACCAAATATAGATCTAATCTCATCGGCCTTCATCAACATGTTAATGTCAATTAGCAACATCGGCCGATGAAGGATAAAAAAGATAAATGCACTAGCTAATACTCTAATGCAAACTTGTATGAACCAATCGGCTTATATAAATATATCGATCACAGGCAAACCCTAAAGAGTAACCTATGATAAACACATTATATTTATCAATCTACTCATACAAGTGGCAAATACATATAAAAACATTATGGTGATTACATGTATTAGATAAGACCGGCTGAAACCCCGGCGCTATCCTTAATTACGATGAAAAAACAGGCTTTGGGTTAGATCTCAAAACAGGACAAAGGTCGATGGCAACTCAAAGTGTGAATTGAGATTTAACACAAAGAAAATCAAGTCGTCGATCGCTTTTGGGGATGGTAGATGCATTGAAAGATTTAACTAAGCATAATAATTAATCTACCGTCGGCAATAAACCCTAAAACGAGTAGATCGCTGGCGAAGTATAATTAATACACTTACAAAAATCGTCCAAAGCATGATAAACGACGATCACATCATCGAGGCTTAACGTGCCTAAAGCGACACGTTAGCCCCGATGACGTAGATCGTCGGGCGTGAGTTCTGTAACACCCCGGCCCAAGGCATAATAGGATTGATAGGATACTCATGCCAACAAGTTGCAACTTCTTTTCCGGAAGCCCATTTCCAAAGAACTCTAAAGTTAAGCGTGCTTGGCTTGGAGAAATCTAGGGATGGGTGACCGATCGGGAAGTCTTTCCCGGGTGCGCACGAGTGAGGACAAAGTGCGCAAAAAAGACTGGTGTTGGTTTGTGAGGGCAGTCTATGTCCCAATTAAGCTGCTAGATATAAGCAGGCCCGGCCTCGTGGAGGCGGGACGTTACAGAAGATGGTATCAGAGCGCAGCTTTGGCCTAGGACGAAACCCGACGTTAGATGACCGTAAGGATGCTAAGTTCTGAAAAAGCTATTTGCGAAAAGTTCGGTTCTTTTCTTCTTCTCTTACTCTGTTTACAAAACTGGTTACTGACTTCTCCTTCTTTTTCAAAATTGTAGATGGCAGTCAACGCCACCCACAGTTCCCACGGCGTTGGTGAGGGTCACCACGTCGACCAGCTGAGAGACCTCGCTGGCTTCCTTGGCTTCTCTTGTCCCGAGTACGCTGGGTACTCCGTGGACCGCTTCCCTCCCCGCTGTGAGCTGTCCGTGTACCTTTACCCCCGCGGAGGTACACACAGCGCTGGCCTTCGCCCTCACCACTTCAACTTGGCCCGCCCCACGCGAGCTTCTCTTGTCCCGAGTACGCTGGGTACTCCGTGGACCGCTTCCCTCCCCGCTGTGAGCTGTCCGTGTACCTTTACCCCCGCGGAGGTACACACAGCGCTGGCCTTCGCCCTCACCACTTCAACTTGGCCCGCCCCACGCTCCAGCTCGCGTACCAGGACCTCTCCTGGACCGCTCTGCGTCGCTTGGCCTACGACTACCGTCGTCGCCTGGCAGGTTCGGCCTTCCGGCTGATCCCGCAGCTCCTTCCTGGCCGTGCCGACAGCCACTACCCTTGCCCTTACCGCGAGTCGCACCCTGCGCTGACGCGCATGGTGGAGCTTTCTGGCGCTCAGGCCACTCAGCACGACCTTCTCCTTGAGGCTTACCGCTCCTTGGCTCGCCGCTACCCCGCACTGGAGGCCCGCCTTGCTGAGGAGGGTGTCACCTCCGTGGACACTACCTCCTGGGACTCTGGCCGCCTTTGCCACTCCAGCCACCTGTCTTTCTACAGTTCACGTGGCTCTGCTCGCACCCCCAGCGGCCCACGCTCCCCTAGCCCGCGTGTGCCGTACTCGCCAGTCTACTCCCCCTACCCCCACCGTGCCAGCCCCTCCTACACCCCAGGTCACACCCCAGTCGTCAGCCGCCGTGGGCTCCGACTGATCCGCACCGCGCGGAAGCGCGTTGTGGGCTCCTCCACTGTGTTCCGTTTCGACCACCCAGCTCCTACCCCGCCAGCAGGCCGCCCTGCTGCCGGCCCTCGACAGGTTCCGCCGGTCCCTTCGCGTGCGCCGATCGACGTGTCCTCTTCAGACGAGCCGACCACCGGAGCCAGCCAGGCAAGAGAGCAGTAGAGTTCGACTGCCGCAGGTGGAGTTCGTGTGCCAGACCTTTTGTACCGCCGCCAACTCTTTCGGAGTCGTGGCGAGGTAGTGTGTGAGTGTGTTGTTGTGGGTGTTGTCTGGTAGTCTGGATCTCTGAGGTGGTGTGCGTACAGTCAAGCTCGGCGCAGCTCTGTGACTTGTCCACACCCGATGTTTTAGGTGCTTTCCGAGTTGAGAAAAGCTTTATGACTAGTGTGTGCTTTCTGAGCTCGTTTACTTTACTTTTTCCCTTTTAAGTGCTATTCTGTTTTCTTACCCCGCCCTTTTCTGGGAGATTAGATGGCCGCCCGTCCCCGTCGTGTGGCTCGTGCTCCAGCTCGTTTGGGTTACGAAACCCGCAGGGAAGAACCAGAATCGGAAAATGAGTCAGGGAATGAACCGGTTAATGCTCCAGCCCAGGAAGATCCTACAGCAAACCGTGCACAGGACTTACCCCCGCCTCCCCAGCTTCAGGCAGATTACCAGCACATGATGGCAGTTCAGACTCAGATCTTGCAGGGCTTAGCCCAGGCCATTGCAGGCATCCAGCAGAATTTGCAGCCGCAGGCTCCACACCCAGTGCCTTTCCATAACAACAATCACAGATCCAAGCTAACAGACTTTCTAAGATCCCATCCACCGGAATTCTCTCACACCGTCGAGCCCGTTGAGGCCGACGATTGGCTAAAGGATGTTGAGAGAAAGCTCAACCTTGTGCAGTGCACCCCAGTGGAGAAGACCCTTTTTGCTGCACATCAGTCTAGAGGCTCTGCAGCCGACTGGTGGGAGAATTACTGTAATGCCCATCCGGACGCTGTCAACATTGAGTGGGCAGAGTTCGCCGATGCCTTCCGTGCAGCTCATGTGCCCGAAAGTACCATCGACATGAAGAAAGAAGAGTTCAATCGTCTGAAACAAGGTACAGGAAGCGTCAATGAGTACCTGAGTCGCTTCAACAAATTGGCTCGGTATGCTCCCGAAGAAGTGGACTCCGACAAGAAAAAGATCAGGAAGTTCTTGAAGGGAATCGCAGTAGGGCTGAGAATCCAGTTGCTTGCCCATGACTTTCCCACCTTCCAGCACATGGTCAATAAGGCCTTGCTTCTGGAGGATGCCAGAAAAGAGGCAACTGAGGAATATAAGAAGCGCAAGTCTACCCACCAAGCGCCCCCATTCCGAGGTGCGCCACGCCCTCGTGTTGGACATCCCATGCAGTACCACCAACCTGCCCATCAAGTCAGTCGCCAACCTGGCTTTACTCCCCGTCCGCCAGTGCCTCGCCTTACTCCGTCGCCCCAGTAGCATGCCCCTAGTGGCAACACCGCAAGGAACAGTGTCTCCTCCTTCAATTCGCCCACAGGAATGAACAAGATCATGCAAATCATCTACGGAAAGTAATGGAAAGGTTGCGTGAACACCAACTCTTTGCCAAGTACTCGAAGTGTGAGTTTTGGTTGGATAAAGTAGCCTTCCTTGGCCATGTCATCTCCACCAAAGGTGTTGAAGTAGACCCCAGTAAGGTTGAGACCGTCCTCGCCTGGAACGCACCCAAGACGGTGTCTGAGATCCGTAGTTTCCTCGGTTTAGCAGGTTACTACCGGAGGTTCATCGAAGGATTTTCCAAACTGGCCCGACCAATGATGGAACTCCTAAAGAAGGAAAAGAAGTTTGAATGGTCAGAAGCATGTGAACGCAGTTTTCAAGAACTCAAGAAAAGATTGACGACTGCTCCCGTCCTCACCCTGCCTGACATCCGAAAGGATTTTGAGATCTTCTGTGATGCATCGAGACAAGGTCTGGGTTGTGTCTTAATGCAAGACCGAAAGGTGGTGGCCTACGCTTCAAGACAACTCAGGCCCCATGAGGTCAACTACCCTACGCATGACCTGGAATTGGCAGCTGTGGTTCATGCCCTGAAAATTTGGCGTCACTACCTAATTGGAAACAGATGTGAGATTTACACCGATCACAAAAGCCTCAAGTACATCTTTACCTAGAGTGAATTGAACATGAGACAGAGAAGATGGTTGGAATTAATCAAGGATTATAATCTCGGTATACACTACCACCCTGGAAAAGCAAATGTGGTTGCCGACGCGCTAAGTCGCAAGACCTACTGTGCTACCGCCCTAGTTTGGCCAACACAGGATGACCTGTGTCGAGAAATCGAGAAGTTGAAAGTGACCGTGGTCCCCACCGGAAACCTTGCCAGTCTTACAGTGCAACCTACCCTAGAAACTCAAATTCGAGAAGCGCAACGAGAAGACGAGGGTATGAAAGAAATGAAGGATAAGATCCGTAAGAAAAGACTCAAAGGCTTCACCATCGACAACCAAGATACGGTTTGGTTCGGATCCCGCATCTGCGTGCCAGCCACAAAGGAATTAAAGGACCTCATTCTGAGAGAAGCTCATGAGTCAGCTTACTCCATCCATCCCGGGAGTACCAAAATGTATCAAGACATCAAGGAATACTTTTGGTGGGCTGGAATGAAGCGAGATGTTGCAGAGTATGTAGCCTTATGTGATATCTGTCAAAGAGTAAAGGCCGAACATCAGAAACCCGCCGGTTTGTTACAACCCCTCCGAATTCCTGAGTGAAAATGGGAGGAGATCGGTATGGATTTCATTACCGGTTTACCAAGGACCCCTAGTGGGTATGACTCCATCTGGGTAATCGTGGACCGTCTAACCAAAGCAGCTCACTTTGTACCAGTGAAAAACACCTACGATGGGAAAAAGCTGGCAGACCTGTACATGACCCATGTGGTTTGCCGATACGGTTGCCCGAAGAAGATATTGTCGGATCGAGGCACTCAGTTTACCTCAAGGTTCTGGCAACAGTTACACGAGGCAATGGGTACCAATTTAAACTTCAGTACCGCCTATCACCCGCAGACAGATGGGCAGACAGAACGAGTTAACCAGATCCTGGAGGACATGCTTCGAGTGTGTGCCTTGGACTTTGAGGGCACATGGGATCGTTGTCTCCCCTACACTGAGTTCTCCTACAACAACAGTTACCAATCTAGTATCCAGATGTCCCCTAATGAAGCCCTGTTTGGACAAAAGTGTCGCACCCCATTGTGTTGGAACGAGGTAGGCGAAGCACAAGTGTTTGGACCCGACATGCTGAAGGAAGCTGAACAGCAAGTCAAGCTGATTCGAGACCGTCTGAAGATAGCTCAGAACCGGCAGAAAAGCTATGCAGATAATCGGAGACGTGATCTCGAATTTGCAGTGGGAGATCACGTGTACCTGCGAGTGTCTCCACTCCGTGGTCTAAAGAGGTTTGGGATGTCCGGCAAGTTAGCTCCTCGCTATATCGGCCCTTACCTCATCACCGCCAGACGCGGCGAAGTTGCCTACCAGCTCGAACTGCCAGAAGGACTGACAGATGTGCACAATGTGTTCCATGTGTCCCAATTAAAGAAATGTCTTCGTGTTCCAGAAGAACAAGTTCCCTTGGGAAGCATAGAACTGGAGAAGAACCTAACCTACAAAGAGAGACCCATCAGAGTTCTTGAAGAGGCTGAACGTCACACTCGAAGAAAGACCGTTAAGTTCTACAAGGTGCAGTGGAGCAACCACTCAGAGGATGAAGCAACTTGGGAACGCGAAGATCTTCTCCGTGCCCAGTTCCCGGAGCTGCTCCCTTAGGTGCTGAATCTCGGGGACGAGATCCTTGTTAGGGGGGTTGGTTTGTAACGCCCGTTTTGTCGCGGCGTTAGCGGGAAAACTAATTTGCTAAAAACCCTAATTGCGAAAGTTTGCTCTTCGGTTTAGTCTTGTTGTGTGCCAAGGTCTCGTGTTTCCCCTCTCAGTTCAATCCCGAAGAAAACCGCGAAATCGGATTTCGAATCCGAGCCCTCAAACTCCTCCTTTCAATCTCTCAGGAAAAGTCTAAGTTTCCTCCCTCTGCCCTCGGGCCGTTTTCTTTCTCGGCCTGCCCTTTTCTTCCCTGGGCCGTCTCCTGGCCCAGCTCTCTCCCGCGGCCTGCCTCGGCTCGCGCCCCCTCTTGCTGGGCCGCGTGCCGCCTCGGCCCAGTCGCCTGCCCGGCCGCCCTTTTTCCCCCGCTGGGCCGCGCCATGCCGCTCGGCCCGCGCGCGCTGGGCACGCGCGCCGCATGTGCCGAGCCGAGAGAGAGAGAGCGCTCCGCTCTCTTCTCTCTCTCTCCCGCTCCCGTTGTCTCTCTCCCCGTTCTCTCCCCTTCTCGTCGGCGCCATCCGTCCCGTTCCCGTTGGCGTCACCCTGCCGCGCCACCTTGTCCGCTTGCGCCGGTCCCCCGCTCCACCTCTCGGCCGCACCGCCTCTCCCCGGCCAAAACCGACCTTTCCCCCCTCCCCAAAACCGACCTAGCCGCCCTTAAAACCCCCCCGCTCAGCCGCATTTCTTCCCCTCGCCGCCGGCCGCCATTACCGCCCTCTCGAGCTCTCCTCCCCCGCTGCTGCCGCCGCCGCCCTCGTCGCCCGCCGCCGCAGCCGAGGGCTCCCGAAGGAGCTTCGGGCGCCATCTCCGCTGCCCTCTTCCTCGGCCCGGAGCCGCGCCGCGCCCCCGCTGTCGCCCTCTTCCCCCGCTCACCGCCCCGCCGCGGTAAGCCCCTCTCCCCCTCCATCTTCCCCTCTTTCATCGGTTTAGGCCGCTAGATAGCCATAGAACTCCCCCTCTGGCCACCGCCGTGGCCGTCGCCTTCTCCTCCGCCCTCTCCCCGAACCGCCGTGGCCGCCGTCGCACCGCGCCGTCGCCAGCCGCCGTCGCTCCCCCGCGGCCCGATCCGAGTCGACGGCTCGATTCCTCTCTCTACCCTCTTGCTCCGGCGCCACTCCCCGTCGCCGGCCTCGCACCGCGCCGCACGAAACCCCCTCCGCCGTCGCCGCCGTCGCCCGGCGCCTTCTCCCCTTTTTGCTCGGCCGGCCTACGTGGCCGCCACGCAGGCGCCACGCAAGCGCCAGCCGGCGCACTCCCTCTTTTCCCCTCCGTGCGCTCGGTCTGCGTAGACCGCGCCGCTGCCAGGCGGGCCCCGCCCTAGCGCCGCGCGACGGGCACGTTCCACCAGATCGGCCGTTCGCGTAGGCCGCGGCCTGCCCCGGCCCATCGGCCTCGCTCCACCTTGGCCGCACGGCCCCCCCTCTCGCGCATCGGCCAGGCCGCGTTGCCAGGCCGGCCATTTGGGCCTCCTTGGCCGACCGGCCCAGTCGGCCCCTCGGCCACTCGGCCTTTTCGCTCGTGGGCCGTGCCCTCAAGCGCCGGCCCGCTCGGCCTCCAAGCGCCATCGGCCTCCGGCCCATCGGCCGCTATCCCCCTCTCGCGCGCCGATCGGCCATGGGCCAATCCCTTCGGGCCGTCGGCCCAATTATTTTGGCCACGCCCGTTCTATTCTTTTGGGCTGCCCTTAGCCGCCCAAAATAAAGTCCAATTTCAGTCCCTCCTTCTTTTCTTTTCCAGGGAATTAATAATTCCTTTTCTTTATTCCAGAAAATCCTTTAATCTTCGGAAATTCATATCTTTTCAACCGTTCGTCCGATTAACTCCGTTCCACTTCCAAAATTTCTCAAAAATCGAGATCTATCCAATGGCACGCTTAGTGGTCTTTAATAGGGCTTCTTTTACTGCTTTGTTGAGTCGTCTCGTTTCACGTGTAGTCTCGAAGCCCGAAGACCCGCAGTGCACGGATTTCGAGGAAGAAGCTCAAGATCTCGAGCAAGGCAAGTCACCTTTGATTAATTGAACCCATAATTTAAATTAAGTATTTTGATTCCGCAAACTATGCAATAATTAGGTTACACTTGGCACTTGGCCTCGGTTTGCAATACAACCGGCAGGCCCTACCCATTTGCTGCATTCACCTTCCTTGATATTTGAATACCCTAACACCCTTGTCACCCCTCGGGTGATGCCTCGGTATCCGTACCTCGCGTACGAATATCGAGACTCCCCTCAAACTTTAAAATTGATCACCTGGGTAAAACTTGAGTTTACAAAATGTTTGGAAAACTTGAAAATAAAGTGAGATTCTAAAACTCGCGGTACGGGAGACGTACTGGAGGTACGGTCTGCCCGTTCTTGCCCTAAGGACCGATTCCTTGGGAATTACATCCAAGCATATGTCAAGTACGACCACATGGGTGATGTGGGACGCCCCTGGCTGAGTAATTAGCTAGGCCAGGGAAATCTTGATGCCAAGGGACAAGTGGATTCGCCGGGGTGGTGTCGGGGAGGACCCCTGGGTTCTGGGACCTAACCTGGTGTTGGTCCGTGGGACCCCTCCCATTGGCATAAGATGACCCTGAGTCGGCTTCCGAAATGCCTTGTCGTGAAAGCCTTAAGGTCGCCAGACGTGACCGAGAGTCGCGGACTGGTTGATTCGGGGTTAGTAACATCGTGTGGGTAAAGTGTACCCCCTCTGCAGAGGTTAACAACTGTTCGAACAGCCGTGCCCACGGTCATGTGCGGATGTGAGGTGATTCCTTAGCGTAGTTTTATTGAACACCTTGTGAACTGCTGTTGGTGTGAGGTTTTCCGTTCTGTGCTTGGTTTAAGGCTGTTAAAGCAGCCGGAGTCGGTGACGATTGGCAGGGAGCCTCTCGTACCGATGTGTTGGCTTGTGGCTGTTGAAGCAGCTGGAGTCGGTGACGATTGGCAGGGAGCCTCTCGTACCGGCGTGTGTGAGTTGTGGCTGTTGGTGCAGCCGGGTCGGTAAACGATTGGCAGGGAGCCTCTCGTGCCGACAAGAATCAATCGATACATTTTCACTGCTCCGGCCGGATGAGACGCACTTTCTCATCCGTGTCGTTGAGAAGCACTTACTTAGATGTTTCTAAAGTCTTGAACTAAAATCAATTGTGAAAAATAACTGGCCTTCCTTTGAAACTTGCATTAAACCTTTAATTTCCCCTGACTTGCTGAGTACTCCCGTACTCACCCTTGCTCTATATAATTAAACCCCCCCAGTTCTCGAAGACGAAGAGGTGGACCCTGCTGTTGAAGAGTTCTTCTAGGAGCAAGCAGACCTCGAGCAGTAGTAGGGTTTCGGCCTTCCCCAAGGCTTTGCTTGTGGCTTAGGGCTAGTCTCCGCTTTTCGCTTCCGCCTTTTTGTAATGCTGTTGTGAACTCGGGTTCTGTCCGCAGTTCCAACCTTGGTTGTAACCCTACTCTTAATAAAGAGACCACTGTTGTTGTGGTATTCTGTCTTCCTGTTGTACCAGCGCTATTTCCTGGGACTGGTACAGGCATACAGCTTAATTTGGATCGCCTTATGCTGGCCTCCGTTCGGGGCTAGTTTGGGGCGTGACAGAAGATGGTATCAGAGCTCTGGGGAAGCAAGAACTCGTTGAAATTAACCTCTTGCGAGGGTTGGCGATGCGCCGAAAATAAGTTGAACAGGATTGTGTATTGTATTGTGAGAGAGTTTCTATGTACAAACTACCGGGATATTTATACCCGAGATTACAACATTGTCCAGATAGGACACGATCTTATCTACAACTTAACAAATAAGTCTTTGCGGCAGACTCTTGCCGTAGATTAGATCTAAACCTACTTGATTTACAAGATACAATTGCCTAAAACCGAGCCTTATCTCTATTTGGCAACCTCCTTGAAGCTTATCCTGAGCCAAAACCAAGCCCATGCTAACTCTATCAACAGTCCATCTCTATTGGCCAATAACCTCGTTGAATCCATATCGGCCGATACACCCTTTCTGCTAACACAACCTCCAGTCCGATACGCTTGCCGAGTCTGATACAAGACTTGGTCCGACTCCAACTTAACCTTTCCTCTTTGCATCGGTTTTCTCTTTCCTCTCTGAGTAGATTACGAAAATCTGTCGTTAACACATGCCCCCCAATTCTGCTTCATTATATAATGTGGCGGAATTAGCTCCGAGGAACCCATCGACTTCTTCGCTAGGGTTTACCTGAAAACCGCGCAGATCCAGATTCACAACCTCCCGCCGCCGACTTACTTGCGCCGTTCTTCATCAACCACCTGCCCTTCTCAACTCCGGCGACCTCCTCACCAACGACCTCTCCGACCACATTAATGGCTTCCTTGCCGTTTTATGCCTCCAAGATCCCCGTGGTGAGTCAACCCTTTCCAAGCTCATATTTTCATTTTTCCGCCGAGTTTTTCAAACTAGGGCTTCTACTCTTGCCCCCTGGGTCTTATCTTCCATCACTGTTTATGCGCCACAGGTCTTCAAGAACCAGATCCTAATCCCCACCAACGACAAAGCACACCGGTTCCTGCTGGGCCCCATGGGCAACTCTGACCCTACTTGGCTAATCAATGCGGAGACGAACATAATCCCATTCAAGCAGGTCAAACCCAATGTGCCTTCATGGAAGCACACCTTCAGGTCTTGGCCGTCAAAGCTCACCGGCTTTAGGACTTGGTACAAGAGAATTGCAGCGGCCAAGCAAATCCACTGGGATGAAATAGGAATCGGCCAATGCATCACTCTATCCCTGGCCGATACCAAGAAAAACGAGCCTCTTATGTCAGCAGCCACATACTTCTGGTCCAGCACCTTAAATGCTTTTCTATTTAGACAAGGTCCGATGACCCCGACGCTGGTAAACATCAAAATGTTGACAGGATTGGACATACATTCTGAGATCAATCCCTTCAACCTCCTTATCAACAGCACCCACAAACTGAAGACCAAGAAAATCGAAGGTTGGTCTGGATATGTAGCTGAACACATGGAAACAGGATCAGTCTTAGAAAGAGAACATGTGGCCTTTCTAACCTTATGGCTAGAAAGATTTGTCTTCTGCAGATCAACCTGCGGCCCTACTCTGAATTGCCAACACTTAGCTCAGGCCCTGGTTGAAAAGAGACAATTTTCTCTCGGCCGATATCTTCTTGGGGCTGTCTATCGGCTACTCCATTCTGCCACTTAAGATCTAATGCTGAAGAGAACAGTAGCACATGGAGGTCCATGGTGGTTTGTCCAACTTTGGTTGACAATCTATACCAACACCATGGTCGATCGGCCTCCTCTATTAGAGTCTGCCTTCCCATCGGACTACGCCGATAATGAAGATCCAGCATTTAGGAGATGCATGTCCTTTGGAAAGCTGCTTCCATATACCCTGGAGCAGACCAATCAGCCGAAAACTTATCCGCTTGGTTCGTCTGATTTTACACCGGTCCTCCATCAGCCAAGATGGACACATTTGTATTTCCTTCGGACTCCGATTTCGAGCTCCCTGCCGATCTAACTCTGGGTGAATTGAATGATGATATGGTAGCACGAGAACTCTTCATGATCGGCATCACCCCCTGCCTGCTCCCAATAGGCGTTTTCCAAGGCAGAAGCACCAGCCTATCCTATGAGTTTTACAACCCCATGGTAGCTGCGAGGCAATGCGGGCTTGGTCAACTTCCTATCGGCCTGCACTTCCATCGGCTCCTAGAGAGCAGGGGTACTATCCCATCGGCCCTGGTCATGAGCAAGGTTCTAGAAACCAGGGTACCAAATCTAGGGGATTGTGACTGATTATGGCTGAGTCCCTTCATTCACCTCTCCTTCCAGTCATGGTGGCAAGAATGGGCTTCCCATCTCTTCCATCAATCGGTCAGGTTCTACTTGGCAGAACTCATTGATAATATCAGTCCTCAAGTCCCTGATGCCCCAACACCATCAGTCAGCAACAGCTGGCAAAAGATATCTTACGCTCTGGTATTGGCTCCATCAGGCAAGTCTGTCATGGAATCAACTATCGGCCTTACTGCTCCGAAGGTATCCTCATTGCTCCAAGGGCCGATAGCCAAAGAAACTCCCAAGAGGGAAGCGCCAATAAAAGAAAAGATTCAAAAAGCTAGCAAGAAACCTAACACCGATGATCAGGCTGATCTTGAAGAGCTAGACCCCTCCATGGAAGAATTCCTTGATGACCAAGTTATGGAGGAGGAGGTCGACGCAGCAGCTGCCGATCTGCCCGAAGAAGATCCATCGGTCAAGACCGCTAAAGAGCCATCGGCCAAGTCTATGAAGACCTCATCGGCTGCAACCACAAAGATCCCACCCACCAATGACCAAGCCGATGCCGCTCAACCAAGAAGAACCAGACATGCAATCCGCAAGGTTAGTTCAATCCCTTTTCCTAATTTGTGCAATCTCCTCCTCCTCCTGCATCGTCTCTATTGAAGGAAAGAACTCAATCGGTCCCGCTGCCCAGGACTAAGAAAGCCACCCTACAAAAACGCGAGCGAGCCAAGGCCCGATTGAGAACACCTTCTCCTTCTCCACCACCCTCTCCGATTGCCTCGATAAGAATTAATCCTTTGCCTCAGCACTCTAACAATATAAATCTGATCATCATTTTCTGGATTTTCCTTAGCCGCGAGCTCCATCACCCGCAACGCATCGGCCAACTCCCTCGCCCACCGGATCGGGTCAACAAAAAGACGGCCGATGCAAGCGCAGCCGATGCACCATCACAGGTAACCAGATCACATTGAATCCCTCGCCGACTTCTGGCTAATTGGGTTAACCATGCCCTATCTTGATGTTTGCAGAACTTAGCCGATATGTTCTCCTTTGACATCGGCCAATTTCTTGACGATGAGGACAAAGAGCCACCCAGCATGGCCAAGGCGTCGATTTCTGAAGAATTGAAGAACCGGCTGTTCGACATCGCTAATCGGCTGGAGGCATCATTGGAGTCGCTGGTGAAGAACTGCAATCCTGTCAGGAGCAGGGTTCAAGAAATCCAAGACCAACTCCCTGAAGATCTGATGGAAGTCTTGACACCAGCCATCTTCTTGGAACAATACAAGTTCAAGCTTCATAGGGCCAAAGAAAGGATCGCGGAGAGGCGGGAACGTGAAGGCTTGGAATCGGCCTTGTCCGCCAGCAAAGCTCAAGTCAATTCTGACAAAACCAGGTTGGATGAGCTGGCTGTCGAGCCGATTGTCTTAAAGAATAGACTCAAAGAACTTCGCCGCCTCGAAGCAGACCTAGCGTCAAGGCTAGAAGCAACTCGTAAGGAGATCCAAGAAGTCAAGGTTGGGATAGCTGCATCACCGAAGGCTATAGAAAACCAAACGGCGAAACTGAAGGCATCGGCCAAATACCTTGCAACCCTGAGCAAATCCTTGAAACCAATTCAGGGTCAACGACCGATGACGCCCAAGCAATAGAGGATATTGATCAAATCCGCTGTAAAACCATTGCAGCTATCGAAAAATTTATAAGCTGATGTAATATATTTTTATATCCTTCTTGTAAGAAAATAAACTCCTGATTTCTAAACAATACAAATCTCATCGGTCAATCAGCCGAATTTGATCTGAACAATACTGAAAAAGTCCAAGTCCAAAAAAAAACTTTGAAGTCCATAAAATTTTGATCTAGTATACTTGAGGAATCTTGAAATATATCTTTCTTGTATATATATATGCCCCCCAAATTTTGGAAGATGAGGGCTCATGTTGTAAAATTTTGATCTAAGGGTGATAATGCATATCGGCCATCTAAAGTCGATGTGTATCACATCGGCTATTACCATAAATCGGCTGGCAAGCCGATCATGAATCGATCCAGACGCTGGGATAATATTTCTTTAAATATTTGCCATTAAGAGCTCTGCCATAAATTTCTCCATCTAATCCTTTGAGCAGATAAGCATTGCGAGGAACACATCGATGAATCTGAAAAGGACCTTCCCAATTAGGTGACCACTTGCCGAATTTATTATCTCTGGAACCAATCGGCAGTATCAATTTCCAAACAAGATCCCCTTCTTCAAATGACTTGGCAACAACCTTTTTGTTATAATGACGAGCAACTCTATCTTTATCGTGCTTGATTTTCTCCAAGGCCCGCAATCGGACGTGTGCCAAATCATCTAACTCATCAAACATAAGATTGTGATACTCATCGGCTGTCAAATCGTCTTGCAAAGCAATCCTTCTTGAGCCGATGTTGGTTTCCCATGGCAGCACAGCTTCATGTCCATAAACCAACTGATACGGCGGCACTTGAATTGCACCATGACAAGCCATCTGATACGCCCAAAGGGAATCGGCTAGCGTGGTATGCCACCGTCTCGGTTGTTCATCGAATTTTCTCTTGATCAACTTGATTAAAGTCTTATTAAAAGCTTCTGTCTGCCCATTAGCTTGTGCATAATATGGAGAAGAATTTAGCAGCTTGATACCCATGCTGTCGGCAAACTGAACAAACTCATCAGACACGAAAATTGATCCCTTATCTATAGTCAATGTTTGTGGTAATCCAAACCAATATATAATATGCTCTTTGACAAACTGAATTTCATCCTTGGAATCAACCTTCTTAAGAGGGATGGCCTCAACCCACTTGGTGAAGTAGTCTGTAGCCACTAGGATATACTTGTGTCCTTGACTTGATGGTGGATTGATTTGTCCAATCATGTCTATACCCCATCCGCGAAACGGCCACAGCTTTATGATTGGATGCATAGCCGATGCCGGTGCTCTCTGAATTGCTCCAAACTTTTGGCAGTCTTGTCATCCTTTGTAGTATTTGAAACAATCCTCAAGCATTGTTGGCCAAAAATATCCAGCGCGCTTCAAAAGCCATCTCATTTTATGGGCCGATTGATGGGTTCCGCAAATCCCTTGATGTACCTCGCTCATAACGACTTTGGCCTCTTCTAGACCTAGGCTTTTAAGCAAGACACCATCAATCGTCCGATAGTATAGGTCATCGTCTAACAAGACATAATGCAAGACCTTGTATTTCATCTTTCGTGACGCTGACTGGGAAGGGTTTCTCAAATAATCAATGATAGCAAACCTCTAGTCACCGGCATCCACGGCAGCAATCTGAATTTCAACATCTTTCGCCATCGGCCTATATCCTGATGCCCCTTGAGCTAGATCATTGGCTTCAAAATTTTGCTTCCTGGGTATATGCCTCATTGTCACCATCTTGAAAGCCTGCAGCAACTCCTTGCATTCTTCATTATACACCCTGAGAACGTTGTTCCTGCATTCATACTCCCCAGAAAGTTGATTGATGACTAACTGCGAATTGCCAATAATCTCCACGGAATCGGCCTCAACCTCATGTAATAATTGCAAGCCCTTGAGAACAGCTTCGTATTCTGCTTGGTTATTGGTGTAATAAGGCTTGATAGTAAATGCAAACTCGAAGCTTGCCCCCTGAGGAGATATGATAACCAGGTCGATACCGCATCCATGTCTGCAAACGGGTCCATCAAAATACAGTGTCCATGGCACAATGTCTGCATATGCAATTGAATCATCTCTGTGTTGAACAATGAAATCGGCCAGGGCTTGTCCTTTGATTGCTTTGGCCGATTCATATCTGAGGTCAAACTCTGTTAAGGCAAAAATCCACTTCCCAATTCTCGCTTTTAAAACGGGGGCCGATAGCATGCATTTCATCACATCGGCCTTGCTTACCACAATGCACTCATTGGAAAGTAAGTAATGCCTTAATTTAGTACATGAAAAATATAAGCATAGGCATAATTTCTCCACCGGCGTGTACCTTGTTTCAGCAACCAACAACCTCCTACTGAGGTAGAAAATAGCTCTTTCTTTGCCATCAATGTCTTGAACTAAAACTGAGGCGATGGACTTCTCATCGGCTGATAAGTACAGCCTGAATGGAACCCCTTTCTGCGGAGAGATTAGAACTGGAGGGGAACTTAAATATTCCTTGATATCGTCCAACGCTTTTTGTTGCTTATCACCCCATGCGAACTCTTGATCGTCCTTTATCTTTAACAATGGAGTGAACGGCTCTATCCTGCCTGACAGGTTTGAAATAAAACGCCGGACAAAGTTGATCTTACCGAGCAGAGATTGTAACTTGGTCTTGTTGGTTGGAGGCTTGATATTTTTTATAGCATCAATGTTCTTTTGTGTGATCTCGATTCCTCTTTCATGGACCAAGAAACCTAAAAACTGACCGGCCGATATGCCAAAGGCACATTTGTTAGGGTTCATCTTTAAACCATATTTCCTCGCTCTTTCTAGTACCTTGCGTAAATCGGCCAAGTGCATATCGTACTCTTTAGACTTCACGACGACATCATCGATGTAAACCTCAATCAGCGAGCCAATAAGATCATGAAAAATATAATTCATAGCTCTCTGATAGGTAGCTCCAGCATTTTTCAGACCGAAAGTCATAACAACCCACTCGTATAGGCCGATTGCCCCCGGACATCTGAAGGCTGTCTTGTGGATGTCTTCTTCGGCCATAAAAATCTGGTTGTAGCCTGCGTTCCCATTCATAAAGCTGATGATCTTGTGTCCAGATGTGGCATCAACCAGTAAATCGGCCAACGGCATAGGGTACTCATCTTTCGGTGTCACTTTGTTTAGGTCTCTGAAGTCGATACATACCCTAAGCTTGTCGTTTTTCTTCAACACTGGAACTATATTAGAAACCCACTCCGCGTAACGGCAGGGTCTGATCTCTGCTTTGATAGCTTCGTGCATATCAGCCTTAAACCTCCTAGGAGCTTGTTTAAACGGCCGATAGCCTGGTTTGATAGGTAACCGATGTTCTACGATCGACCGGCTTAACCCGGGCATCTCATGATATTCCCATGCAAAACAGTCTATGAATTCTTTCAAAAGATATATCAAATTATTCTTATATTCCCTTGACAGGTTAGCACTTACATACGTCGGCCTAGGTCTATCACCTGATCCTATATCAACCTCTTCGAGTTGATCGGCTGACGTAAAGCCTTGTCCCAATTTTCCATCTAACTCATCCACCGCATCATCTGTGTAGGGACTAGCTTGCTCATCTCGGGCAGTGGATGGCACATCTTTGTTAAAGCAACTACTTGTCTTGATCTTGTATCGTCTCGATGTCGCAATCAGTTACTTTGAGGAAATCGGTCTCCCAAACTCGTCCGGACAGGCAATCGATTCCCTCCATCTCCTAAACTGCGAGATCGGCATTAGCCACGTGGACTGACCGATCGGCCTGCACGATCTCGACCTGGTCCCCTTGCCATTGTATAAGGCACTGATGCATTGTTGACGGGACGCAACAATTTGCGTGGATCCAATCTCGTCCCAACAACAGGCTGTAGGAACCCTTTCCATCAAAGACAAAAAAGGTGGTAGGTATCGTCTTGTTGCCCACGGTGAGCTCCACGTTTAGCACCCTGTGGACCCCCGTTTTTGCAACAGGAATCACTCGTGTTCATAGTACCATTTCCCTGGATCAAGTAGTCTGGTACCCACGATTACATTGCCGAATTATCAAGAGTGCATACACAATCGTCTTACGCAAATTATTACAATAATAGGCCCGGAGGCAATAGTCTAGAACAGGGGACCAACTGGTCCGGAATACAAGCAAAAGCAGGGTTTAGATAAGGCAGCGGAACATTAGGCAGCGGCACGCCATTGCCACAGGCAACGACCGGGACTAAGACCTATTGCGCAGCATCGTCTTCCGTACCCTCCTGGTAGTACTCGTACGGGTCTTCGGGAACTTCATCGCCCACATCTGAATGTTTTGTTTATAGCAAGGGTGAGTACCAACCGTACTCAGCAAGCCACCACAGCAACGATGCACATGATAGGGGAATAACAAAGAATGGCTGTGGTTCTTTTGCGTAAAGCAAGTTTTGCAGTTCTTTTCACAAGCCTAAGACCTACATAGACTGATCAAGTTTTAATACCATAGTTCATTAAGCAACGACGGTTCTGTCCACCATCCATTGTGATCCCAAGGATAGCTTCCCGCCATTGTATCGTCATGGTTTTCTGGGCCTACCCCTTCTCGCTTCTCGAGAAGTTGTACCACCAGCACATAAAAATCATTATGCATACCCATCCCAATCAGGTTAAGAATTTAGAGTCTAGCCAAGTGTAATACATGTCCCGGTGCTCAATGACCGCGAGCACGGCTATTCGAATAGATTTGATTTACTCACACTGCAGTGGATGTACACTTTACCCGTACTCCGTGACTTGCCCAACACATGAGCCGAAGTCCCAACGAATGAGACGCGTCACGGCAAAGCATTTCAATAACCTCACATTGGCAGTACCCGCTCCATGAACTTGTATCCTCATGCACTCTAGGCGTACACGGTTTCTAGCAGTGAGAGGAGTTCTGGCGCTCCCGGGAGGGAAGACTCACACATGCATTAAGTTATAATTAAGTTTAGGTTTACACATGGCGGCCCTACGAGTGGTTGCTCCACCGTAGGCCCCCCTTCCACACACATCAAGAAAACCACTACGCAGGGATACTGCCTCCGCTCGGCCATTTACTCCGCTAGGTCTATACCCATTCGAGAAGTACGGTTGTACGAGGGTCGTTTCATGCTTAGCTTCATGGCTCGGTCCTTAACTGACCAGGGACGGCACTAGCCTTTACCGGACACCACCCAAATCATCCAGCCGCCCCAGTCGAAAATAGTTGTTTAGTTTTATTTTCCTTTCACAAATCATGTAATCATTATCATGGCAATGTGGCGCTCATGTCTCCACATGCCGCATATCAATTACCTTCCCTAAGGTAATTGCCCAAGCATATAGCCTTTGATAAATATGAGAATGCATGAATCTAAATTAGCATTGCTAAGCATTTGTCATAAGTGACTAGGAACATCACACGATTTAGGGTACAAAGGAATAAGGTAAACAATAGTCAAAGGTATGGCATAATAACAAGTAGGATGTTCACCATTGCATGCAATTTTATTTGTAAACAAAGTAAGTTCGCAATTTGGGCTCAAATGTTCAAGGATTAGTGATGACTTGCCTTGCTCGAAGCCTTGCGGGTCTTGATCCTCAGGCGGACTCGCAACTCCCTCGGTGTCTAGAATTACGTGCGAAGGAAATTGAATTCGATTAGAATTCAATTAAAATCCATCAAAATCCGATTTAAGAAAAAGATCGAACGCGAGCGACGAACGCCGATACCAATTCCAATATTATTTAGGAATTAGCTCTATTTCGATTTTTAATATCTACGCCAAAAATGCTAGCGATAGCCGATTAGAATATTAAACCGATTTAATTTATGCGACTCTGAATAAATTAGATTCCCGATAATACTTAACCTAGGGCGACAATTAATCGACTAAATAACCGCGACGGCTAAATAGGTGGATAACCTAATTTACGAGAGAAGTTAACTAAATAGCGCCTAAATAGATATCTAAATAATAAACGGCAATGATTAATTTGAAAGATTTTAAAAATAATCCGACGAATAAAACCTCCGATTTAATATATACGCGAGTTCGCAAAACCTAAATAAAGTCTAAATAATCGACGAAACAACCCGCTAAAGAAATAATCAATTATATGAATAATCTAATTAAATAAATAGTCGCATTTAAATAATCTGATTTATTTCTACGAATTTCTAAAATAATCGACGACGGAATAATCGATTCAACCCGAATATAAATTTGTGTCTAAAATTTAATTTTCGATTTTCTAAATCCTCTCTCTCTATTTCCTATTTTTTTCTATTTTTCTAATTTCTTTCTTTTCCTTTTTCCTTTTCTCTCTTTTATTTTCTCTATTTTCTTTCTCTCTCTCCTCCCAGCTCTCTCTCTCCTGCTCCTTCTTCTCCCTTTCTCTCTTCTGTTCCCTTCTTTCTCACTTCTTCCCACTCTCTCCCCCGGGCGGCTCCAAGCCGGGGCGGCGGCGCAGGAAGGCGGAGGGGGGGCTTACCGGTGGCGGCGGCTTGGCGACGCGGCGACGCCCAGCAGCGAGGCGGCGGAGGCGGCTCCCAGCGGCGGCGCACGGCAGCGGGGAGGGAAAGGAAAAAAAGAAAGGAGGCGGAGGGGGAGTGGCGTGGGGAGGAAGGGGAGCCGGGGGGGGTTTTATAGGGCCGGGGGGGCGCGGGGTGGCGTCGCACGGCCGGCGCGGGGCGCGAGGCGGCCGGGCGCGGCGCGCGGCAGGGGGGGGCAGACGGGACGGTGACGCGACGGCGACGGGACGACGCGGCGCGGCAGTGGCGGGCGCGGGGCGCGAGGCAGCCGATGGCGACGGCGACGCGGCGCGGCAGTGAGAGGCGCGGGGCGCGAGGCCGCGGCGATGACGACGGCGACGCGACGAGACGACGCGGCGACGGGACGGCGCGGCAGCGGCGACGGGACGCGACGGGCGCGGCAGTGAGAGGCGCGCGGCGGCACGGGGCTCCAAGCGGCCGAGCGGCGATGACGACGTGCGGCAGCGGCGACGCGACGGCCTACAGCGGCGCGGGGCGCGAGGGCGCGGCTAGGCGCGGCGACGGGATGGGCTAGGACAGGGTCGAGCATCTAGGGCGCAATGAATAGTGACTTTTTTATATTTTTCCGATTTTGAGTTGATTTTCAATTTAAAATTCATCCAAAATTTCATAATTTCACCTAATTGAATATTGTTCAATATTTGTATTATTCCTAAAGATTTCACCCAAGATTTTCATGTTTCCATATTTTTCATTTATATCCACTATATATATATATTAATATATGTCTATATATATATATATGGGATATATATATATAGGATATATATATATATATAATTCCCATTTAAATTTATATTTCCCAATTATTTTTATGACATTTAGGTAGAGTACTTTATTTTCCACTAATTTGCCCTACTTTTATTTGTATAGTTTTAGTTCAATTTATACCCTTAATTATTTATTTAGCCGATATTCCGTTTTAGGGTTTGTAATTAAATGAATTTCGATAAATCTAAACCTCGCAAATAAAGATTCAAATAAACGAGCAATAAAACATGGCATGATGCAATTTGATTTAAAAGTTTTTCGTAATTTCGTATTTTAGGGTTTCGATTTCGACGGTCGAATTTTCAGGGCGTTACACACCCCCTTCGCCTCGGATGCGTCGCCACCAAAGTCTTTTAGCACCATGTTGGTCTTGATGAGGTCTTCAGGTACTTTTCCAAGCTTCCTGAAGGTTGTATACGGCATTAAGTTCACTGCCGCGCCGCCATCGACCAGCATCTTCGTCATCGGCCGCCCATTGACGAATCCCTTGATGTATAACGGTCGGAGGTGCCTGTAGCTGGTGTCGGCCGGCTTATCGAACGCGGCTTGATCTGGTGACAACTGTAGCTTAGCCGAGGACTGCTCATCGTCGGCTACCGCTTCATCGGCCGTCTGTACGCTGTATTCTGCTGGCAATATGAAAACCATATTAACAGAAGCCGATGCTACGCCTTTACCTTTTGCAAACGCAGGAGCTTGAGTTGGTTTGGAGGTGCCCTCATCAGCCTTGACCACTGTAGATTTTATCCTCCACTCTTTCTTGGTCTTGGTGGGCCGATGGGCTATTGTTGCCTGCTGCTCCTGGATCTGCTCCTTCCTCCTTAATCTCTGAACCCACCATTTTTGTGTCTTGCTAAACACGTCGCTTGGGCACCATTGAGGGTTCTGGATTTGCTCGTCGTCCTCAGTCCGACGATCATGGTGCATCGGCCCCAACCTTTCATGTACAGACTTTCTCTGCTTGTTCGGCCGGTGCACTTGTTTGCTCGAGCTGTCCTGGTGGGAGTCTTCTACATCATTACATGCAGGGCACTCTTGGATTGATGGCAACCTCATCCCATCGTTCCAGCAGAACCGGAAAAACTCGCACTCCCAATGAGGGTCGTAAGAGTTGTCTTGATCGGCGTAATCTTGTGCTTGTTCTTCCTGCCTTCGCTGGTATTTTCTAATCAGGCCTTCTGAGGTCTGATGAGGTCGCTTGCCGGTCCGATGGCCATTGCTATCGGCCCTGTCTGCCCGCACCATGTTGACTGGGAACGGGTGTCCTTCTATCTTCATCGGCTGCTTGGCTTCATCAATCTTGATCCTGCCTTGCTCGATGGCCGATTGAATCTGTTGTCGGAAGATCTTGCATTCATTGGTGTGATGGGAATATGTGTTGTGCCACTTGCAATATCTTCTCTTCTTGATTTCCTTAGCTGATGGCAGTATATGACCTACTGGCAGCTGAATCTGCTTTTCTTGCAGGAGTAGATCAAATATCTTATCGGCCTTTTTGATGTCGAAGTCATACTTATCTTCTTTGTCATCCTTCTTGGCCCACTGGCATGTTGTCGGCTTCTTCATCCGGGCCCACTTGGCCAGATCGACATCGGCATCTTCTTCATCGTCTTCATCGGAGGCGTACTGATAGATTTTATTGATCTTCTTTGCGAACTTCTTTGCCTCCTGGAATCTTTGTTCATGGGCCGATACTCGTTGTGCTAGCTGAGCTAGGTTGTCGAATTCTTGAGACGAGAACCTTTCTCGTATCGGTTCCAGTAGTCCTTGGAATGCCAAATCGGCCAGTTGAGAATCGGTCAGGCTGAGGCTGTAACACCTATTCCTTATGTCCCTAAATCTTTGGATGTATTCTGGGACCGATTCATCAACCCGTTGCCTGATGGCAGTGAGATCAGACAGTTTCATCTCTTGTACGCCGTTGTAAAAGTATCTGTGAAACTATTTCTCTAGATCTATCCATTCTCTGATGGAATTGCAGGGTAAAGAGGAAAACCATGTAAATGCTGACCCTGACAAAGACAGAGGGAAAAATCTCACCCTCAACACCTCTATGGCCGATGCCTCACCACACTGTGCTAGGAATCGGCTTACGTGCTCGTATGTAGAGACGTTATCTTGCCCAGAAAATTTGGAGAAGTCCGGGATCTTGTACCGGGTCGGCAGTGGCACTCTGTCGAACTCCTCGGGGTACGGGTGCCAATACACTGTAGAACTCTCCTTGGGCTTCAAGCCAAATTGATCTCGCATCACCTCGGCTATCATGTCGGCCCAGTATCCTGCGGGCTGGTGTGGGAGCTCCTGGTGGTAAGACTGCTGCAGGCCCTCTGGCCGATATTGCCTGGGGGAGTATGGTTGGAAGTGATGATTTAAGTTCTGTGCGTCGTACTGCCCTGCGGTGTACTGCTGGTAGCCTTGCGGCGCATTGTAAGCAGCTGGTTGCGGAGGGTTACGAGACATGGGGAATTGAGGTTGTCCGGCCGATGGCGGGTTGACTAGAACTTGCTGCATCGGCTCGACCACCGGTTGTTTCCCCTTCGTCCACTGTGCAAATTGTTCCTCCGTGATGTGCTGGGGGCTTCCTCCCGCTTGCCTGGTGAGGACCAGCGGCATGGTTGATGCTGGTTGGGCCGATGGAGGTGGGATCGGCGCCGTCAGCTGTGGAGCCGTGCTCAGATCAGTCCTCAAAGTCTGATAAGTAGGGAACTTGTTTTCTGGCAAGAAAATCGGCCCTTGAGGTTTGTACTAATGAATGGAACCATCTAAGATTGATTTGACTGTATTGGTCAATGTGTTCACCAGGATCCCCGACTGGTTGACTAGCGCAGAATGAACTGTGGAGTCAATGCGGTCTTGCAACGTCGGCGCGGCGTTTTCTTCGGTCTTGACAGTGTGGTCGTGTGCTGCCGCCGACGTGCTGGCTCCGTCTCCAGGGCTCGGCATTACCACCTTAGATTTTTGAATGAGGGTGCCTTGCCGAGTCCTAGAGTACGTCTGCAGGTACATATTTTGGAATTGCTCGACCAGCTTGTCCATCTCAGCCTTTTGCTCTTTGTTGAGCTGGTCGACGGTCATAGAGACGACGTTTTCCTCGGAGATCTCATTCTGCTTCGACATCCTACAGTGGTCTTCTTGCTGTCGCGAAGCTTGCATTCTTGAGGTCCCACCGGGCGTGCCAAAAGCGTGTTGGCGTAGAATTTAGACCCGCCTCGCAACCAAACGGGTTCCACGTTTCCATGGCGGCCTGGGAGACTGCTTAGCTCTAGTGCAGGTCCAAAGGCTTGCCTAGGTGCGTGTAGGGTGTACCAGTTGATTTGATCTGCAATCAACAAGATAAACAAGCAAACCATGTTAGTAAACAACGACCGATCGGCCGATAGGCCGATGTCGCATTGTCATGACCTAGCCGATAGGGCAAAGCCATATCGGCTTACTTGTAACTGTGATAAAGTAAAACCAAAATATAGATCTAATCTCATCGGCCTTCATCAATATGTTAATGTCAATTAGCAGCATCGGCCGATGAAGGATAAAAAAGATAAATGCACTAGCTAATACTCTAATGCAAACTTGTATGAACCAATCGGCTTATATAAATATATCGATCACAGGCAAACCCTAAAGAGTAACCTATGATAAACACATTTATATTTATCAATCTACTCATACAAGTGGCAAATACATATAAAAACATTATGGTGATTACATGTATTAGATAAGACCGGCTGAAACCCCGCCTATCCTTAATTACGATGAAAAAACAGGCTTTGGGTTAGATCTCAAAACAGGACTAAGGTCGATGGCAACTCAAAGTGTAATTGAGATTTAACACAAAGAAAATCAAGTCGTCGATCGCTTTTGGGGATGGTAGATGCATTGAAAGATTTAACTAAGCATAATAATTAAACTACCGTCGGCAATAAACCCTAAAACGAGTAAATCGCTGGCGAAGTATAATTAATACACTTACGAAAATCGTCCAGAGCATGATAAACGACGATCACATCATCGAGGCTTAACGTGCCTAAAGCGACACGTTAGCCCCGCTGACGTAGATCGTCGGGCGTGAGTTCTTACCTCTACTCTGGGGAAGCAAGAACTCGTCGAAATTAACCTCCTGCGAGGGTTGACGATGCGCTGAAAATAAGTTGAACAGGATTGTGTATTGTATTGTGAGAGAGTTTCTATGTACAAACTACCGGGATATTTATACTCGAGATTACAACATTGTCCAGATAGAACACAATCTTATCTACAACTTAACAAACAAGTCTTTGCGACAGACTCTTGCCATAGATTAGATCTAAACCTACTTGATTTACAAGATACAATTGCCTAAAACCGAGCCTTATCTCTATTTGGCAACCTCCTTGAAGCTTATCCTGAGCCCAAACCAAGCCCGTGCTAACTCTATCAACACTCTATCTCTGTCGGCCAATAACCTTGTTGAATCCATATCGGCCGATACACCCTTTCTGCTAACACAACCTCCAGTCCGATACGCTTGCCGAGTCCGATACAAGACTTGGTCTGACTCCAACTTAACCCTTCCTCTCTGCATCGGTTTTCTCTTTCCTCTCTGAGTAGATTACGAAAATCTACCGTTAACAGCCGTCCCCATGATTGTTACCCTTTGGGCAAATAACGATAGCCCATGTGACGCCTCCGGAGCAGCCCCAAGTCTCCTCGCGTGACGGCCTGCACAACGAAGGGCCGAAAAGCGGCAGTCAAAACATGAAAAAGGCCAAAAATGGCCGAATAGGCCAAACTGGGCCAAAGTCCAAACCAACCCAGGAGAAATAACATAAACCGATAAAGCAAGATTTCTCGTTTCTTTTATTCCTTGACCTTTCGATTTTGTTGTTGCTTTGGTTTTCAGGACAGACCAGTTTCGATAGGAGCATCGGCCGAAAGGGGGCGCCTCATGCCAGGCCCACTATTTACATGGTCTTGCCAAAGCTCCCCACTCACCCTTGCACGTGAGGGGTTTGTTGGAGGCATTACATGAGGGCCTTCGACCAATCCTGCCAAAACACGATGGCAATCGTCAAGACAGAGCACCGACTGCCTTAAAAGACTGGAGCTCCGGGCAAAGCCACCAAGCGAAGTGACACGTTGAGGGCAAGACCGAAAGCCTTCGTCCCCAGGCCGAAGCCTCCCATCTCCTAGAGCAAAGGACCTTTCGCCCCCAGGCGAAGGATTCAGGGTCTTGCAGGGCCAACCCGCTAGGAGAGGCCCATCCAACGGCCCAAAAAGAGGCCCAAGCCTAAATTGTCAGTAATTGCCCTCGTAAACGCCCTTGTCATAAGGGTAACTATGTAAAATTTCTTGTACTTAGAAATCCTAGGGGACATGAGCCAGAATTAGACCTATAAATAGTCCCCAAGAGACGTGTACTGGGGATCCCCAAGAAAAAAAATTTTAGTACCAATAAAATACATTGCATTTACTTTCCACTCAATTGAAGCCTGCCTTTTCGGCAGACTCTGCTGTCATTCGACAACAGTATGTATATTGATATATGCAACCAGAAGCTAACAGCGCGCTTAGCAAAATGTATGGGTTGTACGGGACATGGAGGAAATGGGTTAACCGTACCTTGCAAGCATGAAGAGGATGTCTATAAGAAGACTGCTATTTATAGATGACAGTCAATGTGAAGTAATTGTATACACCGATCTTTTTGTTTCATTATTATACTCCCTCACAAAACAACATGTACGTCCTGTTGGATATCAAAACGATTTCCAAAATACAACCCCGATCACTATTTTTCGATTATATATTTTATAAAACTTTATATACTTCATGTATTATATTATTTTTTTCCCAAACCTACACATAGATTTTTCATGCATGACTTGGAATTTGTCCAAACACACATATTAATTACTTTGACCGGATCGGACAGAGTATATGTGTGTAGCCTATACAATTTTCTATGAAGTTGCAAGGACGACTGTTAATTTCATTTCGTTAATTAGAGCTAATTTTAGAGGTTTTAGTGTTTTGATACTCTGTTTTTCTTCTATTGTAAATTGCAGACACTAATAAAAACAGAGTAGATACTATATTAATTCCTATATAGTTGGGTTAATATGCGTAGAGCCATATCATCGATAAGGATTGTTGGATCACAGTACCATTTTTAATCACAGCTGTTGAATCATTTCTAAGCTTAGCCATAAGTACGTATTATATATCACTACTGCGGAAGGAAAAGATTTTAGCAGATGGCCAGATCCGATTTTCGCAAGTGGTTTGCCGGCTCGCATGCACGAAAAGGTCTACGAAAATCACTTTTCTCGCATGCGGCCGGTCCAACCGCATACGAAGATTGATCTTCCCATCACTAGTAGAAATGTGCAATCTATGACGTTTAGCACGTGACACCATCACTAGTAGAAATGTGCAATCTATGACGTTTAGCACGTGACATTAAGAAATTTCGTCATTGAACAACAACTATCTATGACGAAATGTCCTGGTTCGTCATGTATCGTTGGTGGTGGTGCTCAGCCGCTACAAATTAATGACGAAAACAAAAACAACGTCATAGATAACATCTTGTTTTTATCATAGATCATATAAGCCATTTGCATTACTCATCTGTGACACTCCCAGTTAAAATTGTAACGATGCATTACTTGTGACGCTCCTACTTAAAATTGTAACGATGCATTACTTGTCATAAAAACGTTCAGCATCAGTGACGAACTTAATTTTGTCATAAGTAAGTTTGACCACTGGGCCAATCATATAAATGGCCCCACGTCATACGTGGGTCCCACCTGACAACATTGGCCTCCTTGTCGGGTACACCCATGGGCATCCACGTGTAATGGTGGGTCCCACATCTTACATGTGGGCCCAACCATATTAAATTGGCCCACCATATTAGACTAGTAGCAACGTGGGCCTCACTGTTTTTGGCTGGTATCATGGGCCCACCTGTCGCATGTAGTGAAAATGAAAAATAAAATAAAATGGCTCACAACTTGGGTTCGGACCCACGACTGGTGAGAAATAAGTCCTGGGCTCCACTGCGCTACAAGGGAAGAATTACTTGATAGCGTTTTATTTTGTTTATATTCAAAATGAAACTGAAGCACATAACTCGGATTCAACAGAAACTTTGACCCATAACTCAATTCATCTGAAACTTTGACGAAGGAGGGAGGCGGCTTGGTCGACGGCGACGGTGGAAGATCATGGGCGGTGTGGCATCCTGGTGTGCGCAGCGGCAAAGGGTGGCGGCCTGGTCAACGACCGTGGCCGCGGATCCTGGGCGGCGCGACATCCTGATGTGTGCAGCGGCGGAGAGAGAGGCTACCCTTTCTCTTCTTCCCATCTTGCTGCGACTAGATCTCGCCCAGGTATGTGTATACACTGCTCTGCCCTATTAGTCTTCTATAGGTTTCTACTCTGTCTATGACTCCCTATGGCCATGGATTCTGGGTGCTCTACAACATTCACCACTGCATTCACTTGTTGAGGGCTAGATCCGCGTTCCTCACCATTGTATCCAATAAAGGTTGGTAAATATTCCATCTTTCCATTCACTACAGGCTTCTACAGGACTTCTCTTCTTCTTTGTGTTTAAATATTTCATCTTTCCATTTATAAATTTTTGCTTCCTGTCAAGTTCTTAGAGTGACATGCGTTTTCTTGAAGAAATCAGAAATCTCACTGCAAAAATGAGACATGCAAAGTTTAATTTGTTTTTTTAGTTGATGGAATGGCATGGCACATTACAGTACGGGTGCAGAATAGGCGTAGTTTTACATTGCACTGGAGCCTGGACTTTGTCTTAGATATATAATGGAGTGGAAGGTCACTGTCATGAGTTGCTGTCTGGATAGTAGCAAGAACTTAGTTAGTTCCAATCTATGTACTGATCCACTATGTATTCCATGCATCATTAAAAGAGTATTTAAAATATTAATATGCCTGGCACATTGGATCCATCATTCATGACGTGATAATTCCCTTGTAAACATAGGCATGTTATGCACAGGATCGCCGCTAACATCCAATAATCATCCGATCATCCTATACTAATTCTTTATGTGGTGGCGAAGATGCCCATCAATAATCCTATACTAATTCCTCAGTAAGATCTAGTGGGGAATTCGACTTATATCTTCAAACTCTTGTAATCATCTGCGCTAAATGCATATTGATTTTCACCAATGTAGGCAGTGTAGTGACCTTTATCTATAGTGCAGTTTTTGTGCCTTTACTGGAATGCATGGTAATCTGACAGGCATGGACATGTTGTTACATCACATATTTGATTTTTTAGTGACCTTTATTTTTTTTAAAAAAGAAGAAGATTAGAAGGATAGAAAAGCCATGAATTATTATGATTTATCTGTTTGTAGACTACATATAAATTTGCATTATAATTTATATATGAATTTCCATATTTATGCCAAAATAGATGGATAGAAGGTGGATAAATGGGAAACAATTCACACCTCCATACATCAATGGAGTGCAACAATTCATGGAGTTTTTTAGACAAAGGTACCCTGAACACATCAAGATACTTTACCCGTGCCGCAAATGTCTTAATCAGACTTTGCGGCCTCAGCAAGAAGTGCATGACCACATACATATTTTTGGAATGTCAGCTACATATACCCGGTGGATTCATCATGGAGAATCAGTAGATGCTAATATTGTCGAATATCCAGAGCCAATGGATGAATCTGTTCATGATGATGGGATAAATGTGGGTGAGCAAGACTATAATGCTGATGCTGATGCTGATGATGATAACGGAGTGCCAAAGTTGATAGGAGAGCTATACAGAGCCACAGAGGAGGATGAACAGCAACCATAGTTTGCTAGAATGCTTGAAGATGCTAAGCGGTCACTATGCTTAGGATCTAGCCACTCAAGATTCTCCTTTCTTGTGGGGTTGCTCTATATCCAGTCCTGCTATCGAATTAGCAACATGCCATTTAATGCATTATTGAAGCTAATGTCCTCAGCATTCCCTCAATGCCAATTACCAAAATCATATGATGAGGCAAAAAAATATCTTCATGAATTGGGCCTTGGATATAACTCAATTCATGTGTGCAAAAATAACTATGTGTTGTTTCGAAAAGATTATGGCAAACTTGATGCATGCCTAAAATGCGGTGAATCTAGATGAAAAGATGCAAGTGGTAGCAAGCGGGTTCCTCATAAGGTTTTGAGGCATTTTCCACTTGTACCAAGGTTGAAGAGGATATTTGCTTCAAACCAAACAGCTGAGGACACCCAATGGCACAAGATGAAGCAGAAGCCGATCGACAATGAAATGAGCCATCTAGCAGATGGGGAGGCATGGAAGAACTTTGATTTGAAGTACCCAAGATTTGCAAGAGATGCAAGGAATTTGAGGCTTGCCATTGCTACGGATGGTTTCAATCCATTTGGTAACTTGAGCACGGCATATAGCATGTGGCCTATGCTTGTTACACCTCTAAATCTGCCACCATGGGAGTGCATCAATCCATCGAACTGCTATATGTCTTTACTGATCCCAGGTCCAACATCTCCAGGAAAGGATTTTGATTTTTTCTTGGAGCCCCTTACAGAAGAACTTCTTGAAGTTTGGAAGGGTGTCAGTACCTATGATGCATTTAGTGCTTCAAAGTTGAACCTTCGTGCCATCGTGCTTTGGTGTATACATGATTATCCGGCTTTGAGCACCTTGTCAGGGAAAACTACAAAAGGATATTATGCATGCAATCATTGTGATAAAAATCCTCACGGTCACTAAGGAATAAGATAGGTTACCTTGGCCATCGCCGTTATCTTCCAATTACACATCCTTAGCGGAGAAGCTTGGAATTTGATGGGCATCATTAAAACTAGGTTGAGCCAGCAAAGTTCACTATTGAGGAGGTCCTGGAGCAACTGGAGAAAGTGAAAGATGTCAAGCCGGGTAAGCATGGTGCAATTAAGAAAAGAAAGCGTGGACAGAAAGAAGAGCCACTATTTTTTAGCCGCAAACCATATTAGAGGGACTTGCTGCTACCACACAATCTTGATGTGATGCACATTGAGAAAAACATATGCGACAACCATCTTGCCACATTGCTAAAACTTGAGGGCAAGACAAAGGACACAATCAATGCTAGGTTAGATTTGCACGATATGGGCATCAGACATGAATTGCACTGTGAGCAGGATGGCCAATCGATTAAAATTCCAAAAGCATTCTATGTCTTAAAGCCAAAATAGAGAATTGAATTTTGTAAGTTCCTCAAAGATGTCAAATTTCCAAAAGGATATGCAACCAACCTAGCAAGATTCATAAGTGCAGATGGTTCCAAGGTGCAGGGTCGGCTAAAAACTCATTCTTGCCATGTCCATCTACAAAGAATCATACATGTTGGCCAAAGAGGATTTGTGCGCAAGGATGTATATGAAGCAGTCGCAGAGCTCTGGAATTTCTTTAGGGAATTGTGTAGTAGAAATCTAAGGACAGATGTCCTAAAGCGACTGAAAAAGGAAATCCCACTGATCCTATGCAAGCTTGAGAAAATATTTCCACCAGCCTTCTTTGATGTGATGGTGCACTTGGCTGTCCATCTACCTGATGAGGCACTACTTAGAGGACATGTAAAGTTCGGATGGATGTACCCAATGGAACGTTGACTAAGCACACTAACGAATTTTGTAAAAAATAGGGCTAGGCCCGAAGGATCAATTGCTGAGGCATATGTAGCAAGTGAGACCTTGACATTTTGTGCAAGGTACATGGAGGATATTGACACAAGACTAAACCGGGACATCAAGACTGGAGAAGGGCCATTAGATGGTGACACCTCTGTTTTTATGCATGGTGTTAAACTCATTGGCAAGAATAGGGTGCAGTACGTCAATGAGAAAGTCATGACCAAACTAGTTTGGTATGTGCTACATAACTATGAAGAGGTTGAGCCATTTTTGCAGTAAGTACCATTTATATATGTTGTTTTGTTGTTTTCTGTAATACAAATTCATTTTTCCTAATTATTTAAACTATATTGTGCAGCATATACAAAGAAGAGTTAGAGAAAGAAGGGGCACATGATGTTGACAAAAGGCTTGAAGAAGGATTTCCTGGCTGGTTTAAGAGTCATGTAAGGGACTAGTCTTTGTTCTTGTCACTTAACGTGAGCTCGTGTAATTTTTAGCTAGGGTCACTGACCTTGTATATTTTTCTTCAATCGTAGATCCTAGAGCTACGTAAAGAGAAACCAGATGAGGTCAACGAAGGATTGTATGCATTGTCACGTGGTCCGGATCTCCGAGTCAAGAGTTGTGCAACTTGCATTATCAAAGGAGTCTGGTATAGCACTATTGATCGTGAGAAATACCTACAAACACAGAATAGTGGTGTCATGACTGAGGGTAAACAGGATGGGGAGAACACTGAATTTTATGGTGTCCTTAGGGAGATTGTTGACTTGCAATATAACTCCAATCTACATGTCCTTTGAATGGTGGTTCTATTCCGATGTGATTGGTACAGTCAAGTTGGCAAGACTGTAGGCATTAGAAATGACGACCATTTCAAGTCCATCAACACCCAGTCACTTTGGTACAAGTCTGACCCTTTCATTTTGGCAACTCAATCAAGAAAGATATTTTACTTGTAGGACACCTCTTTGGGCAAAGGATGGCAAGTTGTGACAAAATTTGAGCACAGGGATATGTATAATGTGGCTGTCAAAGATGATAACTGTTCAGATGTACACCAAGATGAGCACTGTTTTGATACAGAGCATGTAGTGCATGAAGGTGATGATGATGATGTTATGCACCATCTGCATGAAGGTGATGCTAAGGAAGCCAAGCTAATTTAGCAGACCTTGTAAGAAACAAGAAGAAAGCAGTTAACATGTCTGAAAATGATGATAGTGAGGATGAAGATGACACCATAATGCAATATTGTAGTGATAATGACAATGGTGTACGTGACATGTGGGAAGGCGATGATGATTAATAGGAGTTGTAAGGTATAAGCTATTTGCCAAGCAACAAAAATTTTGATCAGTAAATTTATAGGAGTTTTAGAAATGATTCCTGCAGTTATCTTACCCAATCATGTATCTTATGGGTTGATTTGTGCCTCTCTTATGACCTGCCAGGACTCCAGATTGAAGTTGCTTGCCTCCGGCTAATTTTGCCGTCAAGTCTCTGGCTGCTGGACCTGACAAGATAATAGTTCAAACTTCAAAGATTGTAATTTTGTACTGTGTGACTATGAGTTGCTAGGATGCTAGCTGCTGCCAATAATCTTCCATGTGTGTGCTATGTTTTGCTTGTGGAACTGCTATTTGTTATAGCCTATTGATGAACTGTTTGTGGGAGCCCATTATCTTATTTGTGGTGGTTTTATATCATGTATGTTGCCATATTGCCAAAATTGTGCTGTAGAATAGGGGAATTACGGCCAAATTTGTGCCGTGGAACAGGCAAATTGCTGCCAAGTTTGTGTCAAATATCCAAATGCAATGAATTCGATTCGAACTATCCATATCCAACAAAAATTGTGCATCCCTTGGTATGCAGTAGAGGTCGGTCTGACGATGAAAGTTCTCTCAATAGCCAACTTCAATTTAAAAATTGTGGATACTTATATTATTAAAATTTAAAAAGTTCTAAGTAACTAAGAAAACGAGGCTATTGAGTTATAATTTTGAGTAACCTTAAAAGTCCTTGCTTACAACTCTCAATGGTCAAATTCAAAAATGATAAATAAATCCTCTAAAAAAAACTAATATGCAGAATGAAGTTGTTCAATAGAACCATCAAAATAAGAAAGATAATTTTTATATGTTGTTTAACCTTCAAAATAGAAGTTGTTTAAAATATCAACTGAATTAATTTTTCAATCTTATAATGATTAAAACTTAATTGATCATCATCTATATATATCTCAAACAGGGCTTTTATTATTCTTCTTGTAATTTAATGATTAAAATTATTGTAATTTGAAGTCCCTTATTTACCACTCTTGAAGGTCAAATTCAAACAATTCGTTAAATCAGAACTAATGCATTTAAATCATAGAGGCATAATTGCGAATGAACTTAAAATCAAACTATTTGTAGAATGCAAAAATATGCTGACTTTTAGTTGTAAAATATAGAATTCAATTTCAAAATATACTGGTTATTTATTTTTTTCTCAGAAATATCCGGGATGCAATTTTACTTTATATTTTCGAATTTAATTCCTAAAATACAACCCAAAAAATTCCAAGTGCTGGCGCCCAAAAAAGATTAGCAGGGCGCCAACTGTGCTGCCGAAACTTCCACCTACCAAAAATTTTGGACCTAAAATGTCTCTTTTGTCCTCCTTGCAAATAAGTGTAAAAGAGCACCACTCTGTGCAGTGGAGGGCATTTGCGAGAATTTCCACAGCAACGCACTGATATGTCTCCTTCCTACTGCAGTGTAATCTCTCTCCTTTGTTTCAAAAAAAAGAAATATATCTCCTCTAAACCCTAGCCGCTGCCGTGGTGGGAGCATGTCCTTCCCCATCGACGATGCGCGCCGCTCCCGTCTCCTTCCCCGTCGACGACGGGCCGCACTGGATCCTCGACGCGTGCCGCTCCCGTCTCCTTCCCCGTCGACGACGCCCACCGCACCTGTGCCGCAACCCCGTTGTCGACGACCCCCGCGTCACTCCCGTCTCCTAGCTCCTTGACGCGCCCCGCTCCGATGGGAAGAAGCCGACGCCGTGTAGCACCTGGTACGTGAAAGTCCCAAACCCATTCTTCTTCTTAGTCTCTTTTTTTGGTCTGATATGCTTGGATTAAGCAGAGGGTATGTCTGATATTATTGGATTAAGCAGAGGGTACTAGCCTCATAGAGTTCGTTGCTTTTAGGAGGCGATTTTTCAGATGTGAGATGGTTTATGTGAGGGTTTCGTTTAATCGTTGTTAGTTTCTTGGTGTTATTCCCCAATAGCTTTCTGCTCCTAACCTGATGATGCCATTCATTTTATTTTTTAATCTGTGCTCTAATCAAGGCAGATTATTGACAACTTTTATCCGGATGGTTTATTTGACTACCATGATAAATAAATTTCACAGTAGAATTTTTTTTTGAGAAATCATATTTCTGGAAGTGTGTAGCAAATAATCTGTGGCAAAGATTTGAAAGGAACAAGGGCTTGAGAGTAATGTAATTATCCTCTCCAAAGCTGTTGCTTGGGGCTCATGCTCATGCCCTCCATGATTATTTATTCTTGTGTTCTTTCTTCTTTCTTCAGTGTTGTGTGCTCTGGTTGGCCTATCATCCTATGGCACACTTAATATTCTCCATTGAGTTAACCGAGGGTTGCATTATATTTCAGATTTATTGCTGTGGTTAGTTGTGCTGCAGACACATACAGGTCCTAATGGTAATCCAGCCGGTGTAGGCTTAATAAACAGCCTTAACCCCTATTGTTGTCTACTTAAGTTTATCAAATTACACCTTGTTGTCTAATTTAACCAGTAGAATATGCTTTTGATCAACAGTAGAACATGCTGAATTATATAGAAGCAAACTGAATTTTTGGTGTGCAACTTTTGCTAGGGAGTAGAATTTTTGAGATGTGGGCCATGTGGCATCAATATTTATAGAGCTGACTGTGTTTACTTATTGCCAATATTAACCATTTGGCATTTCAGTGTGTTATGACAATTTGGTTTATAAGGTTTACTTTCTGCAAGATTTGTATTATGAATAAACATCAATAATGTAGTCATCTGTGTTGAATTCTAATGCTTAAAAATTTTGTTTACACATGTAAGAACCTCCACTAAATGAATATTAAAGACAGCGGCATGCGCGTATCTTGGAGAATATTAGAAGAGTGGAAGAACTTGGAAACAATGAATTAGCATCAACCGTTAAAACATTCTCAACACAAACTGCAATGAAGTCACGCAACAAGGGTAGTCATGATGAAGGATCAGATTCATCGGAGTATCTCCCTGAAGGAGAAGAGGGGTTTCGGGGAGGTGATGATGCATGCTTAGACGAGGAGCCAGTACCCCTAATGATTGAGGTGCTTCTACTATATTGGCTGGGGGATACAATGCGTTGTTTTGAGGAATTTCTTAGTGAATACACTTTGCTAATTTATTCACATGATTATGACTATTTTTCCTATTGCATCCCCCTATACAAACTAGATGAAAGAAACTCTGTACAAAGTAGATAAAACGCAACGCCAACATGGCACCAGGAGGAAGGCAAGCCAACAGATTGAGGATAAGCGCACCAATAGAGATACCTCCTGGAGTCTCAACAAGGTCATTGAAAAGGCAACACGTATCACAACAGGCTGAAGATTATGTACATGAAGACTTACCTCCTGTAGGAGAAAGCACTAGTCATGAAGGCATGAGCAATGAATAATTGTTAGGAGACAATGATGTGTACAGGCCTGCTAGCCCTGTGATGGATTAATTGGTCATATCCAGATGATGCACATCATGATGACGTCTGTGACCGCAATGAAGAGCAGACCAGATTGCAGACCCAGTCTAGACAGACCGACTCTAGAGATGAAGGTAGGTTACAGTTCCATGATCCTCAAGTTTTTGTTCACTATTTGATGAATGCTAACAATTAGAATGAAAACTATCTAGAACCTAGACGGAGAGGGCCAAGAATGCCGAGGCCAACAACCAGGGGAATTATGCTTGACAAGATGACCAAATCTATGAGAAGAAGGTTGCCCATCAATGTTGCTAAGGGGAAGAGAAGGCCACATGAACCAGTGCAAGCTGCCAAGTTTGCATCAGAGGCTGGTGATATCGTGAGGGCTCAAGTTCCTATCTTCACTCATTGGAAAGAATACAAGGAAAAGGAAAATATTGTACATTTTGATGATTTCATTGGAATATTAGTTGTAAGTCCCTATCTACACTCTTTGTGTTACATTCACTTTTTATATGCCCTTGTCTAACATAGTAATGATTTGAATTCATATCTGTAGGGGAGGTTGGCTATTAACACCAATGACAAGCCAACAAAGGATGCATGTACTAGTTTATTCTAGTCTGTTATACGGCAGGCACAGTACAAATTGAAGCAGACCTACTTCAATGGCATCCTTGCTAATGAGATCAGAACAACCTCACCTGTCTCTTACATGACCGATGAACAATGGGGTCAACTTGTTGCAAAGTGGTCAACTGCAAAGAGCAACGTATGTGTTATTTGTTGTATTCCTTCCTTTTTTAACTTGTTGTGGAGTCTAACAGATACATCTCTTGACATCTCTTGTAGGCAATCTCTGATCAGAACAAGCGAAACCGCCATTGAATTAGGTTCCCTCAGGCTACAGGATCTCGCAGCTATGTTGCACAGCTATATTCATTTGTAAGTGAAGGTTATCTTATGGTGTTACCTTTTTTATTCAACCACTTCTTTGGAATCATAGTTCAAGGATATAATTCCTATGCAATTTTCATACTGAAGCAGATGCAGAAGAACAAGGGTATAGACCTCGGTGAACTACGCAACAAAGAACTTGATGCGGTGGAAGTCTTCAAGGATTGTCATACCAGCAGGAAAAAGGGTCTGAGTGATGCAGCAAGAGATGCAATTGTAAGTCCCTGCACATTTGTTTTTGGAGCAATCAAATCACTTGTTGTTATGCATTATTTGTGTGACTATGAGTTGCTAGGCTACTAGTTGCCGACACCTATTTTTTTCTTCTATTGTGTGACAATAGTTCTTGTTGATCGTTTTTGAACCTGAGAGCCTAAGATCTTATATATGTGATCTCCTGGAACTTTCTCCTGATAAAATGACGCATAAACAAGTTGTACATGCTAATCGCACTATTTCGCTGCTACTGAACTCATCAAGAGGGAGCTTTCCCGCCCTTGTAGATTTTGGTTATGGTGTGTTAGAAAATTTTTCAACGGAACTTGCTACAATGGATTATGATCAAAAATTGAGATAATAGTTGCTTTTTTATTTCTGTTACTCCCATCTTATGGAGAGTGCCTTTTCTTTTTTGTCTGCTCACTGTGTTTGATTTTGTAGTGGATGGTCATTTAGAGTTGGAAATTGGTATATAAATATTTGCTATTTACTTTGACTGTGCGATGTTAATTTATAAGCATCCAAGTCAATTCCAAAATTCAAATTTGTGTAATAAGCAGTAGTCCATAATGATAGGTTGTACCTAAGGATTGTAATGCATGTGTAGCTCCATTTCTGGTTTTATGCATTATTTAGTAGCAGATTTTTACTCTATCTTGGTTCCCTATTTGTTTAATCCTTAGATTTTCAGCCTGTTTTCACTCTATCTTGAAGCTAATGTTCAATCCTTGGATTTTGTAGTCTACTATGAAATCTTTGCGGGTTGAACATGTTGCTGATGGTCAACCACCAAGACCTAGTATTGAGGTTGTTTCCAAGTTGCGTTCTCAGAACAATACCAATTGCACATTTTTGAAGAATGTTGGTATACCGACAAGCTCGAAGAAATCTGAGACATCGACTGAAAGAGCACTTCGAGAAGAACTTGTAGTTGCAAAACAAGGTTCAGCTATTCTCCAGCAAGAAGTTGATGAACTAAAGAAGAAATCTGAATTTACTGAGCAAGCGCTGGTGAAGACCCAAAAGGAGTTTGAGGAATTCAGGAAGCAGCAGGATGAGAAATATATGCTTCTTAGGCATATCTTGAACTTCAATAACGGTAACTCGACTATGTCCTAGACTAATTTATGATCTGATCCACTAAAGGAATGTCAACCATACCTAAAGTTTTGTGGTTGTGGACTTGTAATGATCTCATGTGGTTGTGGACTTGTAATGATCTCAAGTGGTTGTGAACTTGTATTATGATGATCTCCAGTGGTTGTGAAGTTGAACTATAATCTGCCGAGGTTGTGAACTTGAATCTATGGTATTTCGGTTAATGCATGGTGAACTGAGTTATGTAAATTGTGATGTTGATACAGGATATAATTGTTTGGTCTTATGATGTATCTGTCAGTTATGTGAGATTGTCTTTTGATGTGGTGTTTATATGAAAATTGTCCCATGAAGTTGTGGTTCGTGAGTTTGGAAATTTGTTATATGTGAAGTTCCGTGGTTTGTGAATAGATGGGCCTACTGGACCAAACAGATGGCCTAGCCCACAGTGTCTTTTGTGAATAGAAAGAAACACGTGGACTAATGAATGAATTTCACATGGGCCAACCAAAGATGGGCACATGGACCAACTCAGGGTTGACACGTGGGCCATTAATAGGAGACATGTGGGACCAATGAACTGCTGACACGTGGACTAATCAAAGACAGACACATGGACCAACCAGTTGCCGACATGTGGACATTCCTAATACCAACACGTGTACCAACCAGTGGGCGACAAGTGGACATTCCTAATACCGATACGTGCAGCAACTAGTGGTTGAAACATGGACCAACCAGGGGCCAACAAGTGGGCTAACCTCTGACCGATGCGTGGACCAACCAGTCGCTGACACTTGGACCAAGCTAAGCCAAATGCATGTCCAACAAATCATGGCATGCCAAATCCTAGCCGACGGACACGTCAGCAACCAGCATGGACAAGTCACACCGACATGCAGTTTTTCAACGTCGCGGGGAAATTTCAATGACGATAGGTTTCATCATAGAAAGGGGTAGGTATTGTGAGGAACCGGTTTTCATCATGGATATAGACAAGTACTATTACAAAATTTACTGATTCGTCATAAAAAAACTAATGTGACGCTCCGTTTTTTATGAACACAAATTCGTCACAAATTCATCACAGAAATTTCTTAATGACGAATTCTGTCTCTACCATGACAATAATGTTTTATCATAGATGTTCACATTCCTACTAGTGCTTGCGGTCGGCTTAAGTCGGCTGCATCGGAAGATCGATCTTCCCATGCGGTTGGCTTAAGTCGGTCGCATGGGAAGATCGATCTTCCGATGCGTCTGCTTAGGCCGGGCGCATGCGAAGATCGATCTTCCCATGCGGCTGCAATACTACTGGCTGCATTAGAAGATCACATTGCCTATGTAATATTATATTTTTAATAACCGAGATTTGGAATGATACTCATACGATATAAGAGAGTCGTCGTTTCTTGCATGTAGATAGTAGAATATTACATTGACAAATAATTAGTCTTTCAATATAAATAACCGAAAACATTTATATACATATGTACATACGTTGTGTCTCTCATATAAACAAGCAAACATATATGATTTATGTATATAGTACAAATTATTGATTGTTTCATCAATATTGAATATTTTCAACGCACATGTTCTTTCTCCCACTCCCTAAGGGGTTTGAACTTATTTTCTAATGCGAATTGGCTCTGATTGTCATAGAAGACCCCTAATGCTTTGCAGCACTCATGGCGGAGAAAGTGGCACAGGTCAGCACATATGTTAAGAATGGTTATCTTGTCGACATGGCTTTCCCTAGTAACTATTTCTGTGATCTGTACAAAGAAGGCAACATAAGTTAGCAAATAAAATTAGACGAAATAGCATGTATGGAGAACAATATCCAGACTTACAGTAGCGTTCTCTGTTGCGAACCTCCCGTCGACTCTAAGCATATGGCACATGTAATACCCACACAGATTAGTATTCACAGGTTGTTTGAAACATTGGGAACAAAACAAATAGCACCCGTCAATATAGAAAAGTAATTAAGTACGACAACAATCTATGTTGACTGCACACACATCCTACCGACTAGTTTGTCTTCACGGTAAGTTTTGTCTTATTTGGATCGTTCCGTGGCCCATTGTGTCTAATGAAGTACTTGTGTGCTCTATGTAAAAAAGGAAAAATTGGTTGAGTTAATTTGAAACTTGACGAAAAAAACTACTTATCGACAGGTATGTTAGCAGTTACAATTTTAGTAAAATTAGGAAATCCATGTACATCTCCTTGTTGTAGTGTGCCGGATCGAGCAACACGACCTCGTTGTCCCTTGGATACACCAGAATTTATATATAGTGGTCACTCCTAATAAGATAAGATTAATTCAATATTGTTTTAGTACTAATGATGTAGTACGACGCAATGAATAACACAACTTAAGATGGATGTTGTGTACGTAAAAGTGTAAGGGACCATTAAGACATTTTTGACCTAGTGCCTAAGCATTGCTTGTCCCAAGTACATGGACACCTCGACCCTCTTCTTAGTGTACAAACCCTTGATATATGTTTCTTTTTCCTCAATGGTCTTGTTCTTTAAGGCAGGAATAGGATCATCATCTTGAAGTTGCACAATGTGTTGCGTTTTACAAACCCTTGTTGGATTTACGTAGCCTACCTTTTCCACCACATTTCGCCCTGCGTGGATTTGTGACCTACGAAATAACACAACTTTGATGAGATGGAAGTTTGTTTCATTTATTCACTTGCACCAAATATATAAAATGTAAGAACTTACATGCAAAACACTGTAACGAGATTGATATCCATTTTATCAAGCTTGAAGAGGGCGTGCAGGTCGTGCACGGTGTCGGACTGCTGATAAGATCCACTGGGTATGGTGTTGTTTCAACCAACCCGACACTGCTCGGCATCTAAGCGGCTGCTGGGGTGCTTCAGGATGTAGGTTGGGGAATGTAGTTGGATTTTGTGCCGCCAGAGAGTAGAAATATGTCTCCACTTGTTCGACTATTTTTTGTTCCAACTTCTCTTTGTACCTGTCCCACTTCTTGTAACTGTTGACCTCCCGTGGAAATCCTTCTTTCGAATGGGTCTTTGACGATAGACCTCTTACCCTGTCAGAGTGTTCGACGTTGCCCAATGCCGCTGTCAGCTGATCGTGCTCCCTTTTGGGAACTAATCTCCCTGACTTCTCCTTCTCGGCCATACTTACAATCTTGGAGGTGAACTCCACGATATCAGGTGTCTCAAACATGATCTTGCCCTCATTCGTGACCTGTCCCATGCTTCTTGCCCAAAGCCAGCTCCTACTCCTTTCTATTAGGGGTCAACCATCAAGGGCTTGCCCTCTGCTGCAAACTTTTGTTCCTTTTCACGCCATTCATCCACATGGCCATTGTGCTCACTCAACCCTAGTCGGTGTGGATATTTGTTTCTTTTCGCCAGGTCTGACATCCTATTACTCCTCGCCAACGCTTCCGGTGTTGTCATCGTCGCGACAAACCTATCCCATTCAGCCTAAGATATATTGCCATACACCGTGAATGGAGACATATTCTTCTGGACATAGTGTTTGTTCATATCTAACTTCCATTGTCTTCAACGGTCTCCCAACTTCTTCAATGCATACACTTTTCCCCTCACCTCCAATCCCGGTGGATACACAAGGTATTTCTGTAGCTCATTCCACGTCCTTGTCTTGACGCTTTCATCTACCTGCTCCCATAGCTTTACATTCAATGGACTATACGTTCTTGCCAGAACTCCGCACGTGTTGCTGAACTTTGACATCGCTGTCTTTGGCTTGACGGGCTTCCCATCCCGATTGAGAGCAACTATGTAATGTGTTTCCTTCGGCATTTGATTCCTACTTCTTTCACCATGTCTTCTTTTTGTACGTCCTTCTGCACTTGTCGACATGTCCGTAGGCTCTGGGGCCGACGTGGCTGTGTCCATTTCTAAGTTAGGTAGGGGCAGTCTAGGCCACTTTGCGTTTTGACCGACGTCTAGTTTCCATCTGCACGAACACGTTCATTTTTCATTAGGCACTTCTAATCTCTACGTCGACTAGGTTAAAAATACGAAATCCAACCTCCACACTTACTGCCTGCTCGATAGGTATATAATCGGGGTCATCTTCCGGAGGGAGAACTTGCATTATTTCGACCATATGCGAGTCGCTGGGGTGCACCAGGAGTCTTCACTACACGCCGCATGCGAGTTGACACCCTCTTTCTCCACATCTCCTTTAGCGAGATCGGGTGCTTGTGACGGAACTTTGTCGTTAGACATTTCTATAATAAATCACCTCTAATTATTATACCATATGAAATTTTGTAAATATAATGTCATCAAATTGGCTCATAACCATGACAAGTGCGATTTGTTATGTAATATCGCATAATTTTGACAAAATTTACATCTAAAATGTCCACCTCAAAATTTCAACAAAATATCCATTTCAAAATTTACATCTAAAATGTCCATCTTAAAACTCCGACAAAATTTCCTTCTATAATTTACATCTACAATTTACATCTAAAATGTCCATCTCAAAATTTATATCTAAAATGTCCATCTCAAAGTTGTGACAAAATATACATCTAAAATATCCATCTCAAAATATTGACAAAATATACATCGAAAATTGCACAAAATTTACTGCATGGGAAGGAGGCTGGCGCAGGTAGGGATGGCAGTGCTTGCTGGGAGGAGGCCGGCCCCGGCCTGTGTTGAGGACGGCGGTGCCGGCGGGGAGGAGGCCGACGGTAGGGGATGGCGGCGCCGGCGCGCGGGCAGGAGGCCCGCGCGGGTGGTAAGGACTACGGCGCCGGCGGGGAAGATGGCAGCGCGGGTTGGGGATGGCGGCACCGGTGGCGACGAGGCCGGCACGGGAGGAGGGCGGCACGGGTGGGGGATGGTGGCTACTGCATGGAGGAAGGCAGTGCGGGTGGTGAGGACGACGGCGCCGGCAGGGAGGAGGCGGTCGGTGGTCCGGTGGTGGCGGCAGCGGCGTCGGATTTGGCAGCCTGGCGGTGTGGTCTAGGGTTTTGGCGTCTACGGGATTTGAAAATTTTCCAAGTCCCACGCGAGGACTTATATAGCCTGGCTTCATCGCATGAGGACGGCTTAAAGGACCGCATAGAAAGATGATCTTTCCATGCGGCCACTTATGCCACCCGCATGGGAAGATTATCTTTCCATCTGGCCCCTTAAGCTGCCCACATGGAAAGATCATCTCTCGATGCGGCACCTTATGTCGCACGTATGAAAAGACGGTCTCTCGATGAGGCCTGTATGGAAGAATAAGTAAGTATGTATGAATGTATAGATGTATTCACAGTAACATATACATGTATTCAACTTACAAATATTATTTTAGATTTGTCTCAAAATTCATAAAATTCTAATAATATTTTCTAGTGTATAATTGATCATAAATCAAAAGGCATGTCTTTGCATTACTCCATATTTGAACACAACTTCATTACATATACTTCATTACAAACTAAACTATCGCTTAATTGTTTTTGCAACACCATCGGGGCGCACATATGGAATATTCTCTTTGTTTAGGGTTCGCTCTATACATTTGATCCGCTTAGGAAGATCAGTGAACAATGCCACGTCATCATACTGGTTGTAATCAATCGCGTCTTCAATGTTGTCAATGCCGACGATCTGTTGCTTTCTAGATACGGCGATATCCATTCTCTTATCTGAAAGGTCCTTTACATACAAAGCCTGTGCCACACGCTCTACGAGTATCCACGGATCATCCTTATGCCCTGTTTTACTATGGTCGACAATCATTAGGCCGTAGTCATCTAGGGTAACGCCTTTTTGGTCTTTTACCCATTGGCATTGAAGCACAGGGATCTGGATGTTTAGTTTGTAGTCAAGTTCTCAAATCTCCTCTATGATCTCGTAATACGATTTCTTCTAACCCGATGTGTCCAACGCTTCTACACTAATGCCACTATTTTTGGCTGTGCTTTTATTGTCTGTTGCTTTCGTGTGCAACGTATATCCATTGATGTTGTACCCTTGCCATGAGGTCACAAAACTTGACAGGCCAGATGCGAGCCTGTGCAATGTTCTTTCCTCTACAGAATCACCAAATGGGAGGTTTTGATCTTTCAACCACTAAGGGAAACATCGCTTTTGTTCTTTTGCGACCCAGTCGGTGGTTCTTCCGGCACTAGCAAGACTGATCTCTTCCATGTGTTGTTCAATAAAAGGCTCAACAATAGCGAGCTGTTGTAGTACACTGCTGTGTGCTGCCGACACCGCTTTGTGGTCATCATCGTAGAACCGTTTCTTGCCTATGGTGCCCTTTCGAACAAATCTTCCCTCATGTCTAGGCACAGGTATCCCAATGAGATTGGCTTTCGTTATGTAATCCAAACAACACTCAACCAGATGCTCCATCATATTGAAATAAGATGAAGGGAAGTACATCTCAAGCTGACAAAGGATCTCTATGGCAAACTTCTGAAGTGGGCCTAATTCCACAGGATCAAATACCTTTTGTGATATTCGATTAAAAAAGTAACACAACTTTGTTATCAGCACCTTCGTATGAACTGGTTTGACAGCCCTGATAGAAATAAGGAGGAACACCATTAGCATCCTATGACAATCATGAGCATTGTATCCTGAGATGGTCAGATCCTTCATTGAGACTAGCTTCCTGATGTTTGATGAGAAACCAGTAGGGACTCTGACCCCCTGCAAACATTTGCAGAAATCTTTTTCATCATCTGGTGTCATTGAGTAACAGGCAGGAGGAATCTCAATCTTTCCATTTGCCAGCTCTTTTGGGTGAAGTTCTTGCCTGATGTCCAAATTTACCAGGTCATTATGTGACTTGAGTCTATCCTTCATCTTACTCGGGATGTCTAGTACAGTGCCGATGGTGCTATCGAATATGTTCTTCTCATGGTGCATGACATCAATGGCATGACGAACCTCGAGGTCCTGCCAGTACAGTAAGTACTTGAAGAAAATTGAGTGCTTCTTGAATGGCAACATATTTTTGTCCTGTCCTGCTTTCTTCCTCTTTGCTGTCACCTTCCTATTTCCCTTCCCAAAAACAGTCTTAATGTTTTTTGTCAATTGAAACACGACAGTACCACTTTTTACTTCAGGAGCAGTCGCGTCCTCAATTGTCTTGTCAAAAATCTCGCCATCGTACGATACTTATGTCTTCGGGATAAAAACCGTCGATGCCGCATGTATACTGTCTTGCATGAGGCATTCAGATACATGTACGACGTGTTGTCTAGACAGATAAGACACCCTGTCTTCCCTTTAACCTAGCCGAATAGTGAAAAGTTGGCAGGTAGGTCATTGATTGTAACGAATATGATAGCACGTAGAGTAAAGTACTCACATCGATACTCATCCCAAAGTCATAACCCTTCTTTCCATATATATTCCATATCCTCCATCAAAGGTTCAAGAAAAACATCTATGTCGATGCTAGGTTGTTTTGGCCCTTGTATAAGGATAGTCGAGAGAATATACTTTCGTTTCTAACAAATCCATGTAGGGAGGTTGTACATGGTGAGCAGAACTGGCCATGTGCTATGTGAGGTGCTTAAGTCACCAAATGGGTTCACTCCATCCGTGCTCAGTGCAAACCTCATATTTCTCAGATCCTTTGCAAATTCCGGATGTTTTGAATCAAAGGTTTTCCATTGCCGAGCATCGGCAGGGTGTCGAATCATACCATCTGTCTTACGGTTCTCTTGATGCCACCTCATCAACTCAGCATCATTAGGGTTTGAGAAGAGGCGCTTCATACAATCTTTTATTGGTAGATACCACATCATCACGGCCACATTCTTTCTTTTTGATTTCACCGATGAATCTTGGTCGAGAACCTCACCATCGGAGGCCCCGTTACCTGTTTTGTACTGACTCGTCCTATAGGTTGGACACCTATCCAAGTGAGCGTATTCCTTGCGATGTAATATACAGTGATTTACACATGCATGAATCGTTTCAACTCCTAGAGATAATGGACATATCAGTTTCTTCGCTTGATACATGTTGGATGGCAACAAGTTAGGTTTAGGAAGCATAATTCTCAATAGACTCATCAACTCATATCCGACCGTCCGTGTTTAGCCTTCAATCCGAGCAGTTCAAGCACCGAATGCAACACTGTGAAATCCTTACCACATCCCTTGGATTCGTCATAAAGAAAATTCTTCACTGACTTCTCTAGTGCCTCCCAATTCTCTAACCCACGGCCTCTACTCGAAAGGATCTCTGGCTCAGCATGCCGCAACTTATCCTCTAGATCGAAATCGGCCTCCAAATCAACACAAGATGTGCAACCATCATCGCCCATCCATTCACGAGACATATCCTCAATTATAAAATTCTCTGCTGCATCCATATTTAAATTGCACTCTTCAACTTCCGTATTGCCGTTATCTTCATGAGCAGCGATTTCCCCGTGATAGGTACCTTTGCTCTTCTTTTTCGGACATGCATGAACCTTGTAATTCTTCGTGAATCCACGCTCAACTATGTGCCCCAATATCTATTTGGGATCTCTCAATAATTTTTGGTTCTTGCAATCAGAGCATGGACAAAAATTGTCCTCATATTCTACATCAAAGCATGTGCCTTTGCCTTGTCAACAATTTTGGATGATTGCTTAATGAACGCCGGATGAGTTCTGCGAATGTCGTACATCCATGCCAAATCCATCTATAAAAAATCGCAGTACAACAAAATTTATAGCACAGGTTATGTGTCCCACAAAACATTAAAATACATGAATCTCTTCAAAATCAATGCAACATTACATTCAAGAAGTATGTACTAGTGATTAACATAACATTTTGCTAATCAAAACTTTCTATTTTGAGCTAGATTTTGAAAAAAATAAAAAATGTCCTCTCATAAAAAACGCAAATTTCTCCGTATTTAAACGAGAAAATTTGAAATAAACGGAGGCAAATGAAGGAGGAGAGCAAGTATTTTGCCTTTTATATCAAGTTGAAGCAAAGAATTCGAGTTGAAAACCTTCCCCCCTATTGGTTTCATACTTTAGAGGAGAGAAACTTTGGGTTCAAATGACCACAGCTCAGGGTTGGTGGTGATATATGGGTCATCATCGTATGTGGTTGGCTTAAGCAGCCGCATGCGACTGCTTAAGTAGACCGCATGCAATAATGGATGTATTATTGCATGCGGCCAGTTTAAGGGGCCGCATGGGATATCGCATGTGGCCTCTTAAGCTGGCCGCATGCAATAATACGGCCATTATTGTATGCGCTTCACTTAAGCAGCCGGATGCGATAATGCATTAAGAAGTGCTTCTATAATACCGCAGCTTGATTTGGGGTATCCACTAGTATTGAACGATTTTGGGAGACAAAAGATTGTATACCATGTTGTGTATTACCGTAATTTGATATTAAAAGCAAAGTAAAAAAGATTGGCCTAGCTATATCAACTTAGGTTAAATAAAGCACAAGTTGGACTAGCTGGCGTACCAGACTATTACCCAGGTGAAAGATTGTATTTAGTTGTAGCCACGTATGTTGACTTGACACTACTACGAAAAGGATTTTTTTCCGTGCGGTCAAAAAAGGTTTTTCCTTGCAGACGTCTTGCCTGTCTGCACCTAGGTGTTTGGGAAAATAAATATTTTCACGTGCGGGCGGCCTAACCGCACAGAAAAATCCATCTTCCCGTGCGGTCTTGTTAAATCAACCGCACAGGATAATCGATTATCCCGTACGATCCATTTATACCGACCGCATGGGAAGATGGATTACTTACTGCTGCCAGCGGCGGCGACGTGGAGGACTTGGAGGCGGCGGGGAGGGGGAGGCCGGTGGCAGGGAGGCGGCGACGATGGCGTGGAGGAGGCGGGGGCATCAAGGAGAACTTGGAAGCCGGCGGCGATGGCATGGAGGACTTAGAGGCGAGGGGGAGGAGGAGGCCGGCGGCAGGGAGGCAGCGGCGACAGCATGGAGGATGCGAGGGCGTCGGGGAGGAGGAGGCGGCGTCGTGGAGGAGGTGGTGCTGTTGGGGGGAGGAGGCAGCATCATGGAGAAGGCGGTGGTGTTGAGGGGAGTAGGCGGTCGGCGGCGAGGAGAGGAGGCAACGGCGGTCAGCGAGGAGGCGGTCGGCGAGGAGGCGGCAGTGGAGGATTTTGGCAGCCTGGCGGCGGCTTAGAAAATTTCTCCAGGACTTGGAAATTTTCGGAGCCTGCCCATACCTTATATAGGGGGCGGCCATCACGTGCGGGTGGCTTAAGCCGACCGCACGCAAAAATATCTTTGCGTGAGGGCGACTTAAGTGGACCGCACATGATAATAGATTATCCCGTGCAGTCATGTTAAGACACCCGCACGGGATAATAGATTATTTTGTGCTGGCGATGACCGGGCCCCGGTGGACCGGTTTTTCCAGACGGTGCCACTTACGGCCCCCCCTGGAATCTACCGGGGGCCTTGTATAGAGAAAGCTTTTCTGTAGTAGTGTGACTTTAATTTTCAGAAAAAAAAACACAGAAAAATATCCTTTTTTACTAGGTACAGAGTAGTGTACTCCAAGTTTCATCATACACGGCTGCAGGTCGCATGAAACAACTCACACGTTGCTCACAGTCTCACGTTGCTCATAGTTTTTAATGGAAATACGCGTGTGTGCGGTATATATGATTCGAACATAAGACCTCATGATTCAACCTCGTTGCTCAGAGTCTCACGTATAACACCCTACGTACTTGACTGAATATGGGATGTTACAAGAGGCCTGCTCTCAAAGACGCGCGGACGACATCCTCACTAAAGCATTGGGCACCAAGGAACACCGTGGACAGACAAGGGGCCTTGGCTCCAACGTTCCATGGAAAGTTGGATTCCAGACTATGCGTGGTAGTACAAGAAGCGGACTGCCACGAAGGCGTAGAAAGATGCATGCCTTGCCGCCCAAATCCGTGAGCAGGTCAGAGCCGAATTGAGCTCTGAATTCGACGAGAAGCTCAAATCGATGAGGGCCCGTATCAGGCAAGAGATCCGAGAAGAGCAACATAACCCGGAGGCTGCCGCTGCTGCTATGCAACAAGATTTAGCAAGTCCCATGCAAAGGCGCAGCAGTTGCGCATCAACTATGGTGTGGGAAATTCCACCATTGGTCCTTGCCGCCGTCGACCGCATAATGGTAAAATTCTCGTCCACAATGCATAAAAGTCTTAATGAAACCATATGTTACATAATATTCTAAAAATTTGGATAAATCTATTGCAGGAACCAACGAACTGCACCCTGACAGTTAGGGTGATGCCGACCTTCACGGTTCCGATAGCCAAGGGACTTGCGTTCAAGCCGACCCCATAGACAAGAGTGCATGGGGCACAACTTAGGACTGATTGTGCGAAAGTGCAAGTTGACTCGGTGAAGCCCGAATTCGATCATTTCCCACTGAAGCATCCACCGAACGACGAGGTCCTAACCCTAGGAAATGCACGTGGTACCTTCATCCAATGGCCCAAGGACCTCATTGAGATAAGGGTGATTCCGAGGCCAACCACTACACCAAGCGATCATCCGCCAGTACGACCTGCCCCTGCTCCTTCAGCCCCTCCAGCTCCCGCTCGTCATGAAAAAATCTTATGATGTGGAGTTATAGTATGACATGGATTTTGGGGACGAGCATATGGAGGTCGACAGCATGGCGATCACTAAACCCCCACCCATGAAAAAGAGCAGGAAGGTGCATTCTTCCCCTCAGAGAATAATTATCGAAAAACCTGCTGCAAGGGGGCGAGGAAAAGGAAAGTTGCAGGGCTCACTTCTGGCTCCAATGAAACTAGATATGAGCAAGGGGCGGGAAGCAAAGAAGAAAACCGTTCCTCCATCGTCCTTCCAACTAGGCATGCCATTGGTTGGAGATGACGTGCTAGGCATGATGGCCACTTCTTGCAAGGAGCTTCACATATACTACATAGAGAGATCCAACATGAGGAGGAAGAATAGAGGGAGTGATATAATAGGCGAACACGACCGAGCGCCATTCCTTAGGCCACCAAATTTATCGTGATCGACTTCAAGGATCTATTCGACCTCTACAGGCTCCAAGCGGTGGACATAAACCTCCTTAAGTGCTACTCCTTATAAGTATTATTGCTCACGAAAATTACTAATAACAATCCGTATAACATGCTTATAAGAGCATTTGTCTTCCGTGTAGGTATAGTTGGAAGTGGTGTCTAAAGAATGCACTGGAAGTTGCCTTCCTTGATCCACAAGTAGTCACTGTCACAAATCTCGAAGGCGACCGTTAAGGATTGGTAAACTACATCTTTGACACCTTGTGGGCCCGACAAGACAAGGAGTACATTATGTGCGCCTATAATCAATAGTAAGTGTGTTACCTAAATATATGCAATTGCATGACACGTATAGCTTTAGTATTTAACTTTCACTATAATAATGCCGCAGTGCCCATTGGATCCTTCTGGTCATAACGCCTAAGTGGAGTACATGCCACTATCTGAACTCTAGAATTGATAAGAAAGCATATGATTGGACCTCGATTCAACTAGCGTTAGATGAAGCATGGGGCCAATATGTGGAAAAAGGAGGCCTTCATAAGACAGGACATGACACATTTATCCACAAAAAAGACTTCCCGGTAAAACAACAAACATGCAACCAGTGCGGATTCCATGTGTGCCACAGCATGCGCCTTTTGTGCAAAGATAAGGTGAAGACTTTGGCTGAATTTGAGGTCTGTGGTCTCAATTGTGATATATACTAACTACATCGAAGTATATATATATAGAGAGAGAGAGATCGATCGACTAATTTCAAATTATGTACATGTAGGAAAAAATTTCAAAGGATCCGGGTAACAGCTTCGAGGAGATTCATGAGGAGATAGCCAGCTTCATCTTGCGCGAAATAATTCACCCTAAAGGAATGTTTAGGGTTAAGATTAAATGATGAACATTGTTGAACACCTTAAATGAATTGTCAAAGACATGTGATTATGTAACACTGATGTTTATTATATTTGTTATGTTTATGTAAATACTTGCTAAATATATATTTGTTCCAATTAACTCGGTTTTGCAGGTTATGATGCTTACCACTTGAATATGTGAAATATGTGAATAATGGACGTGCGAAATATGTGAATAATATGGATGTTATGTGGGATGTATGAAATATATGTGAATGGCATATGTGCATGTGAATGGGGATGCTGGGATGTGTATATTGACAATGCTGGGGAATATATCTGTTTCTGTTATTTTGCAGCAGGCATGGCTAGCAAAGGCCTGAGGCTAGCCAAAAAATAAAATTTATTTTTTTTATGGGCCAAACTCATTGGTGACGGGCTTTAACTTAAAGTCTGATTGAGTTATAGTCATCCGTGACGGGCATAAGTTAAAGTTCGTTTGAGTTATAGTCATCCGTGACGAGCTCTAGTTTAGGCCCGATTGAGATTATTAGTCATCTGTGACGGGCTCTAGTTTAAGCTCGATTGAGATTAGTAGTTATCCGTGACGGGTGCTAGTTGGGGCCCGATTGAGATAGGTCATCCGTGACGGGCTCTGTTTGACTGGTCGTCTGGGTCAAAGCTATCGGTGACGGGCTTTAGTTGAGGCCCGATTGAGATAACTTCATCCGTAACGGCCTTATGCCCGATTGAGATAACTTCTCACATCAGTGACTTCTACGCTGTGACGGACGTCATACCCGACACAGATGGGGGTTGCCGCCCGATTGAGATGTGGGTGACCATTGTAGTGCGCCTACATCAATGATCATATTGTCCACCTGCCGTCACCGCTCGTGTCGTCTTCCTTCATTGGGCACCAGCTGATGTTGCCCGAGTATAGCCATCACTTGTTAAGAGGCCACTTAGCCCTCCAGCCTTCAGTCACCATTATTAATTGCCTTCGGTCACTATTATTTTAAAGGAAAAACCGATATCAATACTGTAGGTGTCGGTTTTCTATAAAAACCAACAGTTATAATGTCGGGACACCCCGGGTTAAATATTATGTAAGTTATTTGCAGTGATAGCGTGAATTATTTAGTTGGACGGGGTCTAGTAATAATTGAGTAAAACAATAACCATCCAACCTCATCACCGCTCTATCAAGTCAAATAATATACATAGTATAAAACCTGAAGCGTCGAGTAGAGAGCATAGGGGATATTGCTGGGACTTGAGCATGCCAGTTAACTTCAACCTGAGACATGCCCGTCAAACCACACGAAGATGGCGATCAGATGTGTTACACATCTCAGGAGACTTGACAAAATTCGCTAAAGCTCTACGACATCCCAAATGCTCAATACTCTTACCGGTGTAGAACTAGATCCCAGGAAAAGCTCTAGTTCCATACTTTCATCTAAGCGATAAAAATCAGAATAATAAGGAGTAAACACAAATAACTTTACTCTACGTTTATATTTAAATAGATAGGCCAAATGGCCAGATAATTACTGATCCGCGGAAGCTTGGCTACCCAAAACCACAAGCAGCCGACTAGGAGATAACCCCTTTTGGATCCAATCCTAGAAGAAACAACGATTTCCCGATTCACTCAGAAGACTAAGCATACAACCTGCAAAATGGATATTCCAGTATAACAAGAGTCAGTACATCAAACGAGTTAATGTACCGGCAAGGTCAAGACAAACCTAATATACTACATGCATGGCATATAATCAAAGAAAGGCTATATATGTAACTCATTTTAGCGTAAAGCAAGTTTTGGTTCACAATTCTTTTCAAAGAATTTGGTGATTCAATTAATAAAGCCTTAACATAGTTAAATCGTAATATTTACTATATCAACATCATAAACGTACTCTTGTTACCCATACCGGCAACAAGTCATAATCTCATCATAATAATACACTTGACTGCCCACCCGGCATCAAGTCTCACATTCATCAACAATATAACATAATTATCATAACTTAACCCAAGTTACCATTTTCCATATCCATAGTTCACAAAGCTTCAATTGAAAACATAAATCAAAATTAAAGTCTATACTCATGACACTTCACCAAGTCGCTCGTGACCGTGAGCACGGCTAATCGATTAGTTTTAGAGAACTCTGCAGAGTTTGTACAGCTTTACCCACATGATATGAACACTAGTTTGTTCTGTGTTTGCAAGACACCTACCACATTCTTCATGTTGAATGTGGTCTAGAGATCATAACGTAGCCTTTACATTGCTTAACGCCTAACCTTGCATCAGCGATGGCAAGTGTGAATCCATCCTGGGCATGACCCAGAATCGTTAGGTGGTAGGCCCACGCCTTAACCTAATGCCGTGGCAGCGAACACATCCGTTCCCCCACGAGGCACTATACCATTCAATTGGACAGACTTAGACGCGTAAACTACCCCCATTAATTAGCAGGGTAAATAGGTAGTTCCTATGAATCATCGCTCAGACTAATTCATTCTACTCCGGCCTACCAATATGCAAGGCAAGACTTTAAGCAACTTAATTAGCTAAGGCTACCCCATAATAGCACATGTGGATGTACGATATACTTAAGTTGGTGACATGAAGTTCAGTCCTTAAATAACTCAGGCGAACACTCCCCCTATCGGCGTACAACTACCACCATATGCACACCACTTGTCACCCAAGTCTAAAATCATTTTACTCACACTTTAGTTCGCAAATAATTAACATTTACATTTTAAATCCAGCATTAACCAATTATTCAAAATCCGATTCATAAATCCATAAGAGTGAGTATTTTGCTTAAATCTAAGCATGGCTAAGCAAATGGCATACATAAAAGCATATATACTCTTCAGCGAGCATTTATAAAGTAATCAAATCCATCCTATGGTTACAAATGAGAGGATAACAACATATCAAGATAGATTATGCAGCAATAAGGTCATAGCTACCATTTATTAAGTTTCAAATATCGTTTTTAATGAAATACATATGCAGTTTCGCAAACAACACTTTTCATCTCCCAAATCATGGGTTTCAATGTGATCAAAGGAGAGGGGAGGTATAACATGGCTTGATCTTGAACAAAGTGAATATCACCTAAATCACTCTTTCACCATCGATGCGAATTATCTATACAAATGACACGATATGCACATAAATACCAAATTATGCGAAAAATACAAAATGCTCTAAAATGCATGATTTGTGCACAGTGGATAGGTTCTGACCTAAGATGGATTTAGGTGAAAGAATTCCTATTTTATCTCTTTTCATTTATGAGTTATGAATTTTCTAAGTTTGCATTGATATAAAGTAGTATTTACTAATGTGGTGCTGTGAAACACTTTTAATATATGATTTTCATCAAGTTAACCTTACTGGGATAAATAGGATTGTTTTCTAAGATGAATACAATTGGTTTCATAATTTTTAGGGCTAGTATGAATTTCTTATAAATTTTAGAAATTGACTTGCATATGTGATGGTCATTTTACAATATAAATTATTAGTACTATTTCTGTTATAGAAAGTATGAAATATTATATTATTAAATTAAAGTTCATACTTTTGTAATTCTACAGAAATTTAGTTCACTCCATTTGGTGTATTGATGAATTTTCTACAAATTTTACAAGTATTATTTTAACTATTTATTATTTGAAAATTTAGAAATAAATATCATATTATGAGCATAGGATTTCATTCTACAATATTAAAGTTCACAATTTTATGAATCTGCTGGAGTTGGTTTCACCTCAAAATGAGCTATAATTGATTTTATATGAATTTCACAAGTTTGAGTAAATTTTCAATTGAAAAGATATTGATTTAACCTTTTTCTGTTATATTTCCAAAATCCAATTCATTGGGTCCACAGGTCAGTCTCTGGCCAATATACAGAAAAGCCCCTAGGGTTTCAAGAATCAACATGAACTCTAAAAGCACGTGCTAACACGGTTTCCATTAAGAGTCCCCGAGGTTTTCTTTATTTATAAGTATGTCCTAGGTCCACATGTCAAACTAAAGGGTTTTACAGATTAAACCTTATAAGTTTTAAATCTTTGCTAAGCCAGATCCCTAGCACTTAATTAAGTGGGGCCCGCTCATCAGTGGCTCGGCGCAAAGAGGAGCAGGGCAGCAGTGCGTCGGCGAGACTCTCACCGGCGGCAACGGCGAACGGCGGCCAATCTCGGCGGGCGACTAAAAGAGAAAAGGTAGAGGGCATCAAGACGAAGCTATCGGTGGTCTTCTCGCAAGCCACGGTGGTCGAAATCGACGGCGACGACGGCGCAGGCGGCGGTAGCTCTCGGGTTGCCGACGCATGTTGAGCTACGGCTCGGTTCCGTGTGAGTGGATGCATGCATGTGGTTCCGTAGGGTTCCTGGAGACTCACCGAAATGTTGGAAATGGTCGGCGATGCTCGGACAGTGTCGGCGATGGAGAAGGAGCTCCGGTGGTGGCAGTAAATAGTAGAGCAACGGCGATAAAGATCTTCGGCCTTTGACCTGTTAGGAAGAGGAGGGGAATAGCTCAAGGATCACCTAGGGATGCTCTACGAGTGAGAAATCAGAGTATGGCTCACCGGAGAAAGAGGAGTTGAAGATGGAGCCCAACGGCCGGTTTTGGGGAAGAAGAGGTCGATCTCCGAGTTCACAGCGTACTAGCTCGATTCCTTCGGTGGGCTGGCTCCTGGGATCGAGATGAAGACGGTGGCGCGGCGGTTTGGCTCGGCTTGGTCGAGGATGGCCGAGCGGCGATGATGCCAAGATGGCGGCGCTCTGGAACTTCAGTGGGCGTGGCGGCGTTCCGGCGTCACAGCTGCACAACACGGGATGAGGTCAGAGGGGATGGAATCGGCATCGTGTGAAGGTGACATAACACAGGAGATGAAAGAGTGACCGTGGCTTGGTGGCGATGGCGACGGTCGTCGTCTCCACAGCCAGCGAAGGAGATGGAAGGAAATGGAGGCAGGGTAAGCTCCCTCCCTCGGCTAGATCGGTGCAGGAGTGAAATGGGAGAGGTGGCGATGCTCTGGGGAGGATAAGGCGAGCTCGGCGGCTGCCACCGCGACGGACACGCGTCGAGCACCACCGGCGTCGTCGTCCCGCTCTCTCTGTTTCTCTCTCTGTTAGCTTGAGCGGTGGAGTCATTCTGCACAGGGGTGGAGGCTAGCCAAGGAGGCCGACAGGTGGGTCCAGGGTCGATGCAAACACAGCAGAGTGAGAGAGATGGGTAGGATTACTGGTGAACTGCTGTTTAGACAATTTACAAAGGATTTTTATATGTATTTCTTCCTCCCATCTTTATACTTCCACCATTTAATTTGTGTGCATGATAAATTAATGTGGATTTTACTGGTGGTAGATAAAAATACCTAGATTCCATTTTCTTTGGTTTCACACAAAAGTAATCTATATTTTAATCTCAGTAAAATAGAGAAATTCAGTTCAGCCAAAATTAATTTGAATTTTTAGTAGGTCACAAACTATGAAATAAATTATGGAAAAATTATATTAATTCATGATAAGTAGATTAGTATTTGAATAAATTATATCCTCTATACATTTTCATGTGATAAAATACACATATGAGATGTGTATCTATTTTGCAGATTAGGGTTTAGAATTAATTTATAATTTGACTGTTTTGACCTAATTATTTGGGGTATCAAATGTACTTATTAAATTATACCAAAATTTCAGTCAGATATATTCATTGAATAGTATCTACATGAATTTCCCCATGATTTTATATTGCACCAATTATTTTTAAATATTCGATGAGTTCACCTACCTTTAAATATTCCAATTATAAACATATATTTAAAAGATTGTAAAATTATATTTTGATTTGTAGTTAACCAGAGATGTTGTGTTTAGATTTTACTTTCATTTCACCATTCTCAAACTCACAAGATACTTGAGCATGGGTGCACTTAAGGTGACCACTAGTGTAGTGCGTTTATTAACTATGTATGAATTAGCATGCATGTACACTTGTGTTCATCAGACCTAGTATGTAATGCATTCAATATCCAAAAACATTTAAAAATTCAAAACACACACCATATCTTGTGTTTATGAAAATATGAGAATGTTTTACATAGCAAATTAACTTGAGAAGGAAGAGGGTTTAAGTCATTTACAACCCTACACATAACCACTAGCTAGTTTAACCTTACGTAGGTTGTATACTCGAAAAATTTTGGTCATTGACTCGAAGACATGTTTTAATTATTTAACTGAGGTCAAAATTTGAAATTCAAATTTTTGGTATGTTACATATAATATATCTAGTATCGATTAATTAAAAAACGATATCTATATATTACAGATGTTGGTTTTTTAAAGACCCGATACCCAACGAAAATCCAACGAAAATCAAGCCGAGCCAACTCAACCTTATCCGCATGAGTATAGCTGAGCCAACGAAAAAATTGACAATAAATGTTATGAAACAAATTGCGACAAAATATTCTATATAGAGAACAATCTCCGAACATACATTATCATTGTTTGCTGTGTATCTTTCGTTGACTCTAAACATCTCGTACATGTATTTTTTAGATTACCTTTAAATTTATGACTTCTATATTGTTATATACGTATGTGATTATGCAGGATAGGCATCTACTCCTACTAATTACTGATCTAGCTAAAACTAGCGAGCCATGGACAGAGACTGGAGACTAATTACCTGTTCCAAGGATGCTGTCGAAACAATCTCCGGACTTACAGTATCACTATTATTGTGAACATCCCGTTGATGACTCAAAGCATCTTGCACACGTAACTTGTGCAACTTTTTAGATTTCAAATTTATGACTTTTTATATATATTGTTTGCATACGTATGTGCTTATGTAGGGTAGGCGTCTACTCCTATAATTACTGGATCTAGCTAAAACTAGCGAGCAATGGACAGGGACTGGAGACTTCACCAGTTCCAAGCAAGGAGCGATCGTGCTGCGTGCTGTCGACGACTCCAACGTTGGAGAGCTACTGAGCTAAAAACCAAGTCAGTCTTCTAGATCAGAGATACTTCCACCCTAAACCTAGACCAGTATATATGCATAAAACAAATTTACGCGTGCCGTGTGGAAGAATATATCGTACCCAAATTAAACATTAATCTTATAACTCATTAGTTAAGAATAGTTAAGAAAAGATATGTTAAGAATTAGAATGTAAAAATGATATTAGTTAATTTTGATACTTTTATGTAGTTACACTCTATATGATCAGGAAAAAAAGAACATTTTTTTACGGCAGTCCACGATCGAGAAAAGAAAGCAAAAATATCGCCCCACACCCTCTCCGTTTAAAAATCTGTAGTGGGTAAGAAATTTTACTGTACTTAAAAAGATACCTATAAGTAATGGTATCTCGAGATACTTTCACTACTACAAAAACCTCCATAGGTACTGGTCACATAGGTGCCGAATTTACAAGAACCGGCACCTAAAAGACAATTCACGCTCATTTTTCCACGAACCGATACCTATAAGGTCTTATAGGTGCCAGTTGGTTGGGAGAAGTACATTGGTGCCGGTTTGTAAGAAAAACCGGCACCAATGAGCCCAAAAAAGCTGCCGGCTTTTTTTACAAACCGGCACCTATCACATAGGTGCCGGTTCGTAATAAGAACCGACACCTTTGTTACGGCCAAAAAGGTGCCGCTTTATCCTAATAAACCTGCACCTATCACATAGGTGCCGGTTTTTAATAAGAACTGGCACCTATATGGTAGTTTCCGACGAAAGGAAAACTAAATAGGTGCCGGTTCATAACATGAACCGACACCTATATCTCCCAGTCTATATATACCCCTTGTTCACTGCATACTCACGATTTTGAGGCTTCTCTTCAGCTCATCCAAACGGGGGAGGAGGTTTTGTCCAAAAACTTAAAAAATATCGAGAGATCTATGTGTTTGCATGCGTGAAGGTTAGTAAATGTTGATTCTATATGTAATTCACACTAATATTTGTCAAGTTATTTTTTGCAATTTGTTTTGTTGAATGAGAAGCATGAGAAAGTATGATGACTTATTAATATTGGAGTAATTTTGAGATTAATCATCAATGAGTCAGAATTTCAATAGACATAGAGAATGATATATGTATGTTAGTGGTCAATTTAAGAATTTTCGTAGGACCGATGGATGAAGGAGGGATGAATGTTGCGGAGCGCGGTACCTTGGAATATGCCAGGAGAGTAACCAACTTCATGATCGCAGCCACAAGATCCAGATCATTGAACACGACGGAACACTTGCGTTGTCCATGCGCTGATTGCAGGAATGAGAGACAGTTTCATGCAAAACAAGTTCATGAGCATCTCCTAACAAGGAGTTTTATGCCTAATTACACACGATAGGACAATCATGGTGAAGATGAGAATCCAGATGTAATGGACGGAGACAATGTAGAGTTGCCTGCTGACGGAGGTGGATATGATAGTGACGAATCAGATGGTTTAGATCAGATGTTACACGATGGGGAGACAGCCTACGACGATGACAGGCAATACGAGAAGTTCAAGGGCATGGTGGAGGACTCAAAAACCCCACTTTATCCAGGATGCAATGAGTAGTACACCAATTTACACGTCGTCCTCTCGTTGTTGCAGATGAAATCAACCAACGATTGGAGTGACAAGAGTTTCACAGAGCTTCTACAGCTGATTGGAGACCTCCTTCCAGTGGGTCATGTACTGCCAGAAACAACATACCGAGCGAAGAAGGTTGTCTGCCCACTCAGACTGGAAGTGCAGAAAATTCACACATGTCAAAATGACTGTATCCTATATCAAGTTGACTATGCAGACTTGGATACATGTCCAGTTTGTGGAGCACCGCGCTATAAGGGTGGAGTTAACGATGATGATGATGTTGATGATGACAGTGGTGACATAGTCCTGAAAAAGAGAAAAGTGCCCGTTAAAGTTGTGTGGTATTTTCCTTTAAGCCCTCGGATTGAATGCATGTATGCAAACAAAAAACATGCAAAGATGATGTGTTGGCACCACGAAGAGCGTAAGAAGGATGGAATGATAAGACACCCTGCCGATGGATCTCAATGGAGAAAGATAGATAGAAAGTACAAAAAGTATTTTGCGCAGGAGATTAGGAATATAAGGTTTGGGCTGAGCACGGACGGGATGAATCCATTTGGTGACATGAGTAGTCGGCATAGCACGTGGCCAATGGCATTTGTTATCTACAACCTTCCTTCATGGTTGTGCATGAAGCGTAAGTATATTATGATGCCACTTCTAATCCAAGGGCCCAAGCAACCTGGCAATGATATCGATGTCTACTTCAGGCCATTAGTGGATGATCTTAAGTTTCTATGGGACCGGGGTGTGCAGATGTGGGATGCGTACAAAAGAGAGTACTTCACCTTAAGGGCAATGTTGTTCGTTACCATCGAAGATTACCCTGCAGCTGGTAACACATCCGGGCAAACAGTGAAAGGTGGTTGTGCTGTGTGCAGTGCATGCGGGATACAGCGAGCAGGTGGCTGAAGTACTCCGGAAAGACTGTGTACATGCGCCATCGGAGGTTTCTTCCAGCCGACCACTAGTACCGTAGCAATACAAGAGATTTCGATGGCACGGTGGAGGAGGGTACAGCTCCAACACACCGTACCGGCAGAGAGAATTTTGAAGAGGTACAAGATATTGAATGTATATTTGGTAAGGGGCAAGGCAATCGAAGCGCAACGAGCAAGGATGGTGAGAAACCTCTTTAGAAGAAGAAATCTATCTTTTGGGAACTACCATATTGGAAAGATTTGCATGTCCGTCACGCAATTGACGTGATGCACATTGAGAAGAATGTGTGCGAGAGTTTGATGGGACTCCTGCTAAACATACCCAACAAGAAAAAGGACACGTTGAAAGCCCGGAGAGACCTCGCAGACATGAACATCAGATCCGAGCTACATCCTCAAGAACGTCCCAATGGTCGCCAGTACCTCCCTCCAGCGTGCTACACCCTTAGTCCCGCAGAGAAAATAAGCCTGTTGGAGTGCCTGCAGGGTGTCCGAGTCCCTTCTGGTTACTCTGTGAACATTAAAAGACTTGTCAACATGAAAGAAAAGAAATTAGTGGGCATGAAGTCACATGATTGCCACGTGCTGATGACACAACTTCTTCCTGTTGCTATTAGAGGCATTTTGCCAGATAAGGTTCGAAACCCAATCATAAAGCTGTGCTCGTTCTTCAACGCTATATATCAGAAGGTGATCGATCCAAGCACGTTAGACAAGCTCCAAGCAGATGCAATCATTACCCTTTGCCAGCTCGAGATGTGTTTTCCACCATCATTTTTTGATATAATGGTTCACCTTGTGTCACATATTGTGAAAGAGATAAAGATTCTCGGCCCAGTGTATCTGCATAACATGTGGGCTTTCGAGAGGTTCATGGGGATCATAAAGAAGTATGTGCGTAATAGAGCTCGACCAGAAGGCAGTATCATAGAGGGTTATGCAACAGAGGAGGTGGTTGAGTTCTGTATCAATTATATGGATTTGCATTCCGTTGGTGTGCCGATGTCTCGACACGAGGGCAGACTACTAGGGAATGGGACACTAGGGCATAAGGCAATTTTCGCTCCTAGCCTACAAACATTACGACAAGCACATTTCGCAGTGCTCCAGCAGTCGGCCTTGGTGGCTCCATTTGTAGACATGCATTGTAACACACTCCGCAGCGAGAACCCAAGCAAATCAGAGGCATGGATAGCTAAGCAGCATAGGTTGAATTTTGGCAATTGGTTACGGAAGCATATCATGGCTATGAATACTGATAGTGACCAGATGTATGTTTTGTCTCGGGGACCTGCGAGCACAATTCATACATTCCAAGGGTATGACATTAATGGATATACATTTTACACGAGAACCCAAGATGCCAAGAGCTTGTATTAAAACAGTGGTGTCCGCATAGACACCTTCGACAGTAATGGTGTAGAACAAATGTACTATAGTTATATAGAGGCAATCTGGGAGCTTGAATATGGACCGTTGAAGGTACCACTTTTCTAGTGTCAATGGGTCAAAATGCCAAGTGGTTTGAGGATTGACAAGTACGGAATGTTCATCGTGGACTTAAACAATGTGGGTTATCAAGATGAACCATTTGTGCTCGCAAAATCTGTAACACAAGTTTTCTATATCGAAGACCCTTCTTCGTTGACCAATCGCCACGTGGTTCTCCATGGAAAGCGAAGCCTTGTCAGAGTTGAGAATATCGTTGATGAGGAAGACTACGATCAAATCGACGAGCTACCACCGTTTGCAACAGATGTAGAAGGAGGTGAAGAAAGTCAGGATGACGAAGACGAGGAAGAAGCACCATATGTTCGCAGCGATCATGAAGGAGTAATTGTGATCAACCTACATGTTTGAATTTTATTGTAACAAACATGAATGTGTAATGTAATGATAAATTACATCAGTTTACTGCTAATTTGTACTACCATGAACAAGCCTATACTGTTAGCTTCGGTATTTCTTAATCCTCTAAAATCGTTACATCCTACAATAACTAAAAAATTGCACATGTTTTAAAGTAGCAAGCGTGCCAATTCTGGATGTACAGGTACGATATGGTTGTCTGCTCATTTCAAAATAATTTATGTTGAATTACTATGAAAATTTTGTATTACAAATTGATCATTCAATGAAACAAGTGGTAGTTGAAAAATTTATATGTGATTACTTTTTACGCGAGTCCCCTGTTATAATCAGTGGAAGCATTGATCATTGGCCTGAAAGGACAAAGTGGAAGGACATCCAATACCTGAAGAATTGCTGGAGATCGAACTGTTCCTCTTGCAGTTCATATAAGCCACATACATCTTTTTTCTCGTTGTACAATATGTATTTAGAATTGAAATTTTGTGGGACAATAGATAACATTACACCATACACCTCAACTTTTTTAAGAAAAAATACAATCACAGACCATTAGGCATTAGATAGGCACTAGTGATAATTCCGTGTACATTGCACGCTGCATATGGATACTTGTGTTGGTACAAAAATTTGCATGAACTAATTAACTAACAGAGCACCTTAAGTTTGATGATTATTTATGCAAAAGAAGAGATGAAAGACATATTTTTCATCATATAAACTAGCAAGTTAGATGACACAAAATTATAGCTCCTGTGAAGATACAGACAGCAAGAACTATAAAGGCTACAGGAATATTTTCAATTGTCCATTTAGTAGCAATAATGCTCAGAAAATTACTATCAAATATGATAAAAGGTAAACATCTGCTCAGGAGTATATTACATAAGATCTATCCCTACCATCTAACATGAGCAATGTCATCCTTGAATAGATGTTAACCAGCTACTGTGCCGCAATTACAATTGCAGAGAGCTGATACACCCCCGGCCCAAACATAAATAGCTCTGGAAAAAATTAACTAGAGATTCATACCACAATAGACCTGTAGTTTCTCTTCCTTTGCTGAAAACACCAAACCTAATCAATGTTAACTAATGTGTTGTGTTGCAAATAATGCCTATCATTCTGGCTACATTTCTAGAAGAGTAAATTAATTGTGGAAAATTTTGGAAGAACTATGCTTTTGGATTCGAACAGCTTTGCCAGAATCAATTCTTAACTCTACCCCAGAAAAGTTAGCATAATCCCATATTCGTGACATTACATCTGGTTCACCTAAAATGCTTTTAGGCAGATAGAACTGGAAGGTTAAGGGGTTTTCAGAGAAGAGGAAATAGTTTTCATCGTTATGGATAACTTCGCTCTGCTATTAATTGTTACATTGATAGAAAAAATAGAAGTTAGTAAGCCTCATCTAGGGCTTTGACAGGATTAAAATGAACCATAACACTGATGCATGATCCTACCCTGGTCACAAAATTCCTTTCTGTTGCATTAAAAGATGTACTTTTGCAACCTTGGCAGTCCAGACACGTCCTTTAACAGTGTGAGTCACAACTTCACTACTAGATCTGTGAATAATGCATGTCCAGAATGTTCACTAGGTTAGGTCTAAAAGATCTAACATCATTGATGGAAGGGTTTTAAATGGTTTGAGAAGTGGATTGAATCCACATGAGGCAAGTGGGTTGGATTGGTTTGGTTTGATTTGGAAAATGGGTTGGATCCTGTGATTTCTGCGATGTGAATATAATATTGTAATATTATATGTGACCCTGAAATTATTTTTTTTGTACTTCAGGACTATAGGTGCCGGTTCCTGTAAAGAACCGACACCTATGAGGCATCAAAGGTGCCGGCCTATCACTTATAGGTGCCGGTTATTTATAGGAACCGACACCTATAATACTATATTGGTGCCGGTTCGACATTTACAACCGGCACCTATAGTGTTATAGGCGCCGGTTGAGTAACCGGTATCAATAGATTTGATCATTGGTGCTGACTAATTGATGCTGGCGTCGAAACCGGCACCTATGAGGCCTTTGGAACCAGCACCAATAAGTATTTGTGTAGTAGTGTTTGTACACTAAAAATATACTACCTCTTGATATCATTTAAAAATAACAATATTACCCTAGTAGATATATCGGATGCTTATGCATTAGGACAACAGTTCGAGTTTAATCATACATATATAGAACGGCGGGAGACACAAATGAGTAGCCCATCACACATGATACAAATGATCCATAACACGTGTAAAAAATTACTACTTTGTTTTAATATATGACATTATTGACATTTTACATCATATTTAACTATTCATCTTAAAGAATTTTTATCATCCTTGGCAAGGTATACCACCAGGTACCAGATATCATGCCCACATCCAACCGTCCATTACCAAAGGGTATGATGAGAAATGAATCTCTGCACTGAGGCTATAGGATTCCTTCAACGCAGCACCGCCATCGAGCTCGCCCGCTACGCCGCCATCTATCTCGTTCCGACTTGCCTCCTTCAGATTGCTCTGATTCGTCGAGCTCGCCCGTCACGCCGCCCGTCGTGCTCGAGCTTGTCCGCCGGTGCATTCGAGCCTGCTAGCGCTTGGAGCTCCTCCTCTGCGGCTCTATGCTGTCCTGATTCCATAATAGCTTGGGCAATGAATTTAACCTAGGCACTCTGCCGAAGTGCCCAACACCTCATATGTGGACCCAGGAGGAGGGAGTTCAATTTAAATCAATTTCTCTTGTTCATCTTTATTGAAAAATCTGGATGAGAGCATATGAAGTTCTTGATAAGTAATTCGTATGTTTCCAGGTCAATAGGCTAATCCATCTCTCCAGTCTCAGCTAGAATTTTCAATTATTCAGAACATTGTTTTCACCTGTGGCTCCATCTCCTCCTGGACGTGCAGCTATTGTCTGCCGCTGGCCTTAGCTACTACCATGATGCAGGGCAATGTCCCCTTTCTCTCTTCCTTGCATAACCACAACAGTTTCCCGAGGTTACCTTGAAGTAGCCACCGTCACCCGACCACCGGCGCCACCGCCATCAGAGAGATCTTCGCCGCCGTTGTCCGCTGCCACGGCCATGGCTTCTGCTGTACTAGCGCCGATGAGGAGGGAGGAGATTGGGTAGTACTCTCGAGCTAGCGTCCCCACATAGGACCACGAAACTTCCCTGAGTTAATCGTCGCATGGGAGGCTGCCGCATCCATTGCATCAGTTTTTCGCTCGATTTGCCACGGGGAATGTGGCTAGCGCGGTGGATAGAGACGGTGTTTCCCTCCAATTTGATATGCAAAAGTACAATTATACCCTCCTACCATCGAAATTTTCTTTGTACCTGCTCTTCGGGAGACGCAGTACTGCTAGGTACCGAGCCTTTGTAGTTGTTAGATCCTGCAAAATAGACAACCTAGATTTGGTACCTCCACCCCTCAAGGATGGTAAAAAGCCGCTTCATCTCATTGAAAAAATATAAGTAAACATCGTTGTGGCTTGATTTATCATTAAAGTAACTTTAAGCATTACTTATATTTTTAAGATTTTTATAAGATTTATAAATAAGACGAATGATCAAAAGTTATAACAAAAGTCAATGGTGTTATATATTAAAAAACGGAACGAGTACCTATCATCGATGTGTAACGGTTCTTATACGTTCATATACGAACAGTTACTTCTGATGGGTCATATCTAGTAGGACGTTCCTCCAAACAATTAGAATATATACAAACTGTGAGTTTTGCTTATTCGGTCTCTCTTTTTGGGGAACTGCGGCTTGGTAGTGCAATATAGGAGCTAGAGGAAACTCAGATATACGCTAATGTTCTTTTGTTCCTAATTTTAGCTTTATTCAGAACGTGGGAGATTAATTAATTTGTCCGATTCCAAATGTAAAAAGATCGAATTGGATTTGTACGTACGTCGTGCAGAGTATATAGAGGCTCCATAGAACTCATCCACTATCTAATATTTCATGGTTATACTATAACTAGTAATGCATCCTGGATATTAATTAACCTTGCATATAAGTGTGCTAGCTAGCTAGCTTTTTTCCTGAAAGGAAAATGTGGGAGATAGGGATGAGCGTGAACTATGCATGGGTAATAGTCACTGTAACAGAAAAGATTTGTCTGTACGAGACTCTTAGTAGGTTATAGACGAGTCATAAATAGCTACGCCTGCAAAAATCGGTCCTCAGAGGGCCGGTTGCCGGACCGCATGCGAAAATATATTATCGCATGTGACTGCTTAAGTGTATTATCGCATGTGGCTGTCGTAAGGAGCCGCATGTGATAACGTAAGCAGCTCCTTAAGACGGCCGTATGCGATGATGGTCCATGTATCAGCATCTACCCCAAGCTGCTTGCATTTGAACCCAAAGTTTAATAACTAGTTGCTCACTTTAGTTAAACTAAATAAACTAATTTTCAGAAAATCACTAACATGTCATTTAGTTGAACTAAAGTGGATGTACTGGTCGATCCTCGTGATCGGTACTCCCTCCATTTGATAATTTCATATTATATGATTTGTTTTACTTCTTAAAGTTGATTAAATTTATAGAAAAATATAATAATATTTTGAGGACAACACAAACATATTGTTAAAATATATTCACTGTTAGATTTAATGAAACTAATTTGGTATCATAGCTGTTGTTAATTTTTTCTATAAACCTAGTTTGACTAAAATAAATTAATTTGGCTTATAATAAGATACGGAGGTAGTTTTTATCAGTTAAGAAGAAAGTGGTTTTCTTCGCGATTGATTGTTCGTTGTTGCAACTATAGGGAGCTTATGGGTTTATATTTGTTTGACAGCCAACTAAAAGAAAAAGGCAGCTGTCGGCGCAGCTTGGTTCCGCTGTTTCTTAGAAAAAGAAAAGGTGGAATCACATGCATGGAAAGAAAACGCAGAAGCAGAGGCTTTGCGACGCAGCAACTGACTTGCGTCTTTTCTGATTTTTTTTTATAACTCAGTAACACTGAACGAACTGCACTGATGAGGTCATTAACGAGAAGTTTTACATATATGTAGTGAGCAACGGCTTATTAAATCAGCCGCGCGAGTCATGCAGTTACCTCTTAACAGTAAACACATTCTACCAACATGCGAAATATATACGAAGGACTAGTAGGACTACAAATTTAACACAACCAAAGCATAACGTACTATTACTGTAGCAGGACACACTAGACATGACTTTTTTTTTTTTTTGCTAGGACGACAAATGCATGAGGACAATTAATATAACGATGGATGCGCGCGCGCATATATATATATATATATATATGTATATATATATATATGTATATATATATATATATATGTATGTATACATATGTATGTATGTATGTATGTATATATACATGGTATGATTAATTCGATGGGAGTTGAATTTGGACACCTAATAAAGGATGTACGTCTACGCTTTATGTATGCCATAAATACTCACAAAAATTTGTACATGTTTTTAACAAAACAGATTATGATGAAACCAAATCTAAAAATCAACCTATCTATGGATGAGGGCATATTATGCATAAGTATAAAAAACACAGCTGTGTAGTCAGTGCACGACTCATAGCTGGTATGATTTGTTTATTTTTCCATATAAATGTAGGTTGAATTATATATTTAGCCCCGTATAGGTTTGTGGAGTGTATATCGGGAATTCGTGATATGGTAACATATGCCATGTTGTCAGTTCTTTTTAAAATCTCCTGTGAACTATTTATATGGCATGAAGAGAACGAGGATATACGACCTTAAGGTGTGATCACGATTTGACGGACGGGCTACGGCATCGCCATGGAGACGATGGCATGCACTCCTTCTGTCAATATCGGTGTCGGGTCCCCGATGAGCAGCCTGACCACGATACGCACCAAGATCACAAGCGTTTTGCATACGCGCCTCTCCAGCCTAACGTTTCGGCCAGCACGCTCTTGTAGGCGGACCATCATCCTCTCTTCGTTGTCGCCGGGGTTCTCGACCTCCTTGATGCAGTTGATGTGTAGGTACATGCGCTGGTCAGGGTTAGTGGAGCGGTAGCACCATGGGCGGTAGTACCACTCCATCTCCCTGCAGCTGCTGCATCGGTGAGACACCTCCGTGCGGAGCTCGAAGGTGTGGCCGGTCTGCAGGGTCATGGACACCGGCAATTTCGCGCAGCACGGGTGCAGCTTCGGATACTCGCCTTTGCTGGTCCTCCTGGAGCAGTAGTAGTGGAGGCCTCGCAGCGTGTCGTAGCAGGCGGAGCAAACGCGGCCGCCGGCGGCGGCCTCGAGGCGGAGCTCCATCGTGCCGTTCACCAGCGGGTGCTGCAGCGTGGGTGTCGCGAGGGCGCAGTGCGTGTGCAGGGAGAGGTTTCCGTGCTGGTTGTCGACGGAGGTGTACCAGCGTGTGTCGCGTCCGGGCACCCTGCAGCCGTCGCACAGGAAGTTGACCGCGGCATCGCCCCGCATCATCCTCAGCATGCACCCCGGGCGGGCAGGGGCCATGACCGGTACCTCAGCACCATCCATCACGGCTTACGCTCGTTACTTGTTCCTGAGAACTTCTGGTACAAACCATGGATACATATAGCTTACTATTTTATATTTTTTAAATTAAATTTCATAAAACTACAGATACTTTATCAAATTATCACAAAGCTGTATATTTAAGGTGATGTATCACAACACTACGGATCTAATAATAAATTTATTACGAAACTACATGTTTAAAACTAAGTATCATAAAGATTTAATAATAAAATTATCACCAAACTATATATTTTGGGGTTTAAATTCTTAGCATTAATGCTATGTTTGAGTTATATATATTCAAGTTTTGTGATTAAATTGACATTAAACATGTAGTTTTGTGATCATTTTGTTGTTAAATCTGTAGTTTTGTGATACTTCACCTTAAATCCGTAATTCGGTAATAAATTTAGTGTTAAATCTATAGTTTTGTTATACATCAAATTAAATATGTAGTTTTGTGATAATTTGGCTGAAGCATTTGTAGTTTTATGAAATTTACTTTTTTTTTACATAATGATGATGACTCATATCATATGAATGACAGAAATATAAGTAATACTCTCTACATGCCAAAATAAGTTTATTTTTTATCCATCATACAACATACCTATACAAAATAAAAAGCTATCCTACTTTATCAAGTCCCAATATAATTATTTTCCGCTTTATCTACTTCCAATATAATTATTATCTACTTTTACAAATTTCATTGTAATAATTACTCAAAATGCAAAAATAAACTTATTATAGAATGGGGGGAGTAGATATCAGCAAATTTCCCCAACAAGCAACGATGTATATATGATATGCATATGGAACTATATATAGTATGTTGGAGAAACACAAAAGAGCATACAATTACTTTTCAGAGTAAATATATATAAATTCTATCATGCATCCAACAAAAATCATAAGAACTTTTTAGTACAACTAGTAGTCTCGATGATTAATTTTCAGAACCATTTTTTAACTACAAATGTGAGGCGGGTGCGCGCACGCGCATATATACACACACATATATTCACGACCACACACAACTATATATGTGAGAGTATATCCTATCATATGTCTAAGACAACATCAGGGGCTCTTCTTATCTGGTGTGGGTACATGCTTTGATTATTGTACACACCCACAGATGAGTGACAAAAAGTTAAACGTTAATGACAAATAGTTAAATGTCCACATATGTGTAGTGTACTGTCATTCAAGATTACATCTTAAAAAGTTACGAGCAGTCGTACTGAGTATCTTATAACCAACTATGCTACGTCAGCTCGCAATTTTCAGAGACTTTTGGTTCAACATTATTCCAATTTAAACTTTGAGTTTTATGATAAATAGGTAAAAGAATTGAAGACGAGCTTAATTGACAAAATAATTAAACTGTTATGTATTTGAGAAACACATAAAATATAAATTTTCAGAGCAATATTATTCCAAATTTTATACGGAATGGGCAATCAAATAAATCTGATATTTATGTAGTTTCACCGCCAAAATAGGTGAAACTAAAGAAGCCAACATTCTGGACAGACGATTATAACCAAAAGTTCGGTTTGATAGTTTACCTGATCAGTGATCAGCGTACAGCTAGTAGCTAACTAGCTACTAGTTAGTCTCTAATATCTTTACGACGATTATCTATCGAAGACAGCTAACAGCGCGCTTAGCAAAATGTATGGGTTGTATGGGACATGGAGGAAATGGGTTAACCTTGAAAGGATGAAGACTTGAACAGGATGTCTATAAGAAGACTGCTATTTATAGACGGTAGTCAATGTGAAATAATTGTATACATGCATGAATCATTTTGTTTCATTATACTACCTCACAAAAAAAAACATGTCCTCTTGGATATGAAAACGATTAATTTTCAAAATACAACCTGAAACACTATTTTTCAATTATATTTTTTATAAAACTTCAATATATACTTCATATATTATATTATTTTTGCACAAACCTACACATAGACTTTTCATGCATGCATGACTTGGAATTTGTCCAAACACACATATTAATTACTTTGACCGGATCGGAGAGAGTATACGCCTGTAGCCTACCATTTTCTATGAAGTTGATTGCAAGGACGACTGCTAATTTCATTTCGGTAGAACTAATTCTAGAGGTTTTAGTGTTTTTGTACTCTGTTTGTCATCTATTGTAAATTGTACTCTAATATATTTTTCCTATATAGGTGGACCTAATTACTCAACATGTGTAGAGCCACGTCATGGAGAAAAGAAGGATTGTTGGATCACTACCATTTTTAATCACAGCTGTTGAATTACTCCCTCTATTCCTCTATCCCATATAATTTTTTAAAAAATATTTTCAAATGATCATCATATTTATCATATTTATGATCATTCACTAAGTCTATTCGTTATTTATGTATTGGAGTAAATAGACATTGATGCATATATCGTTGCATAGAAGTATTTAAAATTAACATGTAATGTTTTGATTTGCTATTGGCTAAAAACTAATGAGGATGATTCATGGATCGAGTTTGTTGTTGTAGTAAATGTAGTATGGAAGAGTTATTAGCTTTTCTTAGTCTTGGTGCACCCATGTAATAGAATGATCAATTAAGAACGGAGGAAATATATGCTAACTTTATGTATTAATTATAGCTTAACATATTGTCTTACCTTTAATTGAATGTTGTTTAAAAGTGTTTTAGGCTTTGTTCGGCTGCTGTTCTCAGAACGCGCACAGTAAACACGGAAAACGGAGCGGCGTGATTAATTAAGTATTAGCTAAATTTTTTTTCAAAAATGGATTAATTTGATTTTTTTAAGCAACTTTTGTATAGAAACTTTTTGCAAAAAAGTTCACCGTGTAGTAGTTTGAAAAACGTGCGCGGGAAAAAAAACACTGTGCGCGTTCCGAAGTTTTGCGTTCCGAACTGTATCAGCCGAACTAGACAGCGTCAGTTCGGAACGCGTACAGTGTTTTTTCGGAACGCGCACAGTGCCGCACAGTGTTTTTTCGGAACGCGCACAGTGCCAGTGTTTTTTCTCCCGCGCACGCTTTTCAAACTACTACACGGTGAACTTTTTTGCAAAAAGTTTCTATACAAAAGTTGCTTAAAAAAATCAAATTAATCCATTTTTAAAAAAAAATTTAGCTAATACTTAATTAATCACGCGCTAATGACCGCTCCGTTTTCCGTGTTTACTGTGCGCGTATTCAGCCGAACAAAGCCTTAGAAGTGCTTCTAAAATACCTCAGCAAGCGGCGGTTTATCCACTAGTATTGAACAACTTTGAGAGAAAAGGTTGCATACCATGTCGTGTAGTACCGTGATTTGATATTAAAAGCAAAGTAAAAAACATTACAGATTTTTATAGCTATATCAACTTAAGTTACAAGCACAAGTTGCCCTAGCTAGCAGACCAGACTAGCTATTACCCACATGGAAGATTGTATTTAGTTGTAGCCGCTTATGAGACTTGACTTTTTCAGGAAAAAAAACCCCAAAAAATGTCGTATTTTACTAGGTATAGTAGGGTACTCCAAGTTTCATACACGGTCGTTGCACGTCGCATGCAACAAGTCACGGTTGTTTTCATGAAATTACGCGTGTGTATGATGTATATGATTCGAGCATGAGACCTCACTCACCTCGTTTAGCCTGGTTCCTGCTTACCATTTCATGTATAACACACTACTTAAACGAACATGGGATGTTACTAGATCTTGTAATGCACATTTAATACTTAATGATTTTTACAGAAAAGATCAACAACAATAAAGTTATAGGCTTCGTCGAGCTATATAAAAATTTGATAAAGCGCATATCTCCATATGAGGTCAGTTGAAAACTGAAAAAAATGTTTCGTAATAAATATGAATACTTGAAACACTTATTCTAACATATAGATAGGGTTAAATGAAAACTATGTCAACAACAAAGATGTAGATAAAGTCGAGCAATACAACTTTCATATAAAACATGTCTCAATCCAAGATCATTTGGATATTTAAAGAAATATTTTTTTCTGAAATATGTCTGTGAACTTGTAAAACATATGCTAACACGTAAACAATTAATGTCAAATAAAAAGATTGTCAACTATTAAGTTAAGATCTACAGCATGTCTCCGTATAAGAGAAGAGTCTGCGAATCAGAAGTAATCAGTGACGCGGGTATGTCCCGTGTCTCTAATAGATATTAGAGACTTTTTTCTTATGAAACTAAATCTTTGATGATGGACCAGACGTGTTTTCTTACCCGTGATTGTGATTTTTTACCCCGCTAAATATATGTTATTGCATACTTATTTCCTTTGGAGATGTGTTTGTATATGTGGAGACGGGATCCGTGTTGCCCACGCACGGGCGGCTCATGGCGAAAACCTAGCCACCCACCGCCGCCACCTCTACCCTCTTCTCCGCCTTGCCGCCGCCCGAGTTGGCCTCCTGGAAAACCGAGCGGCAAGCCAAGATGGCGGCGGCGGGGCCGAGACCTGATGACTCTTCGTCTTCGGCGTGGGGGTGAGAATGGTGGAGCTCGGGAAGCTGCTGGCGAGCTTCGGCATGGTGGCAGCGGATCTGGTCGCCGCCCCGACTGGATCCGGAGCCCCATGGACAGATCTGGCATTCTCGCCTGGATTCAACCTAGCAGAGCAGCCAGCGTGGCAGGTGGCAGAAGGAGGCGACTCCGTCGTGGCTGGCTACTGGCGAGGCGTGTCAGGAGCGGCGGCTACTAGTGGACAGTGCTCGGGGGCCGGGACGCGGCGGGCGACGCTGGCGGAAGCAAAAGGTCGACGCTAGCAGCTGTGGCAGCGGGGCGGCGAACAACGTTTGGGGGCTAGGCGCGGCAGGCGACGCTGGTTGCATCGGCTGAAGCAAGAGGCCGACGCTGCCAGCTGTGGCTGTGGGGCGGCGGACGATGCTCCGGGGACAGCGTCCGGCGGGCGACGCCGACGGCGTGGGCGGAAGCAGGAGGCCAGCACTGGCAGCTATGGCAACGGGGTAGTGGCTGCGGACAGAAGGGCGCCGGCAGCGGAGGCAACAACTACAGCGGGTGGTCGACTGTGGATGATGGCGCGAGGAGTAGGAAGTTGGCTTGTCCATGTTGTGGTACGGCCGACGGGAGGAAGCCGTGGTCGGCAGAGACCAATGCGACGCAGACCTAGGCGAGCCCGATGACAGCAGGAGGCCGGGGCGGCAGTGGCATGGAGAGTGGCAATGTGGCGAAGATGCGGACGGGCGGCCTGTTGTGACGTGGGCAGTCCAACAGAGGCGGCGATGACGGTGGCGCCGTGAGGTGGACGTTGCAGGCCTACGACGGGTGCTGATCCAGACGCTAGTCCTTCTGTGGCGATGCCTTGCCGCCACAAGATGGCCACGTTGGCAAGCTAGTACATGGGAGAGGGGATCCATTCTTTTCTCTCACTCTCTCCCTCTCCAACCTAATTGCGTTGATGGACTTGGAGCACGCTGGATGTCGAGCTCCTACCCTATGGTCGGCCAGTGACGAGGCGCCGGAGCGATGGCTGCACGTAGAAGGAGTGCGGTTGGTGGTGGCTTTTATCCAGTAGGAGACCTCGACATGGGTGTATAGGAAAATTACGGGTGAAAGCCTAGCCTCTCCGGGCCAGTAATGGAGACGCTTGCGGGCACCGTTTTTCGCTTCGGGCGTTGTTGAGTGATCTCTCATGTCCCCTGATGGATTCCTCTAGTTGAAAATCCTGAACACCAGGACGGGCGGTGGTGGAACCCTCGGTGTTGTTCCCTTCCTGGAGGCGTCGTTTAGAAGATTCTTTTCCTTCGGGATGTCATGTTCCTATCTCTTTAGTAACGGGTCTCTGGTTGTAGACGTGTGGTGTGATTTTCTTTTTTTACCTGGTTATAGCCTTCCAGGAGTGTAGTCTTGTAATTTTTTTTTGGTTTATCAACACAAAACGTTGCACTATCTTGTGCATGTTGTTTCAAAAGAAAGTGTGTGTATATGTGTGTGTCCTTAGATAGGAGAGATAACGCAGCAAGTTATCATACATAACTACAAAACAATTTTTGGTAACACTGCACCATTCCTTTATTTTTTAAGCAGGTGAGGAAAAAGCCGAAAAGAGTCGCCTATATAAATGTACTGGGACTCCTTGGCCAAGAGTCGCCACTGAAAATTGATCTTCAGAAGTAGTATGTAACAACCCATCCTCTAGAACCATATACCCCAACCTATTTGATGGACGGGCCCACTTACACATACCATGCTACTTATACTTTCATCCTCGCTTCGTGTAAAAGGGTTAACCCGGAAGTGGTATGGTTAAGGGACAAGACCTTATAAGTTGATTTTATCCTTGCTAAACTAGCAAGGTGGTACTAAACATGCGTACGCAGTTTTCATGGATCACATAAGACAAACTCTAATTGGGCAAGGATGTTACACACCCCCTCTAAGAGGATTCGACGTCCCCGAACTTATGCACATAGCCACATAGGCATATAGGCAAATGTCCAGGACATTGTCCCCTCTAAGCGCATGTTCGTATATCCAGTGCCATATGACATGTCATGTGACTCAAATAGAGCCCACATGCGCCATGGGTCATATGCCCACACACTGTCCCTTACATGCAACGGCGAGAGTTGGCTCTGATACTATTTATAATAACCCGTCCTCCAAAACCACGCAGCTCAACCCTATCTGATGGACGGACCCACTTACACTTTCAATTCGGCTTTGTTTTGTATAAAAGGGTTAACCACGAAGTAGTATTGTTGAAGGGATTAGACCTTATAAGTTGGTTTTATCTTTGCTAAACTAGCAATATGATATTAAACATGCACACACAACTCTCATGAGTCACACAGGCCAAATCCTAATTGGGCTAGTATGTCACAAGTCACTTAAGTCAATTGCCTATGAAAAATAATCCTATTTTTTGTAGGTGGATGGTTTTCGCATATGAAAATTGGTATCTATAGGCGGGTACTTAAGCCTCTCGCCTACGAAAATCAATTTGAGAAAAACATGTATCTATGTCTGACCTTTTCATGTTCAATCAGATGAAGATAAATTTTATATCAAAATTGTAGATCTAGAAGAGATCTATAACTTTGTAGTTGAGATTTTTTTCATTTGGGATTGTTTAGTGATCTAAATATTCGTTATAAAATCTCATATCTTTGTTACAAACGACCTCCGATGAAGATATGCTCTATGAAAAATTATAGAGATTGATGATATATTTAACTTTATATAGTTGATGATATTTTTATTTGAAGTGATTTAGAGTACAAAATATGCACTATAAGTTTTGGAGAGAAGAAATGGAAAGAATATTATATTATATCTAGACAACAGTGCTTGATGGTGAGATGGTAGGGGGCAATGTGTGCAGAGAAGGTGCTGAGTTCAAATCCTATATTTTTCATGTATACAAAATACATATTTTGAGACTTTGGGTCCAGTAGTCTATTGAAATTAAAAATATTTTTTTGGTTGTTTGGGGCAAAAGTCTTAAGACGGGCGAACTACTGAAAATCGTTTTTAAAGTTGGTGTTCTATCCGTTACAAAAATAGCTTGATTTTTACATGTCTTTTGATTACGAGCACAGTCATCGGTCACCTACGAAAACCCTTTTGGCCGTCTACGAGAAAATACTTTTCGTAGTAGCAGTGATATTGTTTTTCGCTACGTCTTTTTCTAGTATTATTTTAGAGAAGCGGTCTGATTTCGCGGCCCGGATGTTAGATGTCGTCTATTCGGTAGTGTTTCCTCCTCCCGCCTACATCAATTAATGATCATATTGTCCACCTGCCGTCAACGCTCGTGTCGTCTTTCTCCACCGGGCACCAGCTGATGCTGCCCAAGTATGGCCACCACTTGTTAAGAGGCTACTTAGCCCTCCAGCCTTCGGTCACTATTATTAATTCCGTTTGTTGCACCATTTCGGCACTATAACCGTTCTTGGCCTTTCTAACAAATAGTCCAATAGCTAAGGGGGTGTTTAGATCCAGGGGCGTAAAAATTTGGCGGGTCACATCGAATATACGAACACACATTTGAAGTATTAAACATAGACTAATAACAAAACAAATTACAGAATCCGTTTGTAAACCGCGAGACGAATTTATTAAACCTAATTAATTCATCATTAGCAAATGTTTACTGTAGCATCACATTGTCAAATCATTGCGAAACTAGGTTCAAAAGATTCGTCTCACAAATTAGTCGCAAACTGTGCAATTAGTTATTTTTTTCACCCACATTTAATATTTCATGCAGACGTTCAAATGTTCGATGTGACAGGGTGTAAAAATTTGACGTGGGATTTAAACAGGGCCTAAAATATAATCCCCGTATTTATGACGAGCACATTTGTCAACGTGAATATATATTATGACTAAGACAGCCCGTCGTCGTTAAAATCGATTGACGGTGAAGCTTGCAATGATTCTTTTTGACGAATTCGTCGTAGCAGTCAAGTAAGCGCAGATCTTGTTTAGTGCGGTCGACTGCCGTTGCCGCATCTCTGACAAGTCAATCAACGCAACTGTTCTGAAACCTTATCCGGGTAGAGCCTGGGCGGAGGGAGCCCCGCAAGGCGGCAACGGCCAACGCTAGGTATAAGAGATCGACCACGCTAATTGGCAGCAAGGTCCGGTCACTACTACACAAACACACAAAAGACACTACACTATAGATACCAAAATGCTAAAATGGGTACTTATAAAGCTTTTTCTATCTCTATGACATATAAAGAATATAGAACCGATACCTTTCAGCAATTATAGGTGTCGATTCTAGAGAAAAATTGATACCAATACTGTAGGTATCGGTTTTCTATAAGAACCGATAGCTATCTATCATTGGTACCGATTAATTAAAAAATCGACACCTATAATATATTATAGGTACTGGTTTTTTAAAGACCAGACACCCAACGAAAACCGAGCCAAGCTAACTCAACCTTATCAGCATGCCGCACCCCATCGCCTCCCCTCCACTCTCCTCGCCTTATCCACATCACCCTCCTCTCTCACACCCTTGCTTTCCCTCCCCGCTTCCATCTCCTCCTCCTCTTCTTCGTCCGCCTCCCCTCAAAGTCCCCTCCGGGCATGGTTTGTGTGTGGGTAGGTGAGAAGCATGGAGGTGGTGGTGGCGCCTTCTCCTGCGGGCAATGATGACGGTGGGAAGGATGGTTGGCTGCAATGACAGCGTCAGTGGCTTTCGTGGGCAGATCCAGTAGCGACGACAGGTGAATCCGATGGCAGCGGCTCCCGTGGGCGGATCTGGTGACAGTTGCTTCTCTCGCGGGTGGATCTGGCAAATGACGACAGTGACCAATGGTGGCGTCAGCCTTCTCTCCTTCCATGTACTCCTTTAAGTTTTGTTCTTCGATGTTCTTGGATGATGACCGTGATGTCAAACTCTGTTTTTAGATGTTGATATCGGGAGGCAACGCGTGGTTGATTTCAGGGGCGACACGGGGTGGATGTGCTCGGTCATGTATCGAGCCACTCTTTTTTTCATCTCCGAAATCCTAAAGGTGCCGGTTCCTAAACTGACATTTTTGAGGAGACACAAAGGTGCTGACTGCAGGATACGGTTGAAAAATCCGATACCTATGACCGGTTATCAACCGGGACCAATCAACTTCTCTGTAGCAGTGGGTACTATAATGATAGAAGGGTCTACTTCTAGAGTGCCACAAATTAGAGGGACTTTTACCAAATCTACGCTAGAGACAAATTTTTTTTTGAAGTTCTCGTAGGTAGTGAACTAGTGTATTTTTCTAACTAAATATTTTAAGTACTTAAGAGCAAATAAATTAAATTCATGAATACTTATAAAATTCTAGTTCCAACTTTTTAGTGTTATTTTCTAGTTTCTTGATATAATATTTCTGAAAATGAACAATTAATAAATATAAGTCCTAGCCGTCGTGTTGTGATATCTCAACTTTAAATTATTGTAGTGAGACTAGAGCTGAGCCTCAGTTAATAATTAGCAGTGCATAACTGGTTTAGCCAGACTAATAATAATAAAAGGGAGTATCCAGACTTTAAAATTTTTGGTAACTTGTTCTTATCTCTTAGATGAAATCCCAAATGGTACTCATCATTCTCCCTATTATTACCTATTATAAAAAACTTCTTTACTTCTTAGATCAAAGGTTTAAAAATAAATTATTCTAACCTAACATGCGTTAAACTTACAGTTTATAAAAGTGCAAAATTAATGGTAGAAGTATGCAAAACTTTGATAAAAAAAGTAAAACATTAAGATAATTAACAAAATACAATTAAAACCACCTATTCTCAATGTTCAATTTTTTGTGACTGAAAAGTTTTAATTTTTCATGCGTCCAAAATCGAGCAAATAGCTTAGAAAAGTAAATAGAGTTGTGCTTGGTGCGCAGTGTTAATTTCACCTTTTTCCTTGATATAGTAGTTTTTACATTAAACTCCAGATTTTCCAAACAATAAAACATACAAAATTCTACCCGTCTTGTACTTTCTATTTAATTACCTGATAAATGTAATTTCAAAACTAAAAAAAATATTTTCACTTTTTTCCTTGATAAAATAGTTTTTAAATTAAACTCTAGGTTTTCCTAAACCAAATGTTATGATAAAACATAAGAAATTCTACCTGTCTTGTACTTTCTATTTAAGTACCTGATAAATTACCAGGTTATGTTAAGCATGAACTCTTCATTATAAATCATATACTACCTGCATCCACAAATACAAGTATTTTTAAGTTGTTTAGAAAAGAATAAGACTGACAAGAAAAGATTTTAGTTTTTATATTATTAGATAAGAGATGGATTGGGTGGGAGGATATGCCTGGGGCCGGGAGAGGGGTGTGTGTGGGTCACTACTGGGAAAGCCATTTTCTCAGACGAGGTACTTATATTTTTCCATGCAAACAAAAATTTTGCAACCACTGGACCGCCTACAAGATGGAAAGGAGGGGGGGGGGGCAAGATGGCCGTCTTTCTGCGAAGATCTGTCTTCCCAGGCGGACCACATAATGTGCCGCCTATGAATCTAGCCGCCTATGAAGATTCATAGGCAGCACATTATGTGGTCCGGCTAGAAAGATATATTATTTTCTCAGGCAGACCACTTAAGAGATCATGTACACTTCATATGAAGTTTCTCTCTTCTAAAACAAGCAAAATACAGGGGATGTTTTGAACTCGAAATCTTTGGTGGTTTTTCTACGGTGGTTAGATCCATGCATTTTATCTCTTCTTACAATTTTTTTTACATTTAGGCCTTATTAGCGATGGATCTATGCATGTAAAATAGTGAAAGCACCATGTTACATGTAATTTTATTTTTAGTTTTATGATTTTTATGCTATGATTGTGATTGATCTATGAATACACCTTGATGCCTATTCTCTCATCCATTGTGCTTAAATGTGATGCTTTCTTTAGCCAAAATATATGTATATTGCTTTTTTCCAATCACGTAAATCTAGAGTAGAGAGAGAAAATATATCTTCCTTTCCAAGAGAGAGAAAATATATGTATTGTCCACGCTCCCCACAAAGTAGGAAAAGTTTATGCACGTTAAATTTATAGATCTCCATCCCCTAGTTATTTATATTTATTTTTTGATAGCGAGCAAAGTTTAGTTTGTTTACAAATATGTATTATTACGTCAATTTAATGTTTTAATATAATTGTAAATGAAATATTTTCAGAGTTATAGACAGACAATGGATGTATCATATGCCGAGGTATTTGCCGTCCTATATGGATGATGCATCTAAATTTATCGATATTGCTAGGGCGCACGCTTACTGTCAACGTATTAATCGTTGACCAAGGTATTTGTAGAGTATGGGATCGTCAGAACCAGGATATTCACGAGAGTAGATCAAGCAGACAAAAGGCAAAAAATTATACTGGTTTGAGCCCTCAAGGTGAGTAATAACCTTACTCCAATTTATATGGATTAATATCGGAAAATACACTCAGAATACAATAAAGGATAGAACAGCTGACTGATTTTGTCGACTAGAAGCTGCTGAGAACGGCCCGGCGAGATCTATTCGGCGAATACAGTGAAGACATTCTCTGGGTTGCTCCTGGGCGTAGATTTTGGCTTGATTTGTAACTAGTTACCCTCTTAGACCATGGGGGTCTTGTTTATATAGCAGAGATCTCCCCCTTCTCTAAGTAGAACTCGGGGAAATAGAACAGAATACGGCTCAACAAAACCTTATCTTCCCTAATTAGGACTCTGACACCTTCTATCCGGGAAGATATTTTTCTTCTTTTTCAATCATATTTCTTTGATTATAGGACACCTTATCGTATACTCTTGGGTATATGGTTACACCGTATTTCGTTAACCCATGTATAGAAGATATGCCTTATCCTTGAATCTGACAGTAACCCCTGACTTCATTGCAAGTGATTCTATCAACATCCTTCAATTGTTTTTCTAAGAACAACGGTTAACGAACTCATCAAACCGTTCTCGAACACGAGAAGGTATAGAGCTGGCGACATGGTTGTCTTGAATCCGAGGACTCAACGTAGGCCAGTCATTTGGATTGAAGTCAAAAAATCCTAAAGGTTATAAACAAATTGGCTAAAATCTCGGTAATGATCTCTCTGCCTTCTTCAAAATTCGAACAGTCAGATGGGACCTATAAATTGTAATTCTGAGATTCATTTGTGTTCCGCTTGCCAGAGCAAAAACCCTAAACTTCTCTCCTGCTCCTCCAACCTTCTCTGCTTCGTCTTACAAAAACCCTAGACCACAGCCTCCTTCAACCCTTTTCGCCGATTCTCAATGGATCTTCTTGAGCCGAACGTCGGCTTCGCTGAGATGAAGAAGTTGCAACTGGACGGTGCTTTACCAAGCGCCAAAGTGTTGGCACGTTCGGAAGGAGGTACTGATCCCTAGACAACCTTTGGCCAAATAGTCACTCTTACCTCTTTTGTCCAATGCGGTTTTCTCATTTCCCCTTCCGAATTCTTGTCCCTGCTTCTTGATTTCTATGGAATTCGTCTCCTTCAACTCAACCTAAATTCCATTGCCTTCTTGAGTATCTTTACTCATCTATGCGAGGCGTACCTTGGGGTACAGCCTTTCATAGATTTGTTTAGATAATTTTACAAGGTAAGATGGATGAAGGCCTCCAAAATCTCAGGACGAAGGATGAAGAATGGATACATTCCTTTTAACTATCCGTCCTCCAGAAAAGATTGGTGAAAGAGCTAGTTTTATCTCCATGTCGAGGGCCGATCTCCTGCCCTTGAAACCCCTGACTAGAAAGCCACACACCTAGAGACATGGACCTCCAAGCCTTTGATGACCCCCGCCCTAGTGAGTTTCTTAGAAAAGATTCATGACCTCCGAGGATGTGGTTTGACCGGATACAAAGTCATCCAAGACTTTATCCATCATCGGATCCAGCCTCTCCAAGCACGTTCTCACCCCGCGTACCTGTACTCGGGGGAACATGATGAGACAGCTTTCGCATCGGGGTACAACTTATAGTTCTTTTATTGTTGATGTAGAGAACCATAGTTGCTTTTCTACTGATAACATTGTCATTTTTGTATCAATCACAGAGCTCCTTGAGGATATTGTGGCCGAGCGCATTGGCAAGGTGGTAGTTGATCCGCTATCGTCTACCGTCGACATCCCTGTTCCGCTCTGCGACCTCCCGCCAACAGATCAGGACGCATCATGAATGTAAGTTCTGGCAACCTCTACTCCATGTCATTTGTTTTTATGCCCATAGGAGTAGTAATCTTGATTCTCTTAGGCGCTACCATTACCGGATGTGATCGGCTCGCTTGTCGATCACCAGGCATCTGCTTGCTTGAAGGAGCAGGTGATTTCAGAATAGGCGGGCATGGCCCTTGCCCATGGAGGTAGCGGGACGAAGAGGAAGCGGTGGCCTACCCTACCAAAGACCTCGGGCGCGGGGAAGCTGGTGCCGAGGTGAGACCTTGAATTCACTTTCTTCATGAAATTACGGTAGTAGTTTCCATCCTCACACTTTCTTTTTTGCAGATTACCTCTAGCGCAAAGCTGGTCCCCGTGAAGAAGACGTAGCTGCTGAAGAAGCAGAAAACAGGGTAAGTGAAAGCCTGTCCTACCGAAATCCACTTTTCTTCATTCTCTGTTGTAATGAGGCTTCTTTTGATTTTAGCCCCTCCCCCTCCAACTCTTGCCAGAGCACCTGTGCTCAAGAAGAGGTGTGCTCTAAATCGCCTCTCTCAATTGCTATTGTGCCTCCTCACCCCCCATTAGCTGACGCCCTCACAGTCTCGTCGCTGAGATTGGACGGCTTGGGAATGTCGCGTCTACGACTGATGACCGCGTCGTTGCGCTAGAAGCCTAGCTGAGAGAAGTACGGGCCGACAACGCCAAGCTGCAGGAGGTGGTAGTAGGGAATGATCACCAGCGCCGGGGTCTTGAGCATGAGCTCTTCGAGACGAAGGACAACCTGTACTGTCTCTGTCAAGCACTATATGAGAACTACGAGCGTCTCGACATGGTGGCCAAGGGATTGGGGAAGCACGTTGAGCACCTAGCCTTCCCCGACGAGACAACGGTGATGGGATCCCATGGGTCCCTCATCACAGCGCTGGAGACCGCCGCGAGCGACCACGCCGAGCAGGTGGCTGATAGGTACGCACCGGACTCAATTCCGGAGCATGTCACGTTCTTGCATGCCTCAGGCTCACTCACCTCGAGGTTTACCTAGAGGAGGCCTTGACCAAGGGGGAAGCCAACGAACGCCGCGACGACGTGATGTTGTAGGTGGAAGAACTCGGGGATTTGGTCATCCCCTTTTTTGAAGAGTAAATTTTTATTTTTACCCTATTTTGTAATGAAAATGGACAAGTGTCTGGTTTGATGTTTAGAAAACACTCCCCTTCTGCAATATCCATTTTTGAGTTTTTGTATGTTTGATATTTCTATATTGTAGATTTCTCAAAGTCGTGAACGAGGACGTCCAGTAAGGCGAACACCCATCACACATTGTTGTCGAACCCAGTATGCCCGAGGGTTCCTCGGTGTCAAGTGACAGAGAACGTGCTCTGGTTGCCATCACTACCGACAACGCCTTAGTCTCCGAACAGGACCAAGTGACGTTGTTGTGCGAACAATGCCATAGTAAGCAAATTGTAACATTGTAGCATATTGTCTTTGTACTCAAACCAAAGATTTGCTAACCATATTATTTTTCTACACCTTTAATGTTCTCTTGTAGAGGTGGAAGGGCGAGCCAAGGGAGATTATGGGTACCATGTACCCACACGGCTGGCTTATCCGACTGGTTATTGGGGATATGTTCTATGCAATGATTATGTAATAGTTTAGGACTTAAGTATTACATTTCCTTGTGTATTGAGGAACGACTTATAGTCTTGAGTTGGCAATGTTATAGATAATGATTAGGAGACTAATACCGTATGTGGTTAAGTCCCTAATTTGTAAACCTACCTTCCAAAGCTAAATAAGGAGGGCAAGGCGCTCCTTGAGGGGCATATAGAGCAGATAGCGAATAGCTTAGCTTTTCTTCATACACAAACTCGATTGTCAAATCAATACAAACTCGGCAGATACAATCCCCAAAACAGGAGTAGGGTGTTACTTCTTTTTAGAAGGCCTGAACCTATATAAACCTTTGTCCCATAACCCATCATCGTTGGTGATTGCACGCTACCCCCTTTTCTTATTGCCAAAATTAGGTTTCGATAGTTGGCGTGCCAGGTAGGGGTTGCGTCAAGTTTCTCGCCGACAAGCACGATGGGATCTACTTCAGGCATCGACGACTTCGCCTTCTCCCCAGCGTAGGCGTACCGCTTTGGCAGCTTCGACTTCATCACCGACAGCTTCGGCAAGATTTCTCTCCTCAACTCGGAATCAAACCAGTCGGGAAGGGAAAACCACTCGGCGCCATTTGGGTTACCAAACACCGTTGAAACTTATCTCAATCTTCTTTCTCCTGAGTCGGCTTCAAAGCACTCGGGATTGCTGACTACATCAGCTCTTCAAACTTTGACGATTATGACGACATCACCACCGAGCACTTTGATAGCTCCGACTTGGACGAGGACTACACTCCGCTATTTTTGGCATTTTCATGGCTGATGCTGGGAAGACTGACTCGGCTGTCGCCCGGAGGGTTGCGAAAGAGGAACGAGCCAGATTCGAGGAGGAACGCAAGCGCATGGAGGAGGAATGCAAACGCAAGAGAACGATGACATAAGGAAATGAGATCTGGCTTTTGCCGGGCACTCTGCCCTCAACGCCATACTTCAGACCCGAGTCGATGACACCAACGTTTTTCTCACACCTCAACAAAACGCTGTCGCAACGCTAACTCTCATCGACACCGTCATAGACGCAGCGCCACCCACCGTAACCCCAATCTTAAAGAAAGTTAAGACCATGGTCGCAACTACTGCCCCACTCAGCCAAGGAACCAGTCAGGGGATCGTTGAATCTACTTCGGAAATACCTGTTGGTAGCCACCTGCCGCCACTACAGTCCAAGAACTACCGGAAACCCGAGCACAACAAGACTCATGGCAAATGCAACGATCACCGTCATCATGAGGACAGGAAGCGTCAGGACCAGTCGGCTGATTCTCGCGAAAGACGTCACAACCAACCAGCAGTTCGTGATCGGATCCGTCACTACAACAACTCCAGTTATCAGAGTGGTTCTCAGAGGCCTGCGCCGAGTGATTTGAGGGACGTGCTGGACCAGCGTTATTGCGAGCACAACAATGCTCGCCAGGACGAACAAAGATATTTGCCCAACAACAACGACGAAGGAGTACGTGCTTTCACTCGTGACCTGCGTCGAGTGAATTGGCTGAGTGGTTTCAAGCCCATTGGGATTGAAAAGTATGCCGGCAAGACCAACGCCGAGTCATTGTTAACAGTCTACGCCCTCGCAATTCGTGCAGCAGGAGGAGATAACAAGGACATGGCCAACTATTTGCCTGTGGCACTCGCCGACTCAGCCAGGAATTGGCTCGCTAGTTTACCAAGGGGCTCAATCGACTCTTGGAGCGAGCTTCGGGAGTACTTCACCGCCAACTTCCATGGTACTTTCGAGAGGCCCGGGACACACTTCAACCTTTACAACGTAATCCAGAAGCCCGACGAGTCCTTAAAAAGATTACATCCGGCGTTTCTTGGAAAAACGAAACAAAATCCCTAACATCACCAATGACGTCATCATAGCCGCTTTCCAGAAAGGCATTCGTAATAAGCTGCTAATCGGCAAGTTTGGGCGTAAGCCTCTAAGGACAGTTAAGAAGATATTTGAGATAGCCAATTCTTATGCTAAGTCAGACGACGCCATCAAAGGATCAGGCCAAGACAGTGTCTGGAAGCAGCTAGCAACCCAAGAAGGACAACGACAACGGCAACGACAATGGTGGTCAAAAAGATCGCAAGTGTAAGCCCAAGGATCTAGTGGCTGCGACGACAAACTACCAGCAACAGTGACCACATGTCCGCACCTATGACAAGATCATGAACACCCAGTGCACACATCACCCAAATCACAAGCATGCGGCCAAGGACTGTTTCATTTACAAGCAATTCGCTGAGCAGTACGCGGCGCAACTTCAGAAGCCATCTGACGGTGTGGGGAATTCAGGGCATAAGAAGGACGATGGCAACGGTGGCACAGAAACTTTCCAAGACCCCAGGACTGAGTTAAACCATATCTTCGGAGGACCACTTGCCTATGAGTCAAAGCAGAAGCAAAAGGTGATAGATAGAGAAATCAACACAGTATAGCCCGAAGTTCCACGATATATACGATCGTCGAAGGTGGCAATCATGTTCGACCGCTCGGACCACCCTGACCGAGTGGTCCACCAAGGGCGGAATCCCCTGGTACTAGACCCGGCTGTTCATATTGACAAGCTCAAGCATGTTCTCATCGATGGTGGTAGTGCTCTCAACATCCTCTTTGCACTACTAGGAAAAGCATTATCGCAAGCGGCCGAAAATGGTCTTCGCGGGCGGGGCGGCCGTCCGCCTGTAAGAAAACGACTGTGAAGATCGCCGATCTTCGCAGGGGGGCGGCCGTCCGCCTACGAAGATAATTTTTGCAGGCGGACGTTGGCTAGTCCGGTCCGCCTGCGAAAATATGAATCTACTGCCTGCAAAAAAAAATATCCGCCTGCGAAGATAGGTAGAAATTTTTGAAATTTAATAATAATTTGCTCGTAAATTTAATAATAATTTGCCCGTTAATAGAAATTCTTGCAGGTAGATTATTATGTACATATATTGGAAGATTATCAAGCATTTGGTACTGAGAAATTTACATATATTGCATAACTCAAAAGTGTTGCCAAAATATACATATTACAATATTTTTTTACATTGTGACTTCAAATATGCCATCTAGTTACATTATGGCATAGCAGTGTTCCACTCCTGAAGATTCTTGAATTCGTCACTTGTCGCTAAAGCACCCTCTGGGTCGAAGAAATCTCCTTTGACATGACAACACTCACGGTGGATGAAGTGGCACAGATCACGCTGGACATTTGTGATGCCTGTATCGTCAAAGCTTGTTTGACGTTCTAATCTTGGCAACTGCATGCGTTGAAGATAAACAATATATTAGTACCATAAATATGTGAAGCTGTCTAGTACATAGTATAGAGACTTACATCCTCTGCGTTAGTCCTGTACCTCCCATTAACCATAAGGAATCCGCACGCGTAATACCCGCAAAGGACAGTTCCTATAGGTTGCTTGTGACACTTCAGGACATATCGTAGAAAAAATAGTTAAAATTTTCAATTAGTGAAACAATTGAAATACATTAAGTGAGTGGAGTATTACCGGCCAATAGGTACGTACTAGCGTGGCGTCGGTGCCCAATCCAAAGGATATGTCATTCTTTTGCCAGAGAATTATAAGATCAACCGCTTCCCCAAGTACGGATACACCATCTACAGTAGGGAAGTCTATGTCATAGGACTCAAACCCTTCGTGGACCACTTGCGGCTGCACTTTGGCATATGCATCGGGTATGAACTCTTCATTATATGTTCTCCCAGGGATAGCAATGGCTGTAGCTGCCTCAAGAGTTTTCCCGGAGCGTCCAATGGGAACGTGCAATCTGCAGGGTGTATTCTCCTTGAGGTCATCGAAGGTGTAATCTGGCTTAGGTTCTTTGGTTTCGGGGGGAGGCAAAAGCATGTGCTTGACGCAGAAATCCATCATTTGCCTTTCAAAATCCGTAGCCCCTTCGTCTCTAAGTTTATCCTTGTATGCTTCATGCTTCTTGTGGGGGGCATGTTTGAACCCTTCCTTCCAACTCATCTTGGATGACACACCTCGAACCCTACCCCCAAGCTCAGGAGTACCCAGCGCCGTACTTAGCACATCTTTCTCCCTCTTAGGCTTGAAAAATCCTTTCTTCTGTGAACTAGATAAATTCTCTATTTTATCGGCAACGCCCTGCAGCTCCGGATCTTCAAATGATACTTTGCCTTCATCCGTGATCTTCGGAGTTCTAGCTCTTACCCAGTTCCTTGATCTCTGTGTCCATTCCTCCATTGGTACCGGAAGCCCCGCCTTCCTCATGTCCTGCTACTCTTTTGTCCACTGCTCCACCTTTGGTGCGTATCCCGCGGAGCCTAAGCGATGAGGAAATTTGTTCTTCTTGGCCAACTCTGAAAACTTATGGCTCCTTTCAATTTCTTCCGAGGATGTCTTCAACTTCAGAAAGTCGTTCCACTGATTCGAGGTTATGTTGGCATACGTCGAAAATGGTGTACGTCCCGTCTTCACAAATTTCTTGTTCAAGGTGGTTTTCCAACCACGCCAAGACTTGGCCATTGTTTGCAGTGCATAATTCCTCACTGCTACCTCTGATCCATCCGGGAACTGGAAGATTTTCTTCAACTCTTTCCATAGGACTTCCTTATCCCCATTCGATACATGATCCCAGTCCTTTACCGTGATGGGGATCTTTTCCCTTACTATTATGCCGCACTGTGAACTGAATTTCGCACGTGCCGTCTTAGGGGCGAGCGGCTCTCCTTCTGGCGAAACAGTGGTAACAACATGGAACCCCTCATCCTTTCTATTCACGCTTCTCTCGCCTCTCCTTTTCTTCACCTTTGCTGACCGTTCGCTTTTCTCTGAGCCGGTTGTGTTAGCTGGGACCTCGTCATCTTTCAATGGATCTTTTTTCTTCGGCTCCCGTTTTGATCGCCGTGGCGCCGTTTCCTACGAGAAGGTATATATCAAAGTTTTGAATTAGCTCGGGCTAATAGTTATCACGGTTAACAGTTTACATATTAAGTTTACTTACCCCTTCTTTAGGGGGAATGTAGTCCTTGTCGCCTTCTTCACCGTCGCCCTTTCTCCTTCTCTTCGGGCTTGGGCATGGATCGCTTGGCGACAAGTACTCATCGTCAGCTACGTCGCTGTCGGAACTATCTTCCGGTGGGACCGTTGGTTCCGGAACAACCACAATAGGAAGGGACGGCTCTTCCTCCCCTAAACCCTTCTCTTCGGTCCCTTTAGTACTATCGGCCATCGTTTCAAACTTCTAACATAAAAAATAAACTGTATATGAACGCTCTGCGAAACTGTGTATTAAAAACTTGTGTACATAATTGCAAAAGGTTATAATAAAAACTTGTGTACATAATTGTAAAATGTTATAAATTAGAACAAACTATTTTGCTAAATTAGTACAAACTAATTTGCTAAATTAGTACAAACTAAAATTAGGACCAACTAATTTGCTAAATTAGTACAAACTAATTTGCTAAAAAATTAATAAGGTGACCATATCCTCCACATGTTATAAAGAAATTTGAACATACCCTCCCAAATGTTATTAAATTTTTTTTGACAAATTCACATATCCTGCAAAATTGAACATACCCTCCCAATTTCATTCACATATCACCCACATTCCCAAATTTACATTCACAATCAACATATAAACCCTCGTTCACATATCACCCACCCCTCATTCACATATCACCCACCCCATTCACACCCACATGCACACACAAATAAACCCCCTCACAACCACATGCACACACATATAAAAAACAAACACCCACATGCACACACGTCCGTGAACGACGAACGGCCGACGATGAGGTTCGGCCGTGGACGACGAAGGACGGGCCGACGACGAGGTTTGCCCGTGGACGACGACCGGCCGAGGACGTCTTCGCTCGTGGACGACGACCGACCGATGAAGTCGTTCGGCCGCGAGACCGCGACTGCGAGAGAGAGAGAGAGGTGGCAGCGCCGGCTGTGGAGGGGCCGGCGGCGCGGTGGAGCTGGCGGTGGCATGACGGTGGGCGGCGTTAAGTTGGAGCTCGCGCGCGCGGTGGACGGCCGGTGGAGCGGTGGAGCGGCGGAGGCGGTCGGTGGAGCTCGGCGGTGGAGCGACCAGCGACGACGATGAGGCTGATGGCGGTGGAGCGGAGGACGACGGCGGCGGCGGTGGAGCGGAGGACGACGTCCGGCACGAGCTTGAAGGTCGGCGGCGCGCGGAGGATGACGGTCGGCGGCGGCGAAGGACGACGGTCGGAGGGCGATGGTCACAGGCGGGCGGCGCCGGAGGACGGCGGAGGCGTGCGGCGGCGAAAAAATTTGGCAGCCTAACGATGCCAAAATTTCTAGGGTTCCCGCCTGGACTTAGAAGTTTTGGCGCCGCGGGCGGGCCCTTATATAGGGAAACTATCTTCGCAAGCGGTCCGTCCGCCTGCGAATATCGTCTTCGCAGGCGGACCGCCCGCTTGCGAAGATAGTTTTTACTATCTTCGCAGGTGGACCGTCCGCCTGCGAAGATGTAAACCCTACTCGGCATAACAGTCTTCGCAAGCGGTCCGTCCGCCTGCGAAGATTGTGACAGAGGTTAATATATTTATTTCAAACTATTTTTTAATTTATTTTTGTAATTTGTCAATGTCTACAGTAGTAGTAATAAAAATGGTAATTATACATACAAATATACAAACCTTAATATTATTACTTTTCAAATGTAAAAAAATTTCAAACAATGGTAAGTGCACATAAAAAATTGCTACTAAATTTTGAAACCTCTTTTAAAAAAACTTTTAAAATATAAAGAACTGTAAATTTTACCCTACAAATGGTAATTGCACATAAAAATTAGTACAAACTAATAAGCCAAATGTTGAGTACAATTGTTCGTCAATTTGCAATATGAGCACACATATCCCCTTACATACCACCATTACGTAACTAATAACTTCTTAGATGCAATATGAGCACACATATCCCCTTACATACCACTCAACAATCATTACCCTTTAACATTTTTGCCCACACTATCCGTGCGCATGTAAGACTTCACGGTCTTCTGAGTAGATGTCTCGACATTCTTAATCTTTTGTACAAATTGATTATAAAGTGGCATACTATCGTATTGATTGTAATCTTCGACATCTTCAACCCCATCCACTCCCAATATCTTTTGTTTTCCTGGTAGTACTATATCTTTCTTCAAATTTGAAGGGTCTTTCACATAAAACACTTGTGCCACGCGATTGGCGAGTACCCAAGGGTCATCCTTGTGACCCACACTCGCAAGGTCAACAACAGTAAGACCAAACTTGTCAACATTGACCCAGTTTGGGTATTTTACCCACTGGCACTTAAATATGGGGAATTGCATTGTGTGCCCATAGTTGATTTCCTATATTTCTTCAATAAACCCGAAGTATGATTGTTTTTCCCCCGCTTCATCAATTGCCTCCACACGGACACCGCTGTTTTGCGTACAGGTCTGACTATCTCAGGCTCTTATACTAAACGAGTATCCATTAATGTCATATCCCTGTCAAGAATTTACTGTAGTTGATGGACCACAAGCCAACCGCTTCATAGTTATTTCATCGGTAGTTTGTCTCTCAGGAAAGTCTAGGTCTCGCAACCAATCTATGAAGAGACGCTTGTGTTCTTTCATTATCCACTCGGTGGTGCGACCCTTATTGTTAGCTCGTAGTAGTTCGATATGTTGATCGATGTAAGGCTCAACAATAGCAAACTGATGAAGCACGTTGAAGTGAGCTTCTTGAAATGATTTGTGATCATGGGTGACGAATCTCTTCTTTCCTATGGTTCCCCTGCCACTCAATTTGCTCTCGTGTCGGGGCACAGGTACTCCAATTGCATATCCATCTTTGAGGTAATCGATACAACACTCGACAACCTCTTCAGTACTATAACCCTCAACCATTGATCCCTCTGGATGTGCACGATTTCGGACGTAACCCTTCAAAACTGCCATGTAACGCTCATATGACCACATTTGATGGAGGTACAATGGGCCAAGCGCAACCATCTACGGCACTATGTGAACAATGAGGTGCTCCATCATATCAAAAAATGATGGAGGGAAACACATCTCAAGTTGGCACTGTGTCTCATGTGCGAATGTATGGAGATTTCCTAACTCTTCGAGACTAAAGACCTTCTGTGACACTGCGTTGAAAAAGTAGCACAACCTTGCGATAGCAACCTTTAAATGCTCCGGTTTTATGGCCCATATTGCAATTGCAAGAAACACGATGAGCAAGACATGACAGTCGTGTGAATTATAACTAGATACCGACAAATCTTTCATGGAAACTAGTCGACTGATGTTTGATGAGAAACCTATGGGCACTCTGACATCGCGGAGTGATTTGCAAAATGACTTCTTCTCCTCAGGTGTCAGTGTGAAACAGGCTGGTGGAAGATATACTTTGCCATTCTTCTCTCCTTCTTGAGGGTGTAACTCTTCCCTGATTCCCATCTCGACTAGGTCCACCCGTGATTGCAGACCATCTTTAGTCTTCTTCGGCATGTCCAACAATGTTCCAACTATGTTGTCAAACACATTCTTCTCTAGATGCATGACGTCTATGGCATGCCGAACCTCCAGATCTTTCCAGTACGGGAGGTACTTAAAGAATATGGAATGCTTCTTGAATGGGGGAGAGAGTTTGTCATCTGGCTTCGTACTATCATCTTGCTTCTTACTATCCTCTGGTTTCTTAGTCTTCTCAGGTTTCTTGCGCTTTTTCCCCTTTGATGATTTCTTAGTCACTTTTCCAAATTCGCAAACAATTTTCTTTGTCATTGCACACAATTTTTCCCCCGATGTAGGTTTTGGTGCAGGATCAGTCTCTTCAGTGCCATCGAACTCCGCCTTCATCTTGCGGTACCTGTGATTTGTGCGTAGGAACCGCCGGTGCCGCATGTACACAAGCTTGTTGGAACCCGGGAGATACCTATAGTATGTTCCATTCAAGCAGATCACACATCCTGTTTTACCTTTAATTTGACCTGAAACTGAAAACATTGCTGGATAATCGTTAATGGTCACGAAGATGATGGCTTTCACTGTGAAGTATTCTCTTAAGTACTCGTCCCACACTTTCAATCCCTCTTTCCATAAATCTGCCATATCTTCCAACAATGGTTCAAGAAATACGTCAATATCAATACCAGGCTGGCGGGGTCCCTGTATGAGGATACAGAGTAGTACGTATTTTCGCTTTTGACAAAGCCAGGTAGGAAGATTATATATAGTCAGAAGCACTGGCCAAGTACTATGTGGGTTGCTCATGTCTCCAAAAGGATTAACTCCATCAGTACTTAGGGCAAACCTAATGTTCCGTGGGTCTTTAGCAAACTCTCTATACTGAGCATCAAAGTTTATCCACTGACGAGCATCTGCCGGGTGTCGAATCATCCCATCCTTCTTGCGCCCTTCTTCATGCCAACGCATTAGTTCCGCATCTCGCGGATTTGAGTATATCCGTTTAATACGGTCTTTGACAGGAAGGTACCACATCACAAGCTGCGGGATTTTTCTCTGAGTTCCCTCAGTTCTGTCAGACGGTTCTAGGCCAGTATTGCTATTCGATTTGTACTGGCTAGCACCGCATGTTGGACATTCATCTAAAGAAGCGTACTCTTTCCTGAACCGTATGCAGTGATTAACGCACGCATGAATCTTTTCCACACCAAGTGAAAGGGGGCATATGAGTTTCTTCGCTTGATATGTGCTGGATGGTAGTGAGTTAGGCCTCGGGAGCATTTTCTACAGAAGTTCTAAAAGACTGTCGAAACTGGTATCAGACCATCCATGTCTCGCCTTTAACCTCATAAGTTCAAGAACTGACCGTAGTGTTGTGAACTCACTGTCACAGGCCTTCGACTCATCGTACAGAACTTCCTTAGCTGCCTTCTGTAAAGCTTCAAAGTTATTTAAACCTCTAGCCGACCCTATCAGCACCTCGGGTTCTGCATGACGTAACATTTCCTCTAGATCGATTTTGTCCTCAACAGAACCATCGTCGTGCACCATGTCTTCAACTTGTGCCGGAACTACATTTTCAGGCCCGTCCACTTGTTCTTTGCCATGACGTGTCCATATTTCGTACTTGTCCACAAATCCACGAGTTACTAAGTGCTCCTTCACTTTATAAGCATCTTCCTAGGCTATTTCATTCTTACAGTCAGCACATGGACAAATTATCTTCCTCATATTGTTCTTCTCAGTGTGTGTCTTCGCAATACCAATAAATTTAGACACTTCATCTCCATATGGAGACAAAAACCTCGGCCAATGATACATCCATTCCCGACTTTCCATATCTCTAAAAAAATGAACATAAAATATTTGCAATATTAATACCAAATTTGCAGGGTTTATTGAAAAAACATATCGCTATTCAAAACTAACTGAAGGTTAATTGTAAATTAATAAAAAAAAAGTTTATTTCATTTTTTTACACAGACAAGCCAAATTAGTATATTAGGAAAATCTAACAAAATCTTATCATCGACATATTACAAACTAATATAATTATTTTTTGATTGCACCAAATAAATAGGCATTAAAAATTTTATTCTCTCTCATATATATATGACAAGATGTAGATCTAGATCTAGAACTAGGAGGTGGATGTGATAGCAAAATAAAAAAAATGAGATTTTACGTTACCACATTAAACCACTACAACAAGAGGCATCAAGTATTACACATACATCTAACATCAACATATCAAAAGAAAGTAAATTAAAAAACATGGAGCTTTTCCTTCACAATTTTGCATGCATAAATCCATCACAAATTGAGGTCTAAAAGCTTAAAAAATTGCATACCTAGTGTGGAAATGAGTAGATCTAAGCACCGTAGAAAAATCCCCCGAAGATTTGAAGTTCAAAACCTCCCCCCCAATATTTAAGTCACTTTAGGAGAGAGAAACTTCGGGGAGAATGAACAGGGCTCGGGGAGGAAGAAGACTATATAGGGGCATCTTTGCAGGCGGGCCATATAAGCGGTGCCTGCGAAGATCGATCTTTGCAGGCGCACGTCGCCTGCCGCCTGCGAAGATAGATCTTCGCAGGCGTCGCTTATATGGTCCGCCTGCAAAGATCAATCTTCGCAAGTGGACCGCCCCCTCCACCCCGGGTATCGTCTTTGCTGGCAGAATTTTGGCTCCGAAGACCATACCCGCCTGCGAAAATTTAACCCCTACGACGCCGAAAATGAGTTTTCTAGTAGTGTTGTCAAGACACTGGATGACATGCAGATCCTGAGATCCGAGTTAAAACCAAGCTCAGCGCCGTTTCATGGAGTTATTCTAGGGCTATCGTCTACACCATTCGGGCAGATTACTCTTCCAGTCACCTTTGGCACTCGGGAGAATTTTCGCACCGAGAATGTCTACTTTGAAGTTGCTGACTTTGAAGCAGCTTACCATGCTATCCTCAGAAAACCAGCTCTTGCTAAGTTCATCATAGTACCACGTTACACCTATCTAATGATGAAGATGCCGGGTCCACGAGGAGTTATTTTCGTGCGCAACGACGTGAAGCAAGCCTTCACCTACGACAAGGAAAGCTGCGATATGGCCCAATACCATGAGAGGTTGTTTGGTCGACAGGAAGTCTGACTGGCTGCATCCACATCTGAAGAAGGCAAAATTCTGGCTAAAAAGTTGACCAAGTCAGGAGAAGGCGATGCCAAGACTAAGAAGATTCCACTTGATCCGACTGATCTTTCAAAAATTGCTGTAATAGGCGCCAAGTTAGATTGTAAATAGGAAAGCACGCTCATCACTTTTCTTCAAGTTAATAAAGATATTTTTGCGTGAAAACTGTTCGATATGCCCGGTATTCTCTAGAGAGGTGATTGAGCACTCATTAAATGTCAAGGAGGATGCGAAACCTATAAAACAACGACTTCGCCGCTTTACACAGGATCAAAGAGATGCTATTAAGGAGGAGCTTGCTTAGCTTGTTCATCAACGAAGTCTATCATCTTGATTGATTGACTAATCCAGTTTTGGTTCGGACGAAGACAGGACAATGGCGCATGTGCATCAACTACATAGATCTCAACAAGTCTTGCCCTAAGGTCCTTTCGGCCTACCTCGCATTGATCAAGTCATCGATTCAACTGCCAGCTGCGAGCTTCTAAGTTTCCTTGATTGTTACTCGGGGTATCATCAGATGAGCCTAAAAGAGTCCGATTGCCTGAAGACTTCATTCATCACCCCGTTCGGAGCTTACTGCTACATTACGATGCCATTTGGTCTCAAGAACACGAGAGCCACATATCAGGCGGAACGTATGATCCAAAGATGTCTAAAAACTCAACTCAGACGGAACGTAGAAGCTTACGTCGACGATATTGTGATCAAGACCAAGCAAAGATAGGATTTGATTGATGAAGCTGCATGGCCTTTCAAAATATTCAAGCGTTCAGGATGAAGTTAAATCCAGAGAAGTGCACCTTCGGAGTACCGTCAGGGAAGCTGCATGGCTTCATGGTGTCTCATCGGGGCATCGAAGCCAACCCGGAGAAAACTAATGCTATACAGAAGATGAAACCACCGAGTACTCAGAAGGACGTCTAACAACCGTACTAGGTGCATGGCAACTTTAAGCCGATTCATTTCTAAGCTCGGGGAGTGAGGCATGCCCTTCTTCAAGTTGCTCAATAAGACGGACGAGTTCCAGTGGACCCCAGAAGGCCAGAAAGCTTTCGAAGAGTTCAAGGATTTTCTTACAACGCCACCTATGCTAGCTTCACCGCATCCGAAAGAGCCTTTATTACTTTATGTGTCGGCAACTTTCCAGGTGGTTAGCACGGTTTTGGTCATTGAACGAGAAGACGAAGGACGAGTCCAGAAGGTTCAGAGGTCCATCTATTTCGTTAGTGAGGTGCTAGCCGGATCCAAAACACGCTACCCTCAGGTACAAAATTTATTATATGGTGTTTTAATTACCATAAGGAAATTGGCGCATTATTTTGAAAGCCACTCGACGTTCTTCAAAATTGGGAGGCCATGAGATGTATTGCAAAGTGGGCTTTGGAGTTGATGGCACTGCACATTACTTTCAAGGCGCGGACATCGATCAAGTCTTAGATTTTGGCCGACTTTGTAGCCGAGTGGACAGAGTGCTAAGTAGACGTGTCTACGGAGAAGCTAGAATATTGGACTATGTACTTTGATGGGTCTAAGAGAGTTACTGGTAGGGGTGCTGGAGTGGTCCTAATTTCCCTGATTGGAGAAAGGTTGCGGTATGTTCTTCAGATTCAGTTTCTGGCGTCACACAATGTAGCCGAGTACGAGGCTTTGCTTCATGGGTTACGTCTTGTTGTGTCATTGGGAATACGGCATATGATTGTACGAGGATATTCCCAATTGGTGGTCAATCAAGTGATGAAAGATTGGTCTTGCTTAAATGACAACATGACTACTTACCATCAGGAAGTTCATAAGTTGGAAGACAAATTTGACGGTTTGGAGTTATCTCATGTCTTGACGCATAATAATGAAGCTGCCGATCAATTGGCTAATTTTTGATCTAGAAGAGAGGTCGCACCGACTAATATTTTTGGTGAACACCTTCATGAGCCGACTATTGCTAAAAAGGAAGTTGTTGAAGATGATGTCATGAAGCAAGTTACTATGCTTGATACCGACTGGAGGATGCCTTTTATCAAGTTTTTTACTCGGCAAGAGTTACCTCAAGATCGGGATGAAGCCGAATGAGTTCGACGTCATAGCTAAAGTTATGTGATGGTTGAATCCGAGTTATATAAGCAAATATGTTACTCTTGAGGAAGGCCGGTAGTTATTGCTCACAGCAGGGAAAAGCTTTTTGGCAGGGATTTTTCTTGCTCACAGCGGTTACAGATGCAAACAAGGTTATTTGGACTTATGAAAGTTGTCAGTATTTTGCTAGGCAAATCCATGTTCTGGCTCAAGAGTTGCAAGTTATTCCTCTTTCATGGCCTTTTGTTGTCTAGGCCTTGGACATGGTAGGTCTCTTTAAGAAAGCTCCAAGAGGTTTCATACATCTTTTTGTTGCTATTGACAAGTTTTCCGGGTGCATTGAGGCTAAGCCAGTTGCTACAATTACGGCTGATAAAGCTCGAGATTTTTTCATCAACATTGTACATCGGTTTTGGTGTTCCAAATAGGATTATTACTAACAATGGGACTCAACTCATAGGAGGAGTTTTCAAAGATTTCTGTGAAGACTTTGGGGTCAAGATATGCTATGTGTCGGTTGTACATCAAAGAGCAATGGACAAGTTGAGCGCGTTAATGGTATTGTTCTTCAAGGCATCAAGGCTCATATTTTGATAGACTACGCTCTTATGTTGGACGATGGGTTCAAGAGTTGCCTTTGGTTTTGCGGTCGTTGCGAACTACACCTAGTCGGGCTACGGGTCAGTCACCTTTCTTATTGGTTTATGGGGCTGAAACTATGTTGCCGAGTGAACTGGAATTTGAATCTCTTCGAGTTCGTAATTTCAATGAGGAACGTTATGACCAAGATCACATTGCAGACTTAACCGGACTATAAAAGGCCCGCAAAGCTGCTCTTGTTCAGTCGGCAAGATATTTCCATGGACTTTGGCATTATTACAATCGCAACGTTCGATCACGAGCGTTCATTGTTGGAGATATGGTTTTGAGAAAAATTCAGACAACGAAGAACAGACACAAGCTATCTCCGTTATGGGAAGGGCCTTTCATAATTGCTGAGGTCACTCGGCCGGGAGCTTATCGACTAAAATGTGAAGATGGATCGATCGTGGAGAACTCCTGGAATATTGAACACCTTCGACGTTATTGTACTTAAAGCTACTATTTTGTATTTTGTTTCTCTTGATTGCCGACTTCAAGTAAGTTGCCTTCTTGAGTTGCCAGTCAGGGGCTATCGTTATAAGCAAAGTATGAAGCTTCTCTTGAATATGATTTGTTTATATTTGGTTTATCATTGTTTTTTGTTTTGATCTGAGTCAAGTGGATAAGGACTAAAAATTTTTTGATGACTTAATCGAGTTCTGGGCTTGATGATAGTTGGATGAGAATTTTTAAGAAATTAAAAGCTGGATTCAAATCAGAACATAAACATAAATAAGCTAATATGTTACAAGTCAGTCTACAAGTGTTCTTTGTATTAGATATGTATCCCTAGAAATTTCCTACTACATCAGCAACTATCTTTTTAGCAGTCGCCTGAGTTTCACTTATCAGCTATAAGGTTTGTTCATCTGAAGTTCCATCAGCGAAGCCATCCCCAACGGTGCTTGTGTCTACTCGGGGATATAGAGATTTAGTCATTGCTAACGATAGACTTGCACCCATTGTAGCAGCTTCGTGGATGTTTTCCAGATCTTTTTGTGGAGCTGTTCTGAGTTTTTCGAATATCTCAGGAGCGTCTTCAGAGCTTGAGCCCAGAACATTTGAAAGATTGCATTCAAGATTGGGGTGGCTGTGTTTGCAATATCATCTCTGAAGCTTTCAGTCCTCTTGATCCTATTGATGAATACATCAAATTGAGCTCGGGATTTTATTTTATGAGTTGCACAATTATAAGTATTCAAGAGATATTGACAGTGCTGTGGAATTGGATCAAGAATCAGAGTTAATGTGATTACCTTCAAGATCAGCTACTGCTTTTGCTTTGTCTGTTTCTAGTTTGGCAGTGTCGTTTTCAGCCTTCTTTAGTTGGGCTTTTAAAGATTCTATGTCTGCCAAATGTGTTGTGACATGAAGACATGGAGTTAGCAACAAGGATAGACTGACGATGAATGCAAATGGGCTAGTTTGTTTAGCTCAGACTGTTCCACGCTAATTTCCACCTACCTAAGAAATATGAAACCTACGTTAAATTTCACCTAGTTAAGAAATATGAAACCTACATATGTACATTTTAAATACAGCTAATACATTTCATAGGAATGTACGAAAACTTTTATAGTTTCATGTAAGTTGCCTTAGTTTTCCTTGGAGGCCTTGGGACCACGTAAGCTTGAGTGACGTCGACGATCAGCAGCTGGACAAGGTAATTCTGACAATAAAAAAATAATTAGTTAAAACATGTAGATTGCATATACATCGGTACTGAAAATCGTGAAAGTTGTTTGGTCCTTAAACTCGTTAAAGTCGTTAAACTCGTTCGATCGTGAAAATTGTTAAAGTCGTGAAAGTCGTATGGTCGTGAAAGTCGTTCGGTCCTTAAACTCGCTAAAGTCGTTAAAGTTGTTCAGTCGTGAACGTCGTGAAAGTTGTGAAAATCGTTAAAGTCGTTCGATCGTGAAAGTTGCTAAACTCGTTAAACTTGTTCGCTCCTTAAACTCGTTTGGTCATGAAACTCGTTAAACTCATTAAAGTTGTTCGTTCGCTCACGTTCGGTCTTTCGGTCGTTCATGTTTGGCCATTCGGTCGTTCACGTTTGGCGCGCGGCGACAGTGGCTGGAGTGGCGACGCATGGCGGCGGTGACACCTTCTTGGCGCGCAGCAGCTGGCATCGGCCCTGGCGGCAGTGGTGCAGCGGCGTCGGCAGTGGTGGCGGCCGTGGCGGCATGCGGCGGCGATGACGAGACGACGACGGTGCGACAGAAGATCGGTGGTGGCGGCGGCCGCCCGGAGGAAAGAAAGATCGGGGAGGGAGAGGTGGCCAGGATATTGGGCCTAACCTTGAAGGAGAATGCAGTGGCGAGGGCGGCGGCGACGACGATGACGACAAGATGACGGCGGCGGCGAAGACGAAGACCCTAGTCGGTGATGGTGCTTAGCGAAGATATCGGTTAAAACGGCTAAGTGTGGGATCGTGCCAGAGGAAACGATGCGCCTTACTATATATACCCCGGGAGCTTTAGTCCCGGTTGGTAGAAAGAACCGGGACTAAAAATGGGAGCTTTAGTCCCGGTTGTGCCCAACAACCGGGACAAAAGATATCTTTAGTCCCGGTTGTTTTCACCAACTAGGACTAAAGATATTTTCCCGCTATTTCCAAAAATTTTTTTGTCCCGACTAGGGTTAACAACCAGGACTAAAAATTAAATAATTAGAAACTACAATAACATAACATTTCAAATAGTTAAAATTGCTATTATATTTTAAAAATCATACATAAATAACATATGCCAGATTTAAATAGTTTAAAATTGTTATTAATTTTAAAAAATCATATATAAATAACATATGCCCGATTTAAATAGTTTAAAATTTTTATTAAATTTTAAAAATCATATATAAATAACATATGTCCGATTTAAATAGTTTAAAGTTGACAGTTTAAATTTAAATAATCATATATAAACAATTCATGCCTGATTTAAATAATTCAATACATTCAAAATAATTTACATCGTCCATACAACAACCTAGGTCATTACATTAAAAATAATTTCCAGCGTGATGGTTGACCTCACGTACTTTCTCCTCACAAATGTTTCTTTGCTATGATCGTTGTGTGAGTAAGGATTGTCCTCATTTGATAGGAGGATGCTCGGGTCAATCGTCACCGGGATCGGTGGTTGCTCGTCAAACTGATCATAATCTTCATCAGTCTTGTCCTCGACTCCGACGATTTTCCTTTTGCCTAGGAGAACCACGTGGTGCTTTGGCTCGTTGGGTCCTTTCCTCTTCGTTGGTTTGCTAGACATGTCCTTCACGTAAAAAACTTGCGTTACATCATTGGCTAGGACGAATAGTTTGTCTGAGTATCCAACCTTGTTAACGTCAACCGTTGTCATCTCACTGTCATCAATCGTTACGCTTCCACCAGTTAGCCTAACCCATTGGCACTGAAATAGAGGCACCTTCAGAGGTCCATAGTCAAGTTCCCATATCTCGTCAATGCCACCGTAATACATGCTGGTTGTCCCATCATATCTTATGGCATCGATACTAACAGCACTGTGCTGGTTCGTGCTTTTTGTGTCTTGGGCTCTTGTGTAAAATGTATACCCATTGATTTTATATCCTTGGAATGTCAAGATCGAGCAAGATGGTCTCCTCACCAAGAAGGCTAGTTGGTGGTCAATTGTCTCGTAACCCATGAGATGTTGTCGCAGCCAAGCAGGGAAAGTATCAATATGATGGCGTGTAATCCAGGCATCGGACTTTTCGACATTTTTGGAGCGAACAATCACCAAGTGCTCCTCGATGTAAGGAGCCACCAACAAAGATTGTTGCAAAACCGTGAAATGTGCTTTACGAAATAAATTGTTATCTATAGTCATTATTGTTTTCCTTCCAAGAGTCCCCTTTCCGTGTAGTCTCCCTTCATAGCTTGATTCGGGCACCCCAGTTGGACGAAGGTCTTCAATAAATTCTACGCATAACTCAATGACCTCCTCTGTTCCATACCCCTTGGTGATGCTTGCCTCCGGACAAGAACAATTACGAATGTACTTCTTCAGAACACCCATGTACCTCTTGAATGGAAACATGTTGTGTAGGTACACAGGACCGATAATACGGATCTCTTTAACAAGATGACATAGAAGATACGTCATTATATTGAAGAAGGATGGTGGAAAGATCATCTTAAAGCTGACAAGACATTGCACCACGTCATTTTCAAGGGCTATTAAACTGTCTGGATCGATGATCTTCTGCGAAACTGCGTTGAGGAAAGCACATAGCTTTGCTATTATTGTCCGGACATTATCAGGAAGGATACCTCGAATTATAATAGGATGCAGTTGTGTCATCAACACGTGACAATCATGAGACTTTAGGTTTGTGAATTTCTTCTCCTTCATGCATATTATTCCCTTTATATTCGAGGAGTATCCAGATGGTAACTTAATGCTCTCCAAACATTCAAACATACTTTCCTTCTCTGTCTTGTTCAGAGTGTAACTCGCCGGACTCAAGTAATGGCTTCCTTTCTCCTTTGGTTCCGGATAAAGGCCGTTGCGTTGTTTCATATGCTTTAGATCATTACGTGCTTGAAGTGTATCTTTCGACTTCCCATATACACCGAGGAAACCCAGTAGGTTGACACAAAGGTTCTTAGTGAGGTGCATCATGCCGATTGCATGGCGGATGTCCAAGACTTACCAATAGGGTAACTCCCAAAAAATAGACTTCTTCTTTCACATCGCCGCGTGACCATCTTCACTTGCTATAGGTTTGGCTTTTCCGTTACCATGTTTAGGTACACATCAATATTGTTACCAGGTTGCTTTGGGCCTTGAATAATAATTGGCATCATGATATACTTCTACTTCATGCATAACCAAGGAGGAAGGTTGTAGATATACATGGTCATAGGCCAAGTGCTATGGCCGCTGTTCATCTCTCCAAATGGATTCATGCCATTCATAGTTAAACCGAACCTTACGTTTCGTGCATCCTCTCCTAAGTCTTGATATATTCTGTCGATGTTGCCACTGTGACCCATCAGCTGGGTGTCTTAGTATCCTGTCTTGTTGATGTTTTTCTGCGTGCCAGCGCATCATTCTTGCATGCGTTTTGTTCCTAAACAATCGCCTCGACCATGGTATTATAGGAAAATATCACATCACCTTAGCAGGAACTTTCTTCTTCGAAGGCTGTCTGTCAACATCACCTGGGTCATCTCGTCTAATATTGTATCATAGTACCTTACAAATAGGGCATGCATCTAGGTTCTTCTACAGTCGTTCGGACATGCATGTATCTTCTGTACTTCTAGACCTAGAGGGCAGACTACCTTCTTAGCTTCGTACGTTGTTTCGGGCAATTCGTTTCCCTCCGGAAAAATGTTCTTTATGAGTTTCAGTAACTCGCCAAATGCCTTGTCACTCACACCATTTTTTGCCTTCCATTGCAAAAATTCCAGCGTGGTACCCAACTTTTTGTGCCCCTGTTCGTAACCTGGGTACAAGAACGTTTTGTGGTCCGCTAACATACGCTCCAAATTCTGGACCTCCTTTTCACTTTCGTAGTCCTTCTTTACGTCACACAACATCTAATCAAGATCATCCGCACAGTCGTTATCTTCATCATTCCCATCCACCTCGCCTGTTGTATTTCCTTCAAATCCACTGTATTGAGCCCAGTCAGGAATGTTCGCGTCTTCTTCTTCATCATCTTCCGTTGCAGCCCCTAACTTTTCATGCGAGGTCCAACAATTATAGCTAGGCATGAATCCCAACTCAAACAAGTAGACATGAATAGTTTTTGATGTAGAACACTACTTCTGGGTTTTGCACTTTTTGCATGGACAGCATATAAAACCCTTGTGCTTGGGCACTGGCAACACTCAAAAAATAACGCACGCCTTCAATAAACTCTAACAACTGTCGATCCGTGGTATACATCCATTGCCAATCCATCTACCTGAAATGCACAAAAATTGTAGAAAGAAAATCCACGAAAGTCAAACTAATTAAATAATCGTACAATAATTATATATAAGTAATCATACAACAATTATGCAATATTCCCACATATTATTCATGTTTAAATTCTTTTAAGAGTTCTAAACATATCTTTAATGTGTTGTACTTATTTCTAACTATTTTAACGATTTTTAAATTAATTTGGTTTTCTATCCTTTTATCATAATTTTTTATATTTTCCCTTTGTCATCTCTTTTATAATATTTTTATCCACTTGTTTCTAATTTTAAAAAGTAACCTCATTTTTCCTAAACAAATTTTCTCTCTCATCATTTCCATAAACCTTATTAGGGACAACAATGTATAGAAACATAGCTACAAATGTAATATGCTAAGCATACATCATTTCTGGGTGAAATTGCTAGCCTTTTAGAACACTCCGATTTATATATTATCACCAAAACACTTTCACAAAAAAATTTGGCACCACCTCCCTTCCTCCTCCCGACCTTTGCAGCATGGCTCGGACTGAAAGAGGAAAGAGTATATAAAGGTATTTGATCTTTAGTCCTGGTTGGTAACAACAACTAGGACTAAAGATCATTTTTATCTTTAGTCCCGGTTGGTAACACTAACCAGGACTAAAAATGCCCGGTGGCCTGACACGACCTGACAAAAAGTGAACCGGGACTAAAAATCATCTTTAGTCTCGGTTCATAACACTAACCGAGACTAAAGATCATAAAGTCCCGGCACACTTTTTAACCGGGGCTAAAAGTGATCTTTTGTCCCGGTTCCTATTCAAACCGGGACTAATGTGATTTTTGCCTTCCAAGCAAAGATCACTTCTCCAGTAGTGACCCTTTTCGCTCCATATATAGCTATTCAATATACAAATGCTATTCATCTCACCTATCAATATACAAGATGCGATTCATTTCACTACCCTAGTTGAAACATGTATTGCTTATTTAGCACTCTACAAGTCCAGATGAAAAGGTTGTTAACTATTTATACTCCTTATAAAAGAGAGTAGTGATAATGATTCTGTCGTCACCTTCGCTACCAACTCCCAACATTTTTTATTCCTTATAAAAGGGAAAAGGTGACATGTGAGGCTAGAGAGCTCAGATGTCAACTACTCTCACCAACTCTCTATTTTTTGTAAAAAAATTAATATGAGATTAAAAGGTTCACATGTGATTAACAAATATCAATACTAATTAAGAGATGGTAATAGCATGTTAATAATAATTTTATTTAATTAAAATTTTGTTACAACGCGTGGACAATATGTTAGCAATATAAAACTGTAGGTGTCGTCGAGCTTTACACTATCTTCATCCGAAGTCATTTCAATATTTCAAATATCTGTTCCAAACATATCTAAGAACATCTAGCACAAATTTGAACATGTAAATAATCTCAAATAAAAATATCATCAATTTCAAAGTTATAGAACTTGTCGAGCTGTACAATTTTATCGTGAAAACTTTATTTGCATTGGGCTTTATATAAAAAAGTTAAAATGAATCGTCAGGCGTACTTCCTCCATCTCATAAAAATAAACCTAGTACAAAATGTAACATATCCTGGTACTATGAATCTGTCTATAGTAGCATGTTACTTCCTTTATAGGAGTATGTTATCTGTAGTATCTATAAAGTTATAACCCACTAATTCTAAATCTCAGCACGTAAAGATGTCACCTCATCATTCACTAGCAATAATTAAATACAAAACTTATAGAAGCATGCAACATCATCTACAATTCATTGAATTCTACAAATCAACATCCAATCATCTCCCTTCACTTTATTTTTATAATATTTTTAACATATATATCCATATTTTCATAATACATAACATATATTCATCTATATAATCAAAATATGGGATATCATATATTTCATCTACAATCTCATACATAGTCTACTAAATTTATTTCTCTCTGAACATAATTTGACAAACCAGTTTTATTCGTTATTAATAACTAATATAATTTTTATTCATAGCTCGACTATAAAAATAATAAAATTATTTAGTAATTTCTACCTCGAAGTACGAGGAATCGCCTAGTTTCCTTAGGAGGAGTGCCAATGAAATAGTTGAGAAAAAATGTCACAATATCTATCCATATCTACACTTCATGCGACCGACTAATTGCTAAGTACTCCACTATTTCATTAATTAGTCCGTCGCATGAAGTTGAGAAAAAGTCAGCTGCAGAATCAGTCGCGGGTTAATAATTAGTTGCTGATGTGCTGCCATAGATCCGTGCATATGTATCGATCTTGACTTAGACGGTGACACATGGCACAGCTACCATAAATTCAACTAACTGATTTTTTTCTCATTTATCAGTCGTTTCTTTAACACTATATCAATATAAACTTCTCACATGTACTTTGTCGATGTTCTATATCGACAATGATAAAAAGGCTATACATGATAAAAAGGCTATACATAAAGATCTAGAAATTAAATGAATACGCATAGACAAAAATTTAAACAGGTTCAGATATTTCTAACGGGAGATAAAATCTTACTTTAATGGATTTGTGTCTGTCGAGTGTATTGATAAGTTAATCTGATTGTGATTATACCCTTGAAGACTTTCAGCCTGTCTTATAAAGGTTGGGGGTAGGATTATAAGGAGGCAAACCTAACCAGACAACTTTAATTTTCTAATCTATACATGGTATGAAGCAGCTAGGTCTCTATACCATGTCTTGGGTTGGAAGGTATTATGGCGACTGAGTCCTACTCGATTACATATATCATTGATTTAATTCACGTCCTACTAGTAGTTAGATACATAGGTCAGTTACATATATCATTGATTTAATTCATGTCCTACTAGTAGTTTGATACATAGCTAGCTCAGTTACATATATCATTGATTTAATTCACGTCCTACTAGTAGTAGTTTGATACATAGGTCATATGGATATCTGGTACCATGTTCTCCACGCAGTTTTGTCTATATCTTTCTTGTGTGATGAAACAAATATATATTGTTCTAGTTATAAGACTGGCTGTGTTTTTCACTCAACTTTCCCAACCTCTATTTTCTCTTTTTCGCGCACACGTTTCTCAAATTGTTAAACAGTGTGTTTTTATAAAAAAATTTTATAGGAAAGTTAATTTAAAAAATCATATTAATCTATTTCTTAAAAAATAGCTAATACTTGATTAATCATACGCTAATTAGTCGTTCCGTTTTACGTGTGCGAGGGCTTAGTTCCCACCTACAACTACCGAACACAACCTAAGAACCATATGCTTTAGTCTAAATTTTTTTAATAGAAAACAAAAGTCATGATTTTTATAGGCATAATAGTGAATTTAGATTAATCCATAAAATAAAATATAATAAACATAGCAAGCTAAATGTTGTGATGCGTTTGTACTAATGTTTCACTCTTTTATATTGTGCATGTTTACTTGAGTGATGGTGAATAAAATAAGCTAATAGATTAATAGCAGAATTAATAAAGTTATAGATGATTCAATGTACATGATAATTATAGATGAGTTTCCATTTAATTTGCCACACCTGGATCGGGGTTTTATTTCATGGTTACCAAGAGTGCCATATCATCTAAGAGTTTTAAATCGATAATTGAAATAAGACCTCCAATGTACTTCATATGTTAATCGTAACATTCAATGACTATGCATGGGATTAGATATAGTTGGATTGGCCTAAAATCATACATTTCGGTTCTCGAATCGCTTCAAGGAAATAAAGTTACATCTCCTCTTGTGTCTGAAACCTGTGTGGAATCCTTGTTACTCCGATCCCAGCCATTAGTTCCTCAGGGCAATCAAAGTGTATGCACTACTCCCCACAAAAAAAATAAGTGTATGCACTACTGCAATAAAGCCTTAAGCGATAGCCTGAAATACTCCTTCGATTTTCTTTTACATGAGGTTTTTAACCAACGTCAAATAAAAATACGTAGGGGTACTAATTAGATTTAGATGATTATGTGAAGTAAACAAAGGAAGAGAAGAGATAGAGTCACTCTTCATACAACAGAGAACCTCCCTTAGATTATTGATGCTAGTATATATACCAGATCTAGCGTAGAGAGAAGGGTGCTATTTCTGTTACCTCTTAATTGAGGAAGTAAACATGGACAACCTTGGAGGTGGCGACTATATTTACGATACTTTCATCTCTCACTTTTTTGTCTTTTACTCTCTCATTTTTCACGTGCACGCTTTCTAAACTACTAAACGGTACGTTTCTAAAATTTCTGTAAGAAAGTTGTACGTTGTAAAAATCATATTAATTTATTTTTTTAAAATAGTTAATACTTAATTAATCATGCGTTAATGAGTTGTTTCGTTTTATGTGCACGAGGGATTAAGTTTCCTGCCGAACACAACCTTAAACTTACTCTAAATTGAAATTTTCAGAAGAGTAACACACTTTTGACTGATGCTCAAACTTACAACCTGACGTAATTATGGTACATAAAAAGTTGTAATTCCTAATATTGTTAATCTACACCTCCTATAAAATTAAAACCCACTATATTCTAAAGTTTAACATGCAAATATACCATATCATTATCTACTAACAACTATTATATCTTAATGTTCAAACATGCAAATCTACAATTGATTACATTCAAGACTCAACATATAAGCATATCAAATCATCCTCACATTGTTTTCATAATATTCAACATATATCCATCAAATCATATATTTCTTCCTCTTCATTCAGTTTGATTTGGATTTTTCTTTTTTCAACTAGAGCAACTTGAATTAAATAATACTTGATTCATTATTTCTCCCATTTTATTATGTGCTCTATTGTCTTCTGATTTATTTTTCTCGTATTATAAATGTTGTCCTTATATTAGTTTCCCAATTAAAATGTGTAATTGTACTAATTTTAGAAAGTTGAAACGAAAAAACATTTTTTATACCTCCAATTTGTATCATATAATTATATGTTAATTTATGCTGAACTAAAATAAAAACCAACATTTCTTACATGTCTTATCTGTCTAATTCAATTTACAAAATCTCTAATTCAATCAACAAAATCCCACAGCTATGCACAGGGTATTAACTTGGTTATATCAAAGATTAAATCCCACAGCAATGCACGGGTATTAACTTAGTTATATGAAAAATTATATCCTCAACGTACTCCCTCCGTCCTAGCACGGAATACTCTGTACCATAATCCCTTCACATGCTACGAATTTTTTTGGAAATAATACTAATGAGAAATTGCGAAAATAGTGGTCGGTGGGATATAATTACCAAAATCGGGCCCTGTCGAACTGCTAAAATTCAACAGGGCCCTATCTTACGGGGCAGATTCGACAGCGGGAGCCAATCGAATGGCCAGAGTTCGACTGGGCCTATCAAACAATGGTAGTTCGACTGGGCCCACATCTGGCAACGCGTAGGCCCTGTTTAAACTGTGGTGGTTTGACAGGCCCCACCGACCGCCCCTGTCGAACAATGGGCGTTCGACAGGCCGCTTTATATGCCCTCCCCACCCTTTGTTCAACAGGTCGCCTTATATGCCCTTCCCACCCTTCGACATAGGGTCATTTTTGGAGGGGAGGAGGAAGGATCACTGAGCCAGTTGGGGTGCCGTCGCCATGGGAGACAGCTGAGCAGCCGGAGAGGAGGCGAGAGGGGAGGCGACATCCATGACTGTGAAGGAGAGAGAAGCGTTAGTGAAGGTATAAATTTCTAATCCCTAAGTACGACGCTAATGAATAATTTTACTACATATATTAAATTAGGAGTATGTTGGGGTTAGTTCTACGTTAGTACATATTTTTTTAGGTGAGTAGGAATGTATTATTTTTCAAGTAATGAGCACTATCACTACGGATGTGGAACAAACTCCCATCGAGGCCATGGAAGAGGTTAATGTTTACAGGAGTGGTCAAGGTGAAGCACCGAAAGATGTTATTGCACCGGTTCAGTTCATTGTACCTGATAGTAATTGTCCGGCCAACGATTCAGATGACGATGAGCCAGACTCACCTTTGGCTATTGATGCAGCAGAGAAGAATGAGACACTAGTGGAAGAGATGGAACTGAAAAATGAGGAATACATTGCGCTCGTGGCGGAAGGCCAAGATACAACACAGTGGGACAAGGAAACCAACATACCTGATGATTGGACGACCATATCGATGAGTCGTTTGAGGGTTAACGATGGTTTAGATGCCCACTAGTGGTATGATTTTAAGCAGGTGCAAGTTGGATAGATGTTTCATGACAAAGGACATCTAGAACATGTGGTGAAGAGGTGGGCTTTTCTGCAAAGACGGGAGTTTAGGGTGGAGATTTCAAATAGGACGATGTATGACGTGAAGTGCATAAGGCCTATATGTCCTTGGAAAGTGCCTGGTTACAAGCCACAACATGACAACTTATGCGTAGCTTCAAGGTTGAGCAACATACTTGTTTGTTGGACAGGAACATGATGGCTATATTCATGACACAAATGGTGTACTCAAAGGTTTTTAAGAAAACTTCTTTATTGCCGTTCATAATAATGAATGACGTAGAGAAAGAGTACGACTGTGAGATATCGTATGACAAGACTTAGAGGGCAAAGCAGAAAGCTTTGGAGATGAGGTTTGGAAGTTACGAAGATTCGTACCATAACCTTCCCCCACTATTAGAGGTGAAGCAAGCAAGAAACCCAGCCACTTACATGGCAATTCTTCATCGTGCTTTCTGGTTATTTGGGTGCATGATAGAGGCATTCAGAAATTGCATACCATTGCTATGTGTGGACGCGACAATCATGATAGGCAAGTATAGAGGAACTATTTTATCCGCGATTAGGGTCGACGTGTTGTTCAGACATGTCCAGACGACGGCGATTCGTACAAAACGTACGTTCGTTGGTACCACAATGTTACGCGCTGGAGGTGTTTCCCGCCAGAAGAGGATATTTCCGTCCCACACCAGGCGACGATCATAGACACGTGTGCCCCATAGCCTTGATATGCATACAACTCAATGTTACGTCGTTGGTTTGTTGATTGTCATTAAATGTGCCACTAATTTAATCGTTCTAATGGCCTTCCCTATTTGTGGAACAGTCCATGTTCGTTGAGCACGTTCACCTCAAGTCCGACATGTTGTTGCGGAGACTAGAGACGAGACCTCCAGTCGTCTGAGCATCCTTCGCACTTTCCGTTGCTGTGCTGCGACGCTACTTCGTTGTGTCTCCTGTCGTAGCGCGACTGATGTTGTGCAGCCTTCTAGATGGACGAGATCACCTCCACTATCACGACGTTCTAGTGTGAATCACATGGGTCCCTCCACGTTGCGTTGCAGTTACGACGCTGCTCGGTCCATCGCACGTTCGTCCTTTTCGTCCTTTGCTTCAAGAGACGCCTCCACCTGTTCACCATGGGGGTTCATCTGACTTTGTGATACCGGCGTCGAGCTTGCCACCACCAAGTCCATAAGTGCAGTAGGTATACCATACTCAACCTCCAGTTTACCATACCACCGAAATGTTTGCGGCGGCAAACTACCCTTACCTGTTGACAGGGGATAACCTGGCGCACACACTAGGATGCGGGTTTTATGTCACTCCACGTGCGCCGGAGTCAGGCACACACAGCACTTACGTAAGTAATGTTAAAATTTTACTTAGCATCATCATTCTCTCTATTTTTATGCATCATTACTCACTATCTTAGTTTGGGTTTCGCTCTTTTTTACAACAGATGATCACTACGGTTTTGCCCAAGCGCATTCTGCAGTACCTAATGTCTCTCCTCAAACACAATTTGTGAATGATTTCTTCGCGACAGCACAACCGGATGCACAAGCTGGGCTAGACTACTTGCATGCTACTCCTCCGGTCACACAGCCAACACAGGAGAGGAAGTCCATACAACTAGAGGATTTCACTCCACAGCAGCCGGCACGAGATAAACAACTCCAGATAATTTGACTTATCCCACCGAACAAATCAGACAATAAAAGAAGGGGGGCCAAGCAAGCGTGCGAGGGGAAATCATCCTTGACATATTTTATGCATGCCATATTTGAACCATTATCATTTTCACCTACTAGTTATGTCACGTTATATTACGAAGTGAGTCATGAGGTACATTTATTCTATTATGTTAGATAAGTTGCATTTGCATCAGTTGAGCTTATAAAATACGCCTTGTACTTTTCACCGAATCAAATTAATCAATTCTAAAATGGAATGTATTTTTCACTGAACCCAATTAACCTATTTAATAAATTTGCTAACCCAAACCATTAAAAAATTTCAATTTATTTTTTAAAAGATTTACAAAAATAAATTACCATTTCAATGTTTTGCAAAAATATTGTAAGAGGAGTATATTTCTATAAAACTTTGAAATGGTAATTTATTTCTGTTGATTTTTTAAAAAACAAATATACAAATAAAAAATCTAAAAAAATTAACCAGCGCGGGCCTGGGGCTAGTCGAACTGCCGCAGTTCGACGGATGCCTTTCGAACTGCCGCTGTTCGATGGGCCCCTGTCGAATTGTCGCTGTTCGACAGGCACCTGTCGAACTACAGCTATTCGATCGGGTCTTCTATTGATTCTTGTCATTCGATAGGGCCTTGTCGAATTATGGCAGTTCGACAATGTGCTATTTTGGAAAAAAATATCCCGCTGGCCACCATTTTTATGATTTTCTATTAAAACAATAATATTTTAAAGAAAATTCACATGCTACTACCTGCTCCCTCCGTAAAAAAAAACCACTTCTGGGTTTTGTTTTCACTTTGCGCAGTGATCGATTTGTTTATTGCACAGTTAGCAGACATGGTGGATCTTGAGGAGAGCTCTGTGACTGAGGGGAGAGGACTCGGGAGTGAATGAGGTCATGAAGATTACGTGGATCAGGGGGCAGTTAAAATTATGACGGAGTTAAAATTAAGACGATGGCGAGCTACAGGCGTCCAGTTTTCCGGTTGCAGGTCACTGGTTAGAGCAAGTTTTACAGAAGAGGTAAATATCATCTTTAATTTTATTCATATAGACTATTCATCAATGAAAAATAGATAATATGTATAATAAATTATATATATGTTAATTCTAGTGCACTAAATTCAATAGTTTTATTTTATTTATTTGTCCAATCGTCTCTTTATCTTTTTTTTTCTTGAAGTTTGTAGGAAGGTTGATTCTTTGTATGAGGGATGACTTCGTCTCTTTTTTTTCTCCCCTCTATCTCATCATATGAGTCTATATGATATTTTGAAACAATATTTTGAAACAAGTGTTTAGATGTGTATAGCATTTGCTGTAAGCCAAATAGATAGGTGCGCATCCGTCTTGAGTTTCAGGGACAACGACATGGTAACAGTGACAACAGGGTGTGCAATTTCTGTTCAAATTAAGTAGGCGGGTCCTAATGTTTCACTTTAGCGAAATTTCCTCAAAATCAACAAAAATCCATTCAAATTTTAACATTTGACTTGGAATTATTTCGCAAAAAGTTTTGAATTTTTTTCTAAAACATCACACCTTCATCCCCTCGAATAAAAAAGAAACAGTGAGGAACGCGGCTGCTACCTGTTAGGACGAGGCTACAGCCTCGATCAGTCATATAACATAACATTTCGTTACAAACAAAATATAATTGATTTTACATTCTATCTATAATTTTATTTTTCGTTCCATATCTCACCTCAACTATCCCTCCACCTCTAGCCAGGCCTCAGTTTGTGATAGGCATTATATTTTTTTCCTCCTCCTTAATCTCTTCAATATAGCTTAGGATTCTTTTATATTATGAAAGTGAGTACAATAAAAAATATAAACATGCTATAAAGGTTATGACATTATATTTGAACTTAGTGTAGATGGAGGAAAGAAAAACGAGCTATAGAGATTTATAGTCAGCTTCAACACGGGTCCAACAAGCTATATGTGTGTGAGAGACGAACAAGTTATTAATGTTATAGTAACTATTATTCTTTTCATTTTATAATATAAGGCACAAGTACTTTTTTATAAGATGTTTCGTAATATAAGGCATGCATGAATGCATGCCATTAACTACCCCAATAAATTATTATTTTCTAAATTCTTCATCCTTAAGATTTTTAATTCTATTTGATCCATGCATTATATTTATTAGGATGATCCAAACTATCAGAGAACAATAATAATTATTTGATCTTTGAGTTAAGAGTGGTTGAGCCTTATACTATAATATGAAATAATATGAAAGTGAGTACAATAAGAAATATAAACATGCAACCGTAGTATTTGTGCAGTGATTTCCATGATGAGACGACGATGCCATTAATTATGACCAGAAAGATAACGTTCCTGGCTAGCTTTACTTTAGAATAATTCAAGTAATTAATTATCGGTCTCAATATCATGATGTAAATCACGTTAAGTAAAGTTAAATATATACATATTACTCCACAACCGCCTGGATATGCTTCTCTGACACTACTAATTACTCGTTGAAGATGACGGTGTGACACTAGTCACTAGTGCGGAACAGGTCGGGCATAAACCTTATCTGTGACGATAGAGGGCCTGATCAACGATAAATGACTAGTGATATGGAAATTTCATCTAGACCAGCTGCCATTATCGATGTTAGATATCTTTGACGGATTCAAACGGCAACCCGTCAACGATATGATTCACCCCCATACGTGAGGCACCTATAGCCCATTGTCACGGATGACTTATCTTTGATGGTTCTAACTGTGACCCATAAAAAATGACTCAGTTGTTGATGCTTCAATTTGACACTAGTTTGGAGTTATAAAAAGTTCAAGCGAAATTTGGAAAACATTTGGGCTTTCCGACGAAGGCCAGTCTAACTACCATTGCTTGGCTGGTCTGACTGGACATTGACTGGTTAGACCGTAGGTGTTCAGGCAGTCATACGTTTAACACGTAGTTCAAATCTAGAGTTATCTCGTGCTTTTTTTTATCTCGTGGCTTCCTTGGCTATAAAGTTCCCTAAAATATTCTAGGACATGGAAACTATCAATATAGGGGGCTAAGGCTGATTAAAACCACCAATCAATCATCAAAATCATTGTATTACCAATACCGTCTATATTCTATATCTTCCTCCTTCATGTTACCTGAACCCTAAGTATTTTCACCTCTCAAGCCCTCAATTGCTCGTCGTCTCTTGTCTCTACGGCGTTACAGAATATCCTAGCTAGCCTGCCGAGCCTAGGACAAACCGATGCAAGTTCACTGTAACGGACTCCCTCCTGGTTATTCGTTTGGTGGACATCTACCTCTCCTACAGCGGCACATCTCCAGATGCCACTTCAGATTGCACATAACATGCTCAAGGTGTGGCGGCACATTTCAGCAGTCAACACATCTTTTTGGTAACTCTGTTGTGGGGAAGACTTTGGTTATTATAACCGAAACACTAGTTTTCCATCATGAGCTCTCACACCAATCTAGATCAAGACAACATCATGGTTGCGGATTATGAAGAATTGCCAAAAGCCGATCGTCAGGCGTTTGAAGCTCACTTTGAAGATCTATGGTGAAAGTGGCTTTATGCTACCAAAAGACGAGGCTAGGCATCATCAAAAAACAAGAACTCACATCTTCCATCTATGCCACATCTAAGGTAATAACCGATTCTAGTAATATCCCTGTTCTTACATCTAATGTTTCTCAAATTGTAGATGATGCTGTTCTTGCTAGTTTAAATAATAGGGTTACCTCCTTTAGTTCTACCTTTGAGAAAACCCTAGATGCTCGCATGAACATAACAGAGAATCGATTAAATAGTTAATTGCTACATAGTGCATCTATTTCATACAATAGCGAGCAAATGTATGGTGTTTCATCGGTTTATAATATACCATCGGTACCTATACAACAAGATTGGCCAATGAGAAATACCTACAATCATCTAAAAACAGTAGATCCTAAATTCATCCCTATGACATAGTATACCAATCAACCGGTACTATTGGTTGGTCCAACTAGGAGGGGGGGCAAGTCCAATCAGACCGTAGCCGACGAGTGTTTTAGATCGGCTCCTACATTGGTTGTTTGTAGTAATCTTATGATTAGCACATGTACAAAACCCAAAAGTCTTGGTGGCGACATTGCCGAAGTTATCAAAAACGTGTTCAGCGGAGATAATAGAAACAAAAAAGATTCGGCTCAAGAAAGTCAGGCCAAAAAAGTTGAGATATCACAAATTGTTAAGTCTGATCACCCCATGACAATATAGTTGATGAGGTCATATCTTTGGATGATAAGACGTTTGACGTGAATACAACTAACTAGCTTGGACCTCTAAGTCTAAAACCATTCATTTGCTCTATCCTTAAGCCAGTTGTTCCCAAAAATCGGCATGAGGAAACAAAATTCACATTTGATGTGGATAATGAGGACATCACCATCATGGATATGACCATGGCTACTTTATATATTCATCAACCAAAGGTCATACTTTCTATGTAAGATTTACATCTTATATATTTGAACAAACGTAACTGCACTATGAGTTTCATGTGTTCTCATTGACAGAAGTACTTGCATGGATGAAGAGAGAGAAACCAAGCAACCAAAAATGCATGGATGATCAATCAAATTGATTGGAGACTATTCAATATCCTTCTCCAAGCTTACTCCCATGTTACCATGTCACTTTCGGTCCATAGAAGGCAAGCGATGAAGTTCTGCATATTTTGAATTTGGATTCGGGTCTCCTGATAGCACCAACTTCAAACGGCCCTAGTCATTGATCTAAAAGGAATCTCTAGGGGGCCATGAGTACTTGTTGGAAATCTTATAGAGTCTACTTTCAGATGATTTTGGTCCCAAGTCAAAATTCTTTCTGTGTTGTCGGGAATCTGCAAAACAAGCCACGTACTTCATTCAGTTCGAGTTTGATTTGGGCCTTAGGCCTTGTAATTCTGTTGTGGGCTAAGCCCAAGGGGTGGACACCCTAGGGCTAACCCTGGGACGTCCCTAATCATATTTATTCAGTAGCCGTCATAGTTTATAGTCAGGTTTTGCTTAGATTATTTCTGCCACTGCAGTTTTGCCAGTAGTTCAGTTTGTGAAAACCGAACTTTGATATCTTAATCATTCATCTGCAATTTGAGTTGCAACCTACGTTGCTCTTGCTTGTGTTCTTCGGTTCGCATGCAAAGATTAGCCTTCTCGGCGAGATCAATCGAATTTCGGCATGGTTGATAACCAGAGGAGACATGGTGATACACCACGGATTCCGGATCTTTACGACGTAGGTTCAATCTCCAGATAACTAGCTTCAAGAAGCCAAGATAACTTGCTGCAAGCAGCGATAACTAGTGCAACCTGACGAATAAGACTCGAAGCCAACCACCGTCTTTAACCGGCAACCTGAATCGAGGATTCGTCCAACCACACTCTCAAGGAACCAACCAACACAACCTACAATCAATCAAGGAGAACCTTGAAGGGAGTAGGAGCACCAATTGGGAGCGGATGAAGCCGCCGCTTCTGTAAATCCCACGAAGGAAATCACAAGAGCAACGAGGTAGAGATCACTCTCAAAATTTGTTAGCACACAGCTGAACAAAGGGGGTCTATATTTCTATCATCAAAATCATGAGTTTATAATGAGTCTAGGGGGTATTTATACTAGCAACAGCCCTGCTAGATGGGTGAAATCATGAAATGCATAAGATAGCTCGGACTGTGTGAACAGGCCTCTTGGCTGTTGGTCTTCTGCGCAGTCTTCAGTGTTTTGTTAATAACTCCAAATGGTGCACCGTTTGTTGCGTTGGAATGTGAACTTGATATGCTTTCAGAACATGTATGGTGTGCCTCACGAAATGTTGTAGATTGGTACAGTTTTGCACGTCAACTTAAACATCAGGCTGACTGTTAAACTTCTGAGCAGTCTTGACTAATCTGAACATAACTGTTGATTGCGACGTCCAATTGAGGTGGGGCTGATTGCATTTGAAAGTAGACTTCACTAGTTTTCCAACAAGTCCTCATGGGCCTCTAAAGCTTCATGGAATCAATAGTTATGACAGTTTCTTTAGCTGGTCCGTTTTTGACTGGTTCGTTTTCTTCACTGTAACAACACCGAACTGGTCCGTTTTCTTCACTGCAATGGCACCTCCTTGAGTGTTCCTATCTTTCTCCTTAGTGAACCTGAGTAATAACAAAGTGCACGACTTAGGTAGTATATAATTCTCGTTAATATAAAAATCAATTTCAGAAAGTAGCGCGTGCACCTCTTGTTGCAGTTTCTGAGCTCGGCTATGTGTAATCAGTCCATCAAATGCTTGGGCTGGTGTTGATGTAGCTTGATTTGGAGGTTGCAACATGTTGTCGGATGGCGTGGTCATATCATCCTCCCCCTCTTGAAAACGAGTCGTCCTCGACTCTGAAGTATCTTCACTTGTGAATGGTGATAAATCAGCAACATTGAAGGTGTTGCTCACGCCATAGCTTGCTAGGAGTTCTATCTTGTATGCATTATCATTGATCTTTGTAAGAACACGAAATGGACCATCTCCTCATGGCATCAACTTGGATTTGCGCTGATCAGGAAAACGATCCTTGCGCAAGTGAATCCACACTAAGTCCCCTGGTTCAAACAACACTTTCTTCCGATGTTTGTTCATACTTGCAGCCTTGCGTGTCGCCTTCAGCTCAATTGCTTCTTTGGTCTTCTCGTGTATCTTCTTTACATATGCAGCACGCTTGGAGGCCTCCATATTTGTTCTTTCGTGTAATGGCAAAGGCAACAAATCTATCGGAGCAATAGGTTTGAACCCATAGACAATTTCAAAAGGACACAAATTAGTGGTAGAGTGTACTGCCCTGTTATAAGCAAACTCCACATGTGGCAAGCATTCTTCCCAAATCTTCAAGTTCTTTTTCACTATTGTTCGCAGCAACATTGACAATGTTCGATTCACCACTTCAGTTTGTCCATCGGTTTGAGGATGACAGGTGGTGGAGAACAAAAGCTTGGTTCCAAGCTTTACCCATAATGTTTTCCAAAAGTAGCTCACAAATTTGACATCGCGATCAGACACTATGGTCCTAGGCATCCCATGCAGCCTTACAACTTCCCCGAAAAATAAATTAGCAATGTGTGAAGCATCATCGGTCTTATTGCAAGGGATAAAATGAGCCATTTTTGAGAATCTATCAACCACAACAAAAATAGAGTCCTTTCCTCTCTGAGTTCTAGGCAGTCCCAAAATAAAATCCATGCTTATATCTTCCCAAGGAATATTAGGAGCAGGCAAGGGAGTATAAAGACCATGAGGGTTTAGTTTTGACTTAGCTTTGTGACAAGTGACGCAACGCTCAACAAATCTGATGACGTCCCTCCTCATCTTGGGCCAATAGAAATGATCACCGAGCAGTTCATAAGTTTTCTTTTGTCCAAAGTGTCCTGTTAGCCCTCCTCCATGTGATTCCTGCAACAAAAGCAATCTAACCGAGGAATTTGGCACACAAAGTTTGTTAGCTCTAAAAAGAAATCCATCATGTATGTGATATTTCTCCCAACCCTTTCCATCTTTGCACTGATTATAAGGTTCTGAAAATTCAGGATCATCATTATACAAATCTTTCAAACTTTCAAGACCCAAAACTTTTACCTCAAGTTGGTTTAGCAACACAATTTTTCGAGACAAAGCATCAGCAACAACATTGTCTTTACCTTTCTTATATTTTACAATGTATGGAAATGTTTCGATGAACTCAACCCATTTGGCATGGCGCCGGTTCAGCTTTGCTTGCCCTTTCAAATATTTCAAAGCTTCATGATCGGAATGAATAACAAACTCTTTTGACCATAAGTAGTGCTGCCCGGTCTCAAGAACACTGTTAATGCCAGAATTTGGTAAGCCCCAGAGTCATCATCGGCCTAGTTTGTGTATCGGTTCAGAGTAAATATCGGCCTCAAAGTCTGTATCGGCTTCGGAGGTCTACAAGCGGCCGATAGGAGTTATCCATATTTTCAGCAGTCGGATTATTGTTAGATTCGGGAAGATCTTATCCAGAGAAGACCGAGTTCAAGAAGGATGCGGCTCGTATCTCTTAATTAGGAAGAGTTTGTTAGTTTTCTGTTTTATCTTTAGGAAAGTGTGTTAGTGTCCGGCAAGGACTTTATTTGTTTCTTTTTATCTTTAGGAAAGTTTGAGTCGTAATCTGTTAGGATCTTTGTTAGTCTATGGGTATAAATATGTAAGCCCAAGATTCATGTAAAATTATCTCATGATCAATACAACTTCGGCGCATCGCCAACCTTTACTTTTCGTCTTCTTCGGCGAGTTCATGCCCTTCCCACGAGGGGTAAGTCTCGTTATGGCTGCCTGCGTTATCGGGGCTAGGGCTTCGACGTTCTGATCTCGTCAACGTAAGCACCTACTATCATATATCTTAGTCAATCTGGTTTGGCGTCTCGATTTAGTCGTATCGGCCGAGATTCGTTTTAGGGTTTACGCCGGTATCGACTAAATTGTCTCGCTAGATTAGATTGGCTAAGGTATCCACCACCCTGAAAATCAGTCAAGGGCTTGATTGTCTAGGTCTTGCGTTTCTTTTCATACTTAGTGCTGCATCAGTTCAGTTTGATCTACTAAGTTGTGATTAGAACCGTAATCTCTAGCCTGCTTGTTGGCTACCAATAAGGGTTTCATTGGGGTTTCAGCCGGTGAGTTATCTGGACGTTGCATCGGCCCAAGAGTTTTACATATAGATTGGATCCGGCCGATGACAACAGAGTATTTATTGTTTATCTCCTTATTGAGAGTTTATGCCATCGGACCTTTGGCCGAGGCGTGCTTTAATCTATAGATCGATGTTTATTTTATATTTGGATTGTGCTATATCATATTGCTATATCATCATGTTATCATCAGCAGATCGGCTGTTTTGGTTATCGGCCTATTGGCCGATATGTTTTTGCCCTATCGGCCTATCGGCCGATAGACCTTCTGTTCTGCTATTTTGCATATCTTGTCAGTGGCAGGATCAAACTGACTGGCACGCCCGCGCTTCATCAATTTTAGGACCTGCACTGGAGCTAAGCAGATCTCCCAGGCCTTCGTGTGTCCGCGCGCCGGGTCCTCATCGGTGGTACGGATTTGGCGTCAACACATTTTTGGCACGCCCGGTGGGACCGTGTTTTGGATTACAGATTTTTACACGGCTCGTGGAACCCACAATTGCAACAAGATGTCTGAGAAGGAAGTCAAGGCCAAGGAAGAACAGTCTCTCAAGCCGATAGAGGAAGAAGAAGAGCCGATGGACGATGAGACACTTCAAAAGACGGTTGATGAAATCATTCGTCGCACTGTGTTTGATCGATCTGGAGTTTTGGTGAGTACATTACATGGTTTGATCGAGAAGATAGTTCCCAGAGTAATTGCCTTAAGAAATCAGACTGGGGGGCAAATCGACGAACAATCTCAGTATCATCGGCAACAGCGACATTGGCTTGGGGGGCAAATAGATCAGCATCAGCCTGGAGAGCTACATCGACAATATCGGCCAGAAAAAGCTCAAAGATATCAGTCTAAAGAAGATTGGGCCGATATGATTGCAAAAGTAACAGAGGAACAGTTTGGAATTAGACCTAAGGGACATATTTCTGTGTATCGGCTGCCATATCCTGAATGGTTTGATAAAGTTCCACTTCCAGGCCGATACAAGATTCCAGACTTTTTCCAATTTTCAGGGCAAGATGATATATCTACGAGGGAACATATCAGCCGATTTTTAGCTCAATGTGGGGAGGCATCGGCTGAAGAAGCTCTGAAAGTTAGATTGTTTCCATTGTCTTTGACTGGATCGGCCTTTACATGGTTTTCATCATTGCCACCAAATTCTATCAGAGGTTGGGCCGATCTTGAGAAGCAATTTCACCAGTACTTCTTTGCTGGAATTGATGAGTTGAAGCTTTCAGACTTGATTTTAGTTAAACAGCAAGAAGGAGAATCGGCTGAGGAATATATTCAAAGGTTTCGTAATATCCGTGGCCGATGTTATGGTTTGAATTTAAATGATGAGCAGTTAGTAGGACTTGCATTCCAAGGGTTGTTAGAAACTATCAAAGGCAGATTTTTCTTCTATGAGTTTGACAGCCTAGCTCATCTGGTGCAGACGGTATCGGCTTATGAGAGCCGATGTCACGAAGAAGAGAAGAATCAGTTTCGGGGTGATCAAGACAAGAATAATTTTGAAGCATGACTTCTCATACTCCAAAACTGGGGGGCATGTGTTAACGCCAGAATTTGGTAAGCCCCAAAGTCATCATCGGCCTAGTTTGTGTATCGGTTCAGAGTAAATATCGGCCTCAAAGTCTGTATCGGCTTCGGAGGTCTACAAGCGGCCGATATGAGTTATCCATATTTTCAGCAGTCGGATTCTTGTTAGATTCGGGAAGATCTTATCCAGAGAAGACCGAGTTCAAGAAGGATGCGGCTTGTATCTCTTAATTAGGAAGAGTTTGTTAGTTTTCTGTTTTATCTTTAGGAAAGTGTGTTAGTGTCCGGCAAGGACTTTATTTGTTTCTTTTTATCTTTAGGAAAGTTTGAGTCGTAATCTGTTAGGATCTTTGTTAGTCTATGGGTATAAATATGTAAGCCCAAGATTCATGTAAAATTATCTCATGATCAATACAACTTCGGCGCATCGCCAACCTTTACTTTTCGTCTTCTTCGGCGAGTTCATGCCCTTCCCACGAGGGGTAAGTCTCGTTATGGCTGCCTGCGTTATCGGGGCTAGGGCTTCGACGTTCTGATCTCGTCAACGTAAGCACCTACTATCATATATCTTAGTCAATCTGGTTTGGGGTCTCGATTTAGTCGTATCAGCCGAGATTCGTTTTAGGGTTTACGCCGGTATCGACTAAATTGCCTCGCTAGATTAGATTGGCTAAGGTATCCACCACCCTGAAAATCAGTCAAGGGCTTGATTGTCTAGGTCTTGCGTTTCTTTTCATACTTAGTGCTGCATCAGTTCAGTTTGATCTACTAAGTCGTGATTAGAACCGTAATCTCTAGCCTGCTTGTTGGCTACCAATAAGGGTTTCATTGGGGTTTCAGCCGGTGAGTTATCTGGACGCTGCATCGGCCCAAGAGTTTTACATATAGATTGGATCCGGCCGATGACAACAGAGTATTTATTGTTTATCTCCTTATTGAGAGTTTATGCCATCGGACCTTTGGCCGAGGCGTGCTTTAATCTACAGATCGATGTTTATTTTATATTTGGATTGTGCTATATCATATTGCTATATCATCCTGTTATCATCAGCAGATCGGCTGTTTTGGTTATCGGCCTATTGGCCGATACGTTTTTGCCCTATCGGCCTATCGGCCGATAGACCTTCTGTTCTGCTATTTTGCATATCTTGTCAGTGGCAGGATCAAACTGACTGGCACGCCCGCGCTTCATCAATTTTAGGACCTGCACTGGAGCTAAGCAGATCTCCCAGGCCTTCGTGTGTCCGCGCGCCGGGTCCTCATCGGTGGTACGGATTTGGCGTCAACAAACACGCACCAAAGCATACAATTCTTTATCATATACGGAATAATTCAGTTGAGCACCTCCCAATTTTTCACTAAAATATGCTACAAGTTTTCCTTGCTGCATTAAAACTCCTCCTATTCCAATTCCACTAGCGTCACATTCTACTTCAAAAGTTTTAGTGAAATCAGGTAGAACAAGTAAGGGTGCTTCAGTCAAACATTTCTTTAATTCTTGAAAAGCATTTTCTTGCGAATTTCCCCATTTAAAATCAACACCTTTCTTTGTCAATTCATTCAAAGGAGCAGCAATGGTACTGAAATCTCTCACAAACCTTCTATAAAACCAGCAAGGCCATGAAAACTTCTTACCTGACTTACATTCGTAGGGGTTGGCCAATCCTTGATGGCTTTCACCTTGGTCTCATCAACTTCTATTCCTTTTCCTGAAACAACAAAGCCAAGGAACACAACATGGTCTGTGCAAAAACTGCACTTCTCAAGGTTAGCAAATAATTTCTCCTTTCGGAGCTCATCCAAGACTTGTCGAATGTGATTCACATGTTCTTCAAAGGACTTGCTGTAAATCAAGATGTCATCAAAATAAACAACCACAAATTTTCCAATGAATGCTCTCAAAACATGGTTCATTAATCTCATGAAAGTACTTGGAGCATTAGTCAAACCAAAGGGCATAACTAACCATTCATACAACCCAAATTTTGTTTTAAAAGCAGTTTTCCATTCGTCTCCAGCTTTCATTTTTATTTGATGGTAACCACTTCTCAAATCAATTTTAGTAAATATGGTGGAACCACTCAATTCATCAAGCATGTCATCTAACCGTGGAATAGGATGGCGATAGCGAACAGTGATATTATTTATAGCTCTACAATCAACACACATCCTCCAAGAACCATCTTTCTTAGGTACTAAGATCACAGGAATAGTACAAGGACTTAAACTTTCACGAACAAAACCTTTATCAAGAAGTTCTTGCACTTGCCTTTGTATCTCCTTTGTCTCTTCAGGATTGGATCGGTATGGTGGACGGTTAGGGAGTGCAGCCCCTGGAATGAGATCAATTTGATGCTCAATTCCACGAATCGGAGGTAGTCCAGCCGGCATTTCTTCTGGAAAAACATCTTTGTAGTCCTGCAACAGATGAGACACAACACTAGGAAGAGATGTGATATTGTTAGCTGAAATTAAAATGTCTTTGCACACAAGTACAAAGAGCACTTGATCTGGGTTATTCCTCACTTCTCTTAGTTCTGATTTTGTGGTTAGCATGACTAGATGCTCTCCCTCTCCTTTCTTTTTATCTCTCAAATTTGGCTTGTGGCTCTCACTCACCGAATTTATAGATGGCACTCATGTTCTTTTTCTCTTCTCCTTCCTTACTTGCTGGAATAATTTCAGATTTCTTTTGCAAGTGCTCGGCCATGATTTGTTGAGGTGTCATAGGCTTGAGCACAAACTTCTTCCCCTTCAAATCTACCGTGTATTGATTTGTTCTCCCACAATGTTGGCTATATCGATCATATTGCCATGGTCTTCCAAGCAGCAAGTGACACACCGACATGGGTGCCACATCACACTCCACCGTGTCAACATATTCCCCAATCTTGAATGGGACTTTCACCTTATATCCAATCTTGATATCTCCTGAATCATTCAACCATTGGACATGATATGGATGAGGGTGTCGCTGCAGTTTCAAACCAAGCTTGTCAACCATCTCACGACTAGCAAGATTATGGCAGCTCCCACCATCAATGATCACCTTCACTACTTTATCTTGCACTTTCGCTCTAGTTTGAAATAAATTGTGTCGCTGCCCATTTTCAGCTTCCTTCATTTGGACACTCAAAATTTGAGCGACCACAAGAGTAGCACCCTGCTCAAACTCGCAGCCCGGATGGTTCTCATTTTCATGGGCTTCCTCTTCAGCTTCTTCCTCAACTTCCTCTTCACTAGCTGATTCATACTCTCCATTATCATTCACAATGATTACCCGATTATTTGGGCATTCCCTAATCACATGCCCACGACCTCCACACTTGAAGCACTGAATTCCACTGCTCTTGGCTATAGAACCTACCGAAGTAGAGATGGAAGCCGCTGGTTTAGAGCTCATATTTGGGGCAGCAGTGTTCTTCACACTTTGAACATTAGAACGTGACCCTCCACTTGAACTTTTTACCAATGATGGTGCAGCAGCAAACTTTGTTACTGACTTATTTCCTCCAGAAAAATTCTTTGTACCAAATGACAAGGACTTGCTACTCTTAGCATCTTGCTGCAGTTGGCGTTCAGCTTTGGTTGCTTGATGTACCAAATCAATTAGATGTCGGTACGGCTGAAACTCAACAATACGTTGAATGTTGCGATGCAGTCCAGCCATGAATCGTGCAATGGTTTGCTCTTCATCTTCATGCAGATCGGCCCTGATCATAGCCTTCTCCATCTCCTTATAATATTCTTCAATAGAGAAACTTCCTTGCTTCAGATTTTGTAGCTTATCAAAAAGATCACGTCGATAGTGCCTGGGCACAAACCGATGCCTCATTTCTCTCTTCATTTCTTGCCATGTTGCAATAGGATGTTCTCCTTCTTCTTCAAGATCATGAAGGAGTTGCTCCCACCAAATCAGAGCATATCCTTCAAACTCCAGAGATGCCATGGCTAGTTTCTTCTCTTCGGAATAATTATGCAGACGAAAGATCTTTTCCACTTTTAACTCCCAAGTGAAATAAGCTTCAGGATCAGATCCTCCCTCAAATTTTGGCATGGTAAATTTCAGTTTGCCAAACCTCTCCTCACGATTGCCTCCTCTATTTCGTCGGCGATCAAAATGAAGTTGGGAGTGATTATCATCATCCTCATCTTCAGATTCTTCATGATCATTGTTTCTTCGATTACGACCTCTTCCTCTACCATGTGCAGCACCTCGATTTCTTCTCTCTTGTTCTCTTGCCCTCCGAGCAGCAGTGCTTCCATCACTATCATCTCCATGTTCACCTTGGTTGCTTGCACCACCACGAGGTGGTCGGTTTGCTCGGATTTCAGCCATCAAGGCCTGAAGGTCTTGAGACAACCGATCTTGCCTCTCTTCTAAGCTCTGCCTCAATTCATTAAATTGTGCCATAGTGACACAATCATCTATCTCAATTCCACCCATCTTCCTGTAAAGGTTAGCTCACAACAAATAATATGTTGTAGTGGAAATGGAAATATTTGGTAGCTCTCTCAACCTCACCTCTCTTACCAACCGAAGCTCTTATGAAATCCCTGCAGGTTACAGAAACAATTGTGGCGGTATCCGAGAGTGATGGTTGGAAGAATACAAGATTAGAGTATACCAATTACGATGGCTTTTTTGTGGAGCTTGGTGGGGAGTGATAAACAAGGAAAACAATCTGAGTTCTAGTTGTTGTAATGTTAAATAGCAATCCAAACTAGAAGTTCCCTGCCTAGTGCTGATCACAAGATATGAGTGCAGAAAATAGATCGAACACACGCGCAAAGAAAAATTCAGATTTGATGCAAACAAGGATTATGCTTAGGATGCAGGTGTTGCAATCAAACCCAAACAAAACTTTGCACCAAAAGATAGATAGCAATCTGGTGTGTTTCTAGATAAAAATTTCAGCATTTGCACACATAAACCAAACTGAACTTTGTATTCTTCTTGCTCAATCTTTCTCAACCCTTTTTTCTTTCAGCAATCTTTCTCTCTTTTTTTTTACACTTTTTTTATAGAACTAAGAATAAGATCAGATATCACACTTGAACACTTAATGATAGAAACCAACACAACTAGTAGCTATAGATTGATAGGATCAAAGTTAACACAAAGGATGATATAGGCTGTTTTTTTTGTGGGGATTTTTCAGATATATAAATATATAAGAGGCACAAAGGACACACGAAGGATTGATGATCAGCAACTAAACAAAGATTCTAATGGATAGAAACTTAACAAAACTCACAAGAATAACAGATTGAAAACAAAGGGCTATGACAAATATTTTTATGCCTTTTTGGTGTATAAGACGAACACGAATATATAAGTAGCTAGCGATAATGAAACCTACCGTGGTTATGAAAGCTCTGATACCAGATGATACACCACGGATTCCGGATCTTTACGACGTAGGTTCAATCTCCAGATAACTAGCTTCAAGAAGCCAAGATAACTTGCTGCAAGCAGCGATAACTAGTGCAACCTGACGAATAAGACTCGAAGCCAACCACCGTCTTTAACCGGCAACCTGAATCGAGGATTCGTCCAACCACACTCTCAAGGAACCAACCAACACAACCTACAATCAATCAAGGAGAACCTTGAAGGGAGTAGGAGCACCAATTGGGAGCGGATGAAGCCGCCGCTTCTGTAAATCCCACGAAGGAAATCACAAGAGCAAAGGGGTAGAGATCACTCTCAAAATTTGTTAGCACACAGCTGAACAAAGGGGGTCTATATTTCTATCATCAAAATCATGAGTTTATAATGAGTCTAGGGGGTATTTATACTAGCAACAGCCCTGCTAGATGGGTGAAATCACGAAATGCAAAAGATAGCTCGGACTGTGTGAACAGGCCTCTTGGCTGTTGGTCTTCTGCGCAGCCTTCAGTGTTTTGTTAATAACTCCACCTAGGAAACTCCAAATGGTGCACCGTTTGTTGCGTTGGAACGTTAACTTGATATTCTTTCAGAAAATGTATGGTGTGCCTCACGAAATGTTGTAGATTGGTACAGTTTTGCACGTCAACTTAAACATCAGGCTGACTGTTAAACTTCTGAGCAGTCTTGACTAATCTGAACATAACTGTTGATTGCGACGTCCAATTGAGGTGGGGCTGATTGCATTTGAAAGTAGACTTCACTAGTTTTCTAACAAGTCCTCATGGGCCTCTAAAGCTTCACGGAATCAATAGTTATGACAGTTTCTTTAGCTGGTCCATTTTTGACTGGTTCGTTTTCTTCACTGTAACAACACCGAACTGGTCCGTTTTCTTCACTGCAATGGCACCTCCTTGAGTGTTCCTATCTTTCTCCTTAGTGAACCTGAGTAATAACAAAGTGCACGACTTAGGTAGTATATAATTCTTGTTAATATGAAAATCAATTTCAAAAAGTAGCGCATGCACCTCTTGTTGCAGCTTCTTAGCTCAGCTACGTGTAATCGGTCCATCAAATGCTTGGGCTGGTGTTGATGTAGCTTGATTTGGAGGTTGCAACATGTTGTCGGATGGCGTGGTCATATCATCCTCCCCCTCTTGAAAACGAGTCGTCCTCGACTCTGAAGTATCTTCACTTGCGAATGGTGATAAATCAGCAACATTGAAGGTGTTGCTCACGCCATAGCTTGCTAGGAGTTCTATCTTGTATGCATTATCATTGATCTTTGTAAGAACACGAAATGGACCATCTCCTCATGGCATCAACTTGGATTTGCGCTGATCAGGAAAACGATCCTTGCGCAAGTGAATCCACACTAAGTCCCCTGGTTCAAACAACACTTTCTTCCGATGTTTGTTCATACTTGCAGCCTTGCGTGTCGCCTTCAGCTCAATTGCTTCTTTGGTCTTCTCGTGTATCTTCTTTACATATGCAGCACGCTTGGAGGCCTCCATATTTGTTCTTTCGTGTAATGGCAAAGACAACAAATCTATCGGAGCAATAGGTTTGAAACCATAGACAATTTCAAAAGGACACAAATTAGTGGTAGAGTGTACTGCCCTGTTATAAGCAAACTCCACATGTGGCAAGCATTCTTCCCAAATCTTCAAGTTCTTTTTCACTATTGTTCGCAGCAACATTGACAATGTTCGATTCACCACTTCAGTTTGTCCATCGGTTTGAGGATGACAGGTGGTGGAGAACAAAAGCTTGGTTCCAAGCTTTACCCATAATGTTTTCCAAAAGTAGCTCACAAATTTGACATCGCGATCAGACACTATGGTCCTAGGCATCCCATGCAGCCTTACAACTTCCCCGAAAAATAAATTAGCAATGTGTGAAGCATCATCGGTCTTATTGCAAGGGATAAAATGAGCCATTTTTGAGAATCTATCAACCACAACAAAAATAGAGTCCTTTCCTCTCTGAGTTCTAGGCAGTCCCAAAATAAAATCCATGCTTATATCTTCCCAAGGAATATTAGGAGCAGGCAAGGGAGTATAAAGACCATGAGGGTTTAGTTTTGACTTAGCTTTGTGACAAGTGACGCAACGCTCAACAAATCTGATGACGTCCCTCCTCATCTTGGACCAATAGAAATGATCACCGAGCAGTTCATAAGTTTTCTTTTGTCCAAAGTGTCCTGTTAGCCCTCCTCCATGTGATTCCTGCAACAAAAGCAATCTAACCGAGGAATTTGGCACACAAAGTTTGTTAGCTCTAAAAAGAAATCCATCATGTATGTGATATTTCTCCCAACCCTTTCCATCTTTGCACTGATTATAAGGTTCTGAAAATTCAGGATCATCATTATACAAATCTTTCAAACTTTCAAGACCCAAAACTTTTACCTCAAGTTGGTTTAGCAACACAATTTTTCGAGACAAAGCATCAGCAACAACATTGTCTTTACCTTTCTTATATTTTACAATGTATGGAAATGTTTCGATGAACTCAACCCATTTGGCATGGCGCCGGTTCAGCTTTGCTTGCCCTTTCAAATATTTCAAAGCTTCATGATCGGAATGAATAACAAACTCTTTTGACCATAAGTAGTGCTGCCAGGTCTCAAGAACACTGTTAACGCCAGAATTTGGTAAGCCCCAAAGTCATCATCGGCCTAGTTTGTGTATCGGTTCAGAGTAAATATCGAGAAAAAAAGTGAAAAGAGAAAAAAAGGAGAAAATTCTATAATTCTTTTGAGCCTATATCGAGAGTACAGAGTTGTGGTTTGATTTATAAATATAATTAGTCCTTAGTGTTGTGCCAAATTGAATCTAGGCTAGGCCAGCATATTGACTAGTACTTTCAACTATTATTGCAGTTTGCATTTTTTATTTAGAGCAATTGCTTTCCTTTGCTACTATATAATTGTGCCTTCCAAGCTCTACATATATACTTCTGACCAACATAGTTTTTACGCTTGCAATTGTTGGATCACATCCTCAAGGTATCGCAAACTAGCCACCAGTTGTACCGTCCCTAGCTTTGTTGGTAAAAACCTTGTAAAAGCTTGGTAAGATGCTTCCATTTGCAAGTTCCACTACCCTTGCTCTTCTACAGTTAATAGGGATAATACTTTTTTGTTGTTGTCTATTTTCTACTAACAATGGCAGGTTATACTACTCGTGGGCATGTGATAAACAAGTTGGATGGGAGATAAACCATAGTTGCTACGTCACCTTCCATAAGTGCAGATAATGTAAGTACTTTGGTGCAACAAGTGCTATGTTCTCAAATGGAGAAAGCAGAGTAAAAGCAGTGCCACAAATTATTTTAAACAAGGTTCATGGTTAAGGATAGAGCATGTCGTGTCCTAATCGATAGTGGGAGTTGCAGCAATCTTGTGATTTCAGATTTGGTTGAGAACCTTGGTTTGCCTACACAACCGCATCCGCTCTCATATTACATCAAATGGTTCAACTCTTGTGGTAAGTTAAAGGTAAGTAAAATTGTGTGAATACAATTTTCGATTGGAAGTTACCATGATACTGCAATTTTTGAACTTGTGTCTATGCAAGCATGTTCTTTGTTGTTTGGTCAACCATGGATATATGATAACAATATTTTGCATAATGGCATTGTTGATACATACTCATTTAAACATACTAGTAGTAAAATAAAATTCATACCAATGAGTCTTGCTCAAATTTTCAAAGATGATCTTGAATAGAACGAAGAGTAAAATCAATGAGATTTTTAGAAATATTTGGAATGATACTAATATTCCGATTCAACTAAGCATGAGTTATTACAAAACAAATGCATTGATGTACCTCTTGCTTTGGATACTAATAATTTGCCGGTATCTGAGAACAACCAAGGTAATGAGAAAACAATAAAAGGCATAGAGAAAGTAGGCCTACCCATAGCTCCATGCATGCTTGAATAATGTTTAATTGACCAAATACCTATAATTTCTGAAGATGAGAATAAAGTGTCGATGGGCTATACGCCGACCAAGGTATTTGTAGAGTGTGGGGATTGTTGGAACCGGGTTATATGCAAGAATAGATCAAACAGACAAGGGGCAAGGATTTATACTAGTTCGAGCCCTCGAGACACGTAATAACCCTACTCTAGTTTATATGTATTATGGATGGGAATATCTCTCAGAATACAATGGGAAAGAGAACAACTAGATGAATCCGCTGAATAGAAGCTGTCGAGAACAACCCAACAAGATCTATTCAGCGAATACAACACTAGCTTCCTCCGGATTGCTTCTGGCCGTGGCTTTGCCTATAGCTTGTAACTCGCTCCCCCTCCCTGAACATGGAGGCCTTGTATATATAGCAGTGATTATCTTCTTGTCCAAGTAGAAGTTGAGGAGATAAAAATAGGATACGGGCGTAAGGAAACTTTATCTTCCCCAACTAGGAATCTGACACCTTATATTCCGAAAGATAGTTTCCTTCTTTATTAGTCGTATTTTCTTAATTAAAAGATACCTTCTCATATACTATCGGGTATATGATATTGTCGTATTTGATTAACTCGTGTATAAGAGGTATGCCTTTTCCATGACACTAACAGTAGCCCTCGACTTTAATGCAAATGATTTGACCCGTATCTCCGAGCAGAGAATCTAAGAACAACCGTTGTCGAACTCGTCAAGCCCTTCTCGGCCATCCGAGAAGAAGTAGAGTACGCGACAAAACCATTCCATACTAATGGCCCGAGTACTCAGCTTGAATGTGAATTTGGATTGAAGTAAAAAACTTTAACGGTTATAAACAAATCAGCTAATATCTCGGTGGTGATCTCTCCATCTTCCTCAAAATTCGAACTGTCGGACATGACCTATAAATTCCATTTTTGAGATCCGTTTGAGTTTCGTTCGCCCAGACTGAGCTCTAACTTTCCAACTTGCATTCCCAACCTCCTACACCTCAACTTTCACAAGAACCCTAAATATCAACCTCTCTCAATCCCCTTCACCAATCACCATGGATCTCCTGGAGTCCAACGTTGGCCTGAGCGAAATGAGGGAGCTGCAACAGGACGGCGCTTTGCCAAGCACGAAAGTGGTGGCTCGCTCGGAAGGATGTACTGATCCCATCACCAACCTGCGCTAGATAATAACTCTTGCATCTTTTGTCCAATGTGGCTTTCTGTTTCCTCCTTCCGAATTTCTATCTTTACTTCTTGACTTCTATGGGATTCATCTTCTTCTTCTCAACCCCAACTCCATTGCCTTCCTAAGTATCTTTACCCATCTATGCAAGGCGTACCTTGGGGTACAACCTTTCTATATCTATTTAGATACTTTTATGAGGTTAGATGGATGGAACCTTCAAAATCTCAGGGTGTTGTGGCCTCCGTCTTTGGGATGGGATGAAGGATGAGTAGATTCCTTTTTACTGCCCGTCTTTGAGAAAATACTGGAGAAAAAGTTGGTTTTTTCTTCATGTCGAGGACAACTTCCCTAACCTTGCCACCCCCAATCAAAAACCAACACGCCTAGAGACATGGACCTCCAAACCTTCAATGACCACGGGCTTAGCAAGCTTTGTCGAGAAAATACATGATCTCCGAGAAAGTGGCCTGACCAACTACAAAGTCGTTTCAGACTTCGTATGTCGTCGGATTCAATCTCTCCAGGCCCATTCTAACCCTGTGTACTTGTACTCGGTGGAACAGGATGTGATATGGCTATCACATCAGGACATATAATTTATAGTTTCATTGTTGACATAAAGAACCAAAATTGTCTCTAGTTGATAACCTTGTCACTTTTGTACAGTTCTCTCTAAAGACACCATGGCAGAGCACGTTGGAAAAGTGGTGGTTGACCAGCCATCGTATGCCATCGACATCCCTGTGGAGATCTACGACCTCCCGCCAATAGAGCGGGATAGCATTGTCAATCTAAGCATCACCGACCACTACTCCTTGTCATTCATTTCTATGCCTGTAGGAGTAGTAATCTAGATTCATTTAGGCGTTGCCTCTGATTGTCATGATCGGCCCGCTCGTCGACCACCAGACATCTGCTTCTTTGAAGGAGCAGGCGGTGTTTGAACAAGCGGCTGCCACCCTCTTGCCTAGTAGCAGTGGAACCAAGAAGAGGCATTGGCCTTCGCTAGCCAAGTGGCCCCGAGGTGAGGCCCTGACCATAGGCTTATCTAACAACCATAGTAACCTTTTTTATCTTACTTTTTCTCCTTTCCAGACAACGTCCAGCGCGAAGCCTACCTCCACAAAGAAGGTGTTGTTATTGAAGAAGCAGAAAATCGGGTAAGAATAATCTCGGCTTGCTGATGCTTTTTTTGTTTATCACACACTCTTTGTAGCAATGAAATTCCTTTGAATGCAGCCCCTCCCCCTTGATCTCGGGACAGAGCACTGGGGCCCGAGAAGAAGTGAGCTTCAAGTTGCCCTCCTTGGCTGTTGTGGCTATTGTTCTCCCGTCGCCTCCTCCATGAACTGGCACCCTCGTCATCTCAGGGTCGTCCTCCTTTGCCGACAAGCTATTGCAAGCTTGTCAGCTGATTAAGGCAAGCGCCCAAGACGTCGCAGAGATCGGATGACTTGGGAAAGTCATTGTCCACGGCCAACGACCTCATTGTAGTGTTGGAAGCCCAACTAAAGGAAGAGCGGGCGGATAACGCCAAGTTGTGGGAGGTGGTAGTGGGAAATGAACGACAGCGCCAGGGCCTCGAGTACGAGCTCACGAAGTCGAGAGGCAGTCTAGCCTCTCTTCGCCAAGCTCTACACGAGAACTACGGGCATCTCCACATGGTGGCCAAGTGCTTGGGGAAGAACGTCGACCGCCCCACTTTTCCCGATGAGACGATGGTCATGGGGACTTTGGGATCACTCAGCACAACACTAGAGACCACCGCCAATGACCACGCCAAGCAGGTGGCACATGGGTGCGTACCGGACTCAAGTTCGGCGCATGCCATGTTGTCGTGTGCCTCAAGCTCACTCACCCCGAGATCAACCTGAAGGAGATGATGACCAAGGGGGAGCCGACGAACACCGCGATGATGCCATGTCAGAGGTGCAGGGTCTCGGGGACTCCGTGATCCCATTTTTGAAGAGTAATTTTCTATTTTACCCCTTATTGTAATAAGTAAGGACAAGTATCGGGTTTGGTGTTCGAGAACACTTCCCCTTTGTTGTATCCTACTCAAGGCTTTTGTTCGCTCTGCATTTTTGCATCGTAGATTTCTTGAAGTCGAGAATGAGGACGTCCAGCATGGCGAACACTCGTCAGACCTAGTTATCGAACCTAGTACACCCCATGCCTCGTCAACGCCAAGTGACGGCTGTCGTGCCCCGGTCGCTATTACTTCGGACAACGCCTTGATTTCTCAAGAGAACCAAATGACGCTGTTGCGTGAGAAATGCCAAAGTAAGAAAGTCATAACATTGCAGCATAATGTCTTTGTACACAGGCCAAAGATTGCTAATGATGTCATCCTTTCTAGACCTTGAAAGCTCCTTCGCAGAGATGGAAGGGCGGGCCGAGTATTGCAAGACAATGTTCGAAAAGGAAGAGCTGGCAAGGGCCGCCGATAACACTAGAAAGGAGAAGAGTACAAAGCTTCTGAGGGGCAGGGAGATATGGATCTCGACGCACCTCAAAAACTACTGCTCTACGCTATAGCGGCTATGCGAAGAGTTGCATGTGGTCCATCCTCCTCCTGAGAAGTTGGTCTCCGGATATCTGGGTGTATGCGGAGTGCGTGCAAAGTACTTGCCATACAGCACATCGAATCAATGACAGCCTGAAAAGGGAATGTAGTCGATCTAGCTGATATGTCGGTGGTGATGTGCTTGCCCGTATCCACGAATCTCGTCCTCAAATGAACGTGAACTTCCTTCTGGAAGAGTTTACTCGTTCTTGGAAGACGGCCTCCGCGATCAACCAACTAGCACAATCACTTGCCCCGTAGGCCGAGGACGTCTTCTCCTCGATGTAAAGGCAATTGCTCTCCTGGTAGATGTGGAAGTATCGGTACTCTGTAAAATGCTTTAGACAATGCTTTAGCAGATATTGAAATATGATCAACTTTTTCTAAAAATATTAAAGCAAGTCGTATTCACAACAGTAATAGAGTATTTCTTGTATGGGCCGGTGTTGGTATTATTAAACTCGTACCCTTCCTAGCCCCCAGCTAGTTTTATGGAAAGGATACCATTTCCAAAAAAGTAACTTAAATTTTCATACTAGACCATGTTGAAGCAGAGAATTCCTAGTCCCCAACCATGAAGTTGGGAAAAAGTTAATACTTTATCTGACATGGCTGTTTGACCCTTAGCGTCCGACTAGCCCAATTGTGCCAAGCGTCGTTGGCCAAGGTGCTGACACCTAGTAATTAGTCAGACTTAACAAAATAGGTCGATAAGAAACGACTTCGATTTGTGGCATTAGGAAAGAAAAAGGGTTCATTGGACAAAATACTGTGATATGTAAGACAAAAGATGTATATATAGATGAACTGGTATGAATCAACTTACAGACTAGACATTGGTCTTATACATAAAATTTCCAAAGCTAATCGATGCTCCAAGAATTGATAACTCGCGGCCTTTATCGACGGCGATTTTGTACGCACCTGGCCATAACACTTGTACCACCGTGTATGGTCATTCCCACTTAGGTGAGAGCGTGTTGCGTCCTCCCTAGTTTTGTACTCGTTGGAGGACATAATCACCGATGTCAAGTGTATGGGCTCAAATGCACTTCTCGTGGTAGCGATGTAAGGCTTGCTAGTATCCGGTTGTTTAGATGGCAACTCGTTCTTGGTGTTCTTCTAGCAGGTTATTGTTGTTCGCTCACCTATCATATTGGTCCTCATCCGAGTACTCCTAAACTCGTGTTGATCGATAGCATAGCTCAATAGGGAGCATAGTCTTAGATCTGTACATAAGGAAGAATGGGGTCTCTTTGGTTGGTGTAGTCGGAGTGGTACGTATGGCCCATAGAACAGAAGGGAGCTCCTCAACCCATCGTGAGTTGTAAGCTATAAGCCTATCGTATACACGTGTTTTGATCCCCTTGAGCATAATCTTGTTTGCTCGCTCGACTTGCCCGTTGCTCTGAGGATGGGACATCGACACGAATCAGATTTTGATCCCGTATTCCCAGTAATAGTCCTAAAAGGCGACGCTTGTGAACTAGGAGCTGTTGTCTATCAATATTCGGTTTGGGAGTTTGTATTGACAAAGTATCCCTTTGATAAACTTGATTGCGTGCTCGGTTCTGATTTCTCTTGTTGGCTCTGCTTCGATCCACTTAGTGAATTTATCGATAGCCACAAATAAGAACTTGTAGCCGCCTTGTCTTCTTGAAAAGGGTCCGAGGATATCAAGCCCCCAGCACGAGAATGGCCAGGAAAGAGGGATGGTTTTGACGGCTTGGGCTCATAGCTTGGTGTGCTTGCTGTGGAACTAGCAAGCTTCACACCGTGTACCAAGTCAGAGGCGTCTTGGAGAGCCGATGGCTAGTAAAAACCTTGTCAGAAGGCCTTGCTGACCATGTTCTCGCACCGTCGTGTCATCCGCAATTTTCTTCGTGGATGTCGAGCAGTAGCTCCTTGCAGTCATCGGACGTGATGCACTTCAGCAATACTCCGTTGGCGGCCTTGTTGTATAGATCTTTCCCGATCATACAATAGGCCTTGGCTTGTCAGGAAAGTTTGTCAGCTTCTGTCTTTGTTAATAGCAAAATTTGGTAAAGATATGCCAAAGGTGGAGTTAGATCGGGGATATGAGGAGACGACCGTGACCTTGTGGGCCTAGAAGTAGTGGCGTGGCTTTCAGGATGTCATGATCACGGCATAGAGTAGCTTCTGAATCTGGGGGTATCTGGTCTTGGTGTCATGCAGCCTTTCACTGACGTAGTAGACTAGACTTTCTCAAGTTCAATAACGATGATGGTGCTTACAGAGTACGGTGTTGTGGCGATGTAGAGGAAGAGTTCCTCCTGTGGTTGTGGGGTGACGAGGACAGGTGGATTGGTGAGGTATTGCTTGAGTGTGCAAAATGCCTCCTCGGCCTCTGGTGTCCACTTGAACTTGTCTTGTTTCTACATAAGGCTGAAGAATGTTAGTCCTCATTCTCCTATCCTGGCCACAAATCGACTGAGGGCTGTCATACATCCTGTAAGTTTCTGGACTTCTTTGTGCCTTGTCAGTGAATTCATGTTCTCGATGGCCTTTATTTTGTCCGGGTTTGCTTCGATACCTCGTCCGGAGACGTGGAATCCGAGAAGTTTGCCCGATGGTACTCCGAACATGCACTTCTCCGGGTTTAGCTTGAGCCGATGTCATCAGAGATTGTTGAACGTTTCCTGTAGGTCATCGATGAGGTGATCTCGCATCTTTGTTTTGACTACGACGTCGTCGATGTTGTTGCCGAGTTGAGATTAAAAAGCCTCCTATATCTCGTGCTGGTGTGTGGACCCAGCGCTGATCCGGCCGAAAAACATCTTGACGTAGTAGAATACATCGAAGGGCCTGATGAAGGTCATCTTCTCCTCGTATTCCTTGGCCATGTTGATTTGATGGAACCTAGAATATGCATCGAGAAAACTCAATAAGTCACATCCTGCGATAGAATCTATCAGTTGGTCAATGCGTGGAAGGAGAAAGTAGTCTTTCGGGAACGCCTTCTTGAGATCGGTGAAGTCTACGTACATCCTCCACTTGCCATTGGCTTTGCGCATAATGACTGGATTTGTGAGCCACTTTTGATAAAGGACTTCTCTGATGAAACTGGCTTTGTGAAATTTGTTGAGTTCTCGTATAGCCTCTTTGATGAAACTATAGCGAAGCGACGCAATTTCTGCTTGACAGGTTTTGCATTGGGCTGAACAATCAATTTGAACTCAATCACCTCCCTAGGAACCCCAGGCATGTCGGACGGTTGCCCAGCAAACACGTCTACATTATTGAGGGGGAAGGTGACGAGCTCGAGTTCCTATTTATTGTCAAGCTCGGCCCCGATCTTGACCGTCTTGTCAGGGGTGCTACTAGACAGCAGGATTATCTTTATAGCGTCGTCTAGTTTGGGTCGCATTGGGTTTGGTCACTTTCCCAGGAGGCTCAGTTGCGGCGGGCATGGTGGGAGTTTCCTCGTTCATATCGAGGCTCCTCTTGTCACACTGCACGATCATCTTTGCGTTTCCCGGTATCGTGATTATCCCTTTGGGTCCTGGTATCTTGATCAGCTGATAGGCATAATGTAAAGCCGCCATGAACTTGGCGAGTGTTGTCCTTCCGAAAATGACATTGTAGGTGGTGTCGAACTCTACTACGTCGAACGTGATCTGCTATGTTCGAAAGTTGTCAGCTTTGCCAAAGATTACTAGCAACGTGATCTTGCCTAGAGGCCTTAACAACGATTTTGGGGTAATGCCATGGAAGGGCTGGTCTAAAGGGATGAGCTCGCTTCTCGAGATCCCCATTGCATCGAGCGTGCTGGTGAAAAGAAGATTGATGGAGCTGCCGCCATCAATACGAACTCGGGCAACTTTAACGTTTCGGATAGTAGATTCAACTACTATCAGATATTGCCTAGGGGTTGTCATCAGAATTGGGTGGTCAACGTCAGAGAACTCATGATCTACCTTCTTGTATTCTCTTTTCGAAGAGCCACCGAAGATGTGTTGGCGCATAATTTAGACCCGCCTCACGACCAAACGGGTTCCACGTTTCCACGGCGGCCTGGGAGATCTGCTTAACTCCAGTGCAGGTCCAAAGGCTTGCCTAGGTGTGTGTAGAGCGTGCCAGTTGATTTGATCTGCAATCAACAAGATAAACAAGCAAACCATGTAAGTAAACAATGGCCGATCGGCCGATAGGCCGATGTCGCATTGTTGTGACCTAGCCGATAGGGCAAAGCTATATCGGCTTGCTTATAATTGTGATAAAATAATATCAAAATATAGATCTAATCTCATCGGCCTATATCAACATGTTCATGTCAATTAGAGGCATCGGCCGATGAGAGAGAAAAAAAATTGGACTAGCTAATACTCTAATGCAGACTTGTACAAGCTAATCAACTTGTATAAATATATCAATCACAAGTAAACCCTAGAGGATAACCTATAACAAATACATTTATATCTATCCATCTACTCATACAAGTGGCAAATATATATAAAAAATGTTATAGTAATTACATGTATTAGATAAGACAGGCTGAAACCCCGGCACTACCCTTAATTACCATCAAAAACAGGCTTTGGATTAGATCTCAAAACAGGACTAAGGTCGATAGCAACTCAAAGTGTGAATTGAGACTTAACACAAAGAAAATCAAGTCGTCGATCGCTTTTGGGGATGGTAGATGCATTGAAAGATTTAGCTAAGCATAATAATTAAACCGTCGTCGGCAATAAACCCTAAAACAAGCAGATCGTTGGCGAAGCATAATTAATATACTTATGAAAATCACCCAAAGCATGATAAACGACGATCACATCATCGAAGCTTAACGTGCCTAAAGCGGCACGCTAGTCCCGACGATGTAGATCGTCGGGCACGAGTTCTTACCTCTGCTCTGGGGAAGCAAGAACTCATCGAGATTAACCTCTGGCGAGGGTTGGCGATGCGCCGAAAGTAGATTGATTTGTGTATTGTATTGTTGAGAGAGAGTTTCTATGTACATACTACCGGGATATTTATACCCGAGATTACAACATTGTCCAGATAGGACACGATCTTATCTACAACTTAACAAACAAATCTTTGCGGCAGACTCTTGCCGTAGATTAGATCTAAACCTACTTGATTTACAATATACAGTTGCCTAAAACCGAGCCTTATCTCTATTTGGCAACCACCTTGAGGCTTATCTTGAGCCCAAACCAAGCCCATGCGAACTCTATCAACTTTCTGGCTCTATCGGCCAATGGTTATTTCGAATCCATATCGGCCGATACGCCTTTCCTGCTAACACCATTTCCAGTCCGATACACTCACCGAGTCGGATACAAGACTTGGTCCGACTCCAACTTAGCCCTTCTTCTCCGCATCGGTTTTCTCTTTCCTCTCTGAGTAGATTACGAAAATCTGCTATTAACACATGCCCCCCAATTCCGCTTCATTATATAATGTGACGGAATTAGCTCCAAGGAACCCATCGACTTCTTCGCTAGGGTTTGTCTGAAAACCGCGCAGATCGCCCTCCACCACTGATTTCCTCGCGCATTTCTTCATTAGTCACCTGCGCCTCCCGACTCCGGCGACTCCTCGACGTCTTATCGGCATTGACCCCTCCATCGGCAACCTCTTCAATCACATCGATGGCCTCTCTGCCGTTCTACACTTCCGAGATTCCCGTGGTGAGTCAATCCTTTCTAAGTCCACATTTTCGTTTTCCTGTCGAGTTTTTCAAACTAGGGTTCCTGCTCTTGCCCCCCGTGTTTTATCTCTAATCATTATTCTCACGCCGTAGGTCTTCAAGAACCAAATCCTGATTTCCACCAATGACAAGTCACGTCGGTTCCTGCTAGGCCCCATGGGCAACCTCGACCCAACTTGGTTAATAAACGCAGAGACAAACAGAATCCCTCTTAAAGAAGTGAAGCCCAATGTTGCCTCATGGAAGCACACCTTCAGATCTTGGCCGTCCAAGCTCAATGGCTACAGGACTTGGTACAAGAGAATTGCTGTGGCCAAGCAAGTCCATTGGGATGAGATAGGAATTGGCCAGTGCATTACTCTGTCTTTGGCCGATACCAAGAAGAACGAGCCCCTGATGTCAGCAACCACCTACTTCGGGTCCAGCACCTTGAATGCCTTTTTGTTCTGGCAAAGTCCGATGACCCCAACGCTAATAGATGTCAAAATGCTGACAGGACTGGATATACACTCTGAGATAAATCCCTTCAACCTCCTCATCAATAGAAGTCACAAGCTGAAGACCAAGAAAATTGGAGGTTGGTCTAGATACATATCTGAACATATGGAACAAGGATCTGTATCAGAGAGAGAACATGTGGCTTTCCTAACTCTGTGGTTAGAGAGGTTCGTCTTCTGTGGATCAACCTACGGCCCTACTTTGAATTGCCAACATCTAGCCCAGGCCTTGGTTGAAAAGAAACAGATTCCTCTAGGCCGATATCTCCTTGGAGCCGTCTATCGGCTGCTTTATTCTGCCATTCAAGATCTGATACTAAAACAGACAGTGGCACACGGGGGCCCATGGTGGTTCATCCAACTGTGGTTAACAATCCATACCAACTCCATGGTCGATCGGCTTCCACTATCGGACTCAGCCTTTCCATCGGACTACACTGATAATGAAGATCCCTCAAGAAGGAGATGCATGTCCTTTGGAGAAGCAGTCTCAATTTATCCTGGAGCAGAGCAATCGGCTGAAGACATATCCACTTGGTTCACCCAATTCTACACTGGCCCTCCATCAGCCAAGATGGACATGTTTGTGTATCCTTCAGACGTCGAATTTGAGCTCCCTGCCGATCTGACACTGGGTCAACTGAACGATGACATGGTCTCCAGAGGAATCTTCATGATCGGCATCACTCCCTGCCTGCTCCCAGTAGGCATATTCCAAGGCAGAAGCACCAATCTATCATATGAGTTCTACAACCCCATGGTGGCTGCCAGGCAATGTGGGTTAGGGCAACTCCCAATCAGCCTACACTTCCATCGGCTTCTGGAGAGCAGGGGCACAATCTCATCGGCCCTGGTCATGAGCAAGGCTTTAGAGATTAGGGTACCAAATCTGGGCGATTGTGACCGATTATGTTTGAGCCCTTTTATACACATCAGTTTCAAATCTTGGTGGCAGGAATGGGCTTCTCACCTCTTCCATCAATCAGCCAGGTTCTATCTGACAGAGCTTGTTGACAACATCAGCCCTCAAGTTCCTGACGCCTCAATGCCATCAATCAGCAATAGTGGGCAGAAAATCTCCTATGCTATAGCCCTGGCTCCATTGGGAAGAACTATTCTGGAGTCCATTATCGGCCTCACAGCCCCAAAAGTATCATCACTGCTCCAAGGGCCGATAACTAAAGAAACTCCTAAAAGGAAAGCGCCAATAAGAGAAAAGATTTAAAAAACTAGAAAGAAACCTAAGACTGATGACCAAGCCGATCTTGACGCGCTAGACCCCTCCATAGAAGAATTCCTCGACGACCAAGTTATGGAGGAAGAGGTTGACGCAGCAGCCGCCGATCTGCTTGAAAAACAAGATTCATCGGCCGACACCGCTAAAGAACCATCGGCCAAGACCACTACAATCCCACCGGCCGATGACCAAGCTGACACTGCCCAACCAAGGAGAACCAGACATGCAGTCCGCAAGGTTAACAAAATCCCTTTCTTCAATCTATGTAATCTCCTTCTGCTGGTATGCTATAGTTTGACATCCTTTTCAGGTCGTCGCATCGTCCTTGCTGAAAGAAAGAACTCAATCGGCCCCTTTGGCAAGAACTAAGAAGGCAACCTTGCAAAGGCGCGAACGAGCCAAGGCCCGATTGAGAACACCGTCTCCTTCTACGCCACCCTCTCCGATTGCTTCGGTAAGAGTTAATCTTTATATTATTCCTCTAGTAGCATAGATTTGATCACCTCTTTCCTGCCTTTCTTCAGCCGCGAGCTCCATCACCAGCACCACATCGGCCAACCCCCTCGCCCACTGTCCCAAGACAACAAAAGGAGGCCGATGCAAGCACAACCGATGCCCTATCACAGGTAAATCAGGTCACTTTGATTCCTTTGCCGATTTCTTGTCTGACTAGGCTGACCATGCCCTATGTTGATATTTACAGAACTTAGCCGATATGTTTTCTTTTGATATCGGCCAATTCCTTGATGACGAGGACAAAGAGCCACCCATCACAGCCAAGGCGTCGATCTCTGACGAACTGAAGAACCGGCTGTCCGACATCGCCAATCGGCTGGAGTCATCGCTGGAATTCTTGGTGGAGGATTGCACTCCCATCAGGATCAGGGTACAAGAAATTCAAGACCAACTGCCTGAAGACCTGATGGAGAACCTGACACCAGCCATTTTCTTGGAACAATACCAATTCAAGCTCCACAAGGCGAAAGAAAGAATCGCAGAGAGGCGGGAACGTGAAAGCTTGGAATCGGCCTTAACTGCCAGCAAAGCTCAAGTCAATTCTGACAAGACTAGATTGGATGAGCTGGCTATTGAGCCGATTATCCTAAACAACAGGCTTGAAGAACTCCGCCGTCTCGAAGTAGATTTGGTACTGAAGCTAGAAGCCACCCGCAAAGAAATCCAAGAAGTTGAAGCCAGAATAGCTGCATCACCCAAGGCCATAGAAGACCAAACGGCGAAGCTGAAGGCATCGGCCAAGTACCTTGCAACCCTGAGCAAATCTTTGAAGCCAATCCCAGGGTCAACGGCCGATGACGCCCAAGTAATAGAAGACATTAACCAAATCCGTCGTAAGGCCATTGCAGCTATTGAAAACTTTATAGGGTGATGTAATATATTTTGCGTCCTTCTTGTAAACAGATAACCTCCTGCTTTGATTAACATAAATCTCATTGGCCAATCAGCCCAATTTGATCTGAATAAATCTGAAGAAGTTCAAGCTTGAAAAATTTTTTTGAAGTCCATAAACCTAGATCAATCTGACAAACTTAAAGAATCTTGAAGAAAAATCTTGAAAAATGTCGCGCTTGTATATATATATGCCCCCCAAAATTTGGAAGATGAGGGCTCATGTTGTAAAATTTGAACTAAGGGCGATAATGCATATCGGCCATCTAAAGACGATGTGGACCACATCGGCTATTATCATAAATCGGCTGGCAAGCTGATCATGAATCGATCTAGACGCTAGGATGATATTTCTTTAAGTATTTGCCGTTAAGGGCTCTTCCATAAATTTCTCCATCTAATCCTTTGAGCAGATAAGCATTATGGGAAACACATCGATGAATCTGAAAAGGACCTTCCCAATTAGGTGACCACTTGCCAAATTTATTATCTCTGGAGCCAATCGACATTATTAATTTCCAAACAAGATCCCCTTCCTCAAATGACTTGGCGACAACTTTCTTATTATAATGACGAGCAACTCGATCTTTATCTCGCTTTATTTTCTCCAAAGCCCGCAATCGGACGTGCGCCAAATCATCTAACTCATCAACCATAAGATTATTATACTCATCGGCTGTTAAGTCGTCTTGCAAAGCAATCCTTCTTGAGCCGATGTTGGTCTCCCACGGCAGTACAGCTTCATGTCCATAAACCAGCTTATAAGGTGGCACTTGAGTTGCACCATGACAAGCCATCCGATATGCCCAAAGGGAATCGGCCAGCGTGGTATGCCACCGCCTCGGCTGTTCATCAATTTTTCTCTTGATCAACTTAATTAAAGTCTTGTTAGAAGCTTCTGCCTGCCCATTAGCTTGTGCATAATATGGAGAAGAATTTAGTAGCTTGATGCCCATGCTGTCGGCAAACTACACAAACTCATCGGACACGAAAATTGATCCCTGATCTGTAGTCAATGTTTGGGGTAACCCAAACCGATATATAATATGCTCCTTGACAAACTGAATTGCATCCTTGGAATCAACCTTCTTAAGAGGGATGGCCTCAACCCACTTTGTGAAATAGTCTGTAGCCACTAAAATATACTTGTGGCCTTTGCTCGATTGTGGATTAATCTGACCGATCATATCTATACCCCATCCTCGAAACAGCCACGGCTTTATGATTGGATGCATAGATGATGCCGGTGCTCTCTGGATTGCTCCAAATTTCTGGCAATCTTGACATCCTTTATAATACTTGAAACAATCCTCTAGCATTGTCGACCAAAAATATCCAGCACGCTTCAAAAGTCATCTCATTTTATGGGCTGATTGATGGGTTCCACAGATCCCTTCATGTACCTCGCTCATAACAATTTTGGCCTCCTCTAGACCTAAGCACTTGAGCAAGACACCATCAATCGTCCTGTAGTATAGATCATCATTTAACAAGACATAATGCAAGACTTTGTATTTCATCTGTCGCGACGCCGATTGAGAAGGGTTTTTCAAATAATCAATCATAGCAAACCTCCAGTCGTCGGCATCCACGGCAGCAATCTGAATTGGAACATCTTTGGCCAACGGCCTGTATCCTGATGCCCCCTGAGCTAAATCATTGGCCTCGAAATTCTGCTTCCTGGGTATATGCCTCATCGTCACAATCTTGAAAATCTGCAGCAGCTCCTTGCACTCCTCATTGTACACTCTGAGAATACCATTTTTGCATTCATACTCCTCGGAAAGTTGATTGATTACCAGCTGTGAATCACCAATGATTTCTACGGAATCGGCCTCAACCTCTTGTAATAATTGCAAACCCTTAAGAACCGCCTCATACTCTGCTTGATTGTTAGTATAATAGGGCTTGATAGCAAAAGCGAACTCGAAGCTTGCCCCCCGAGGGGATATTATGACTGGGCCGATACCGCATCCATGCCTGCAAACAGATCCATCAAAATACAGTGTCCACGGCACAATGTCTGCATATGCAATTGAATCGTCTCTGTGTTGGACAATGAAATCGGCCAGGGCTTGTCCTTTAATTGCTTTGGCCGATTCATATCTGAGGTCAAACTCTGTTAAGGCAAAAACCCACTTCCCAATTCTCCCTTTTAAAATGGGGGCCGATAACATGTATTTCATCACATCGGCCTTGCTTACCACAACGCACTCATTGGAAAGTAAATAATGTCTTAATTTAGTACATGAAAAATATAAGCATAGACATAATTTCTCTACTGGCGTGTACCTTGTTTCAGCATCTAACAATCTCCTACTGAGGTAAAGAATAGCCCTTTCTTTACCATCAATGTCTTGAACTAAAACCGAGCCGATAGACTTCTCATCGACCGACAGGTACAACCTGAATGGAACCCCTTTCTGCGGAGGGATCAGAACTAGAGGAGAACTTAAATATTCTTTGATGTCGTCCAACGCTTTTTGTTGCTTATCACCCCATACGAACTCTTGATCATCCCTTATCTTCAACAATGGCGTGAACGGCTCTATCCTGCCTGACAGGTTTGATATAAAACGTCGGACAAAATTGATCTTGCCGAGCAGGGATTGTAACTTGGTCTTGTTAGTTGGAGTCTTGATATTTTTGATAGCATCAATGTTCTTTTGTGTAATCTCAATTCCTCTTTCGTGGACCAAGAAACCTAAAAACTGACCGACTGATACGCCAAAGGCACATTTGTTAGGGTTCATCTTTAAACCATATTTCCTTGTTTGTTCTAGTACTTTGAGTAAATCGGCCAGGTGCATATCATACTCTTTAGACTTCACGACGACGTCATCGATGTAAACCTCAATTAGCGAACCAATAAAATCATGAAAAATATAATTCATAGCTCTCTGATAAGTAGCTCCAGCATTTTTCAAACCGAAGGTCATAACAACCCATTCGTATAGGCCGATTGGCCCCGGGCATCTGAAGGATGTCTTGTGGATGTCTTCTTCGGCCATGAAAATCTGGTTGTAGCCTGCGTTTCCATTCATAAAGCTGATGATCTTATGCCCAGACGCGGCGTCTACCAGCCAATCGGGCACGAGTTCTTACCTCTGTTCTGGGGAAGCAAGAACTCGTCGAGATTAACCTCTGGCGAGGGTTAGCGATGCGCCGAAAGTAGATTGATTTGTGTATTGTATTGTTGTGAGAGAGTTTCTATGTACATACTACCGGGATATTTATACCCGAGATTACAACATTGTCCAGATAGGACACGATTTTATCTATAACTTAACAAACAAATCTTTGCAGCAGACTCTTGCCGTAGATTAGATCTAAACCACTTGATTTACAAGATACAGTTGCCTAAAACCGAGCCTTATCTCTATTTGGCAACCACCTTGAGGCTTATCTTGAGCCCAAACCAAGCCCATGCGAACTCTATCAACTTCCTGGCTCTATCGGCCAATGGTTATTTCGAATCCATATCGGCCGATACGCCTTTCCTGCTAACACCATTTCCAGTCCGATACACTCACCGAGTCCGATACAAGACTTGGTCCGACTCCAACTTAGCCCTTCTTCTCCGCATCGGTTTTCTCTTTCCTCTCTGAGTAGATTACAAAAATTTGCTATTAACAAGATGTGGGCCACATGTTGGTCGAAGTCGGGGAATTCTGGTTCGTCGTTGGACGGAGGGTCATGGTTACCCTTCTCTACCATGTGAACCCTCTTTCCCTTGTCTTGGGCTATCTTCCTAGCCATGGCCTTCTGGAATACATTGCACTCCTCAAACTGTGAGTGCTAGTGTTGTGCACCAGACACCATTGTCGTACTAGGCCATCGTCTTGAGGAGGAGGTTGTTGAGGAGCGTTTTTATCTTGTTCTGTGACAAGAACCTCTGACTGTGCCTTTCTCTTTCCTCCTTTCTTGCGACTGGATTTCTGACTTGGTTCCGGGTTGTCTTTTATAATTGGTTGCTTCTCTTCCATCGCTTTCCCTTTCCTGTCGTTCCTTGAGATGGCTTCGTCTATGTGGGCGCACCTATGAATGATCTCGAACAACTTCATGGCGGACGACACCCGCCTTGTCGCGCCTTTTCGCTAGTTCTTATGTCATATAGCGATCTCGGACACTAGACTTGAAGGGTCGTATTATGTATGTGTCGGTGATCTCGAGGATTGTGTTCTGACATTCGTTGAAATGTCAATGAAAATTTCGGAGAGGTTCATCGGGCTTCTACCTAAGGGCTTGTAGATCATCCTCAACCACATGTCTCTTTTCAGTGCCTTGAAAATTCACGACGAATTGCTTCCAAAGGTCCGCCCAGGAAGATATTGAATTTCAAGGAAGGTGAACAAGCCATGACCAAACAGATCCCTTCAACGCTGCTGGTAACTAATTTGCAAGTCCGTTGTCATCTATGCTGGTGGCATATAGAACAGTAGAGTATATGTGTAAGAACTCCTCTGGAACTGTGCTCCCATCGTACTTCTCTACTGCTGTGGAACGGAATTTTGGGGGCCAGTTTACTTCTCGAAGGGAAGGCTTAAAGGCTCTGCATCCGCCTTTAGGTCGGAAGGGTGGTTGGCAGCCAAGGATGCTACGCGAACTGCCCACAGATGATGACAAAGAGGATGATGAGGGATCACCGTAGTCAGGTGTGCTGTGACGAAGTTGGCGATCGTGACTTCGGCCACGTCTTGGGGGCAAAGATCAGGAGTCCTCTTGTTGATCACGGTGGTAACGTGAAGCTCATTCGTTATCACCTCGGTGTACTGGAATGCCCTGTTGATCGCGACCTTGGTCGCGATTATGGTTGTTGTCTTTACCACGATTGTCATCCCGACGATTGCCCCTATGCCAATGATCTTGTGGTTGTCAGTGTCCATCATCATGTTGATCCTGTCATTGTCGCCTTCGGCCGTTTAGCTGTTCATGGAGATCGCGAGCATCTTGTCGAGGAGGTGCTTGTTGGGCTCGCCGTTGTGGCGATGCGTTATCAGGAATGCAAGGTTTACTATTTTGAGGGTTAGCAGCACCAACGTTCTCGGAAACCTCATCAACCTGAGGGGGGATGTCTGCAATGTTTTTGATTGGAAGTTACCATGATACTGCAAATTTTGATCTTGTGCCTATGCAAGCATGTTCTTTGTTGTTTGGTCAACCATGGATATATGATAACAATGTTTTGCATAATGGTATTGTTGATACATAGTAATTTAGACATAATGGTCAAAAAATAAAATTCAAACCAATGAGTCTTGCTGAAGTTTTCAAAGATCTTGAAAAGAATGAAGAGTAAAATCAATGAGATTTTCAGAAATATTTGGAATGATACTAATATTGCAATGCCTTCAACTAAGCCTGAGTTGTTATAAAATGAACACATTGATGTATCTCTTGCTTTGCATACTAATAATTTGCAGGTATCTGAAAACAACCAAGGTAATGAGAAAACAAAGAAAGGCATAGAGAAAGAAGGCCTACCCATACTTCCATGCATACTTGAATACTGTTTAATTGACCAAATACCTATAATTTCTGAAGATGAGAACAAAGTGTCGACGGGCTATACGCCGACCACGGTATTTGTAGAGTATGGGGATCGTTCGAACTAGGGTATATGCGAGAATAGATCAAACAGACAAGGGCAGGGATTTATACTGGTTCGAGCCCTCAAGGTGAGTAATAACCCTACTTCAGTTTATATGTATTATGGATGGGGATATCGCTCAGAATACAATGGGAAATAGAACGACTGGATGAATCCGCCAACTAGAAGTTGTCAAGAACAGTTCGACGATATCTATTCAGAGTATACAACACTGGCTTTCTCCGGATTGCTTCTGGGCGTGGCTTTGGCTATAGCTTGTAACTCGATCCCTCCTCCTTGAACGTGGAGGCCTTATAAATATAGTAGAGATTATCTTCTTCTCCAAGTAGAACTCGAGGAGATAAAATAGGATACGGGCCTAAGGAAACCTTATCTTTCCCGATTAGGACTCTGACACCTTCTATTCCGGGAAGTTAATTTCCTTCTTTATTAGCCGTATTTCCTTAATTAAAGGATACCTTCTCATATGGTATAAGGTATTGTTGTAGTTCGTTAACCCGTGTATAAGAGGTATGCCTTATCCATGACACTGATAGAAAGGTAATGATAATGCTGCTACATTTACTCAAGGTATGTATAGTTATGATTTGCTAAATATGACCACTACTTATGCTACATTAGAGCAATCAATAGTGAAAATAATTGCTAAAATACCTTTGTCACAAAACAATTTGCTTGATGTTTCTTTTGATAAAAAAGAGTTGTGTGATGCTTCATTTATATCCATGCCACTACTAGTGAATGAACATGTTAGTTCCAAAGTTAAACCACCATCTGTTGAGTTTAAACATGTTATTCACATTGCTAGTGAGAATGAACAACTTAGATTGCTATCCTGTTTAAGTACTTGGGGCTATATTTAATTTGATGATCTTTGTCCACTCAATTGTTTAAACAAGAAACTATTTGCTAGATCAGAATTTCCATGTCTTTCTCATTTGAGTTTTCATGTTCTTGGTGACAATAAAGGGGAGTATAATGTCCGTAGAATATATATTTGTTCAAATTGGAATATACCTTTTTTTAATAATGTGATGTATTGTCTAGAGGACCATACGAGTATAAATAATTCTATATCTGGTTTCTCTAGTTGTTCAAATGAGTTATTGTCACGCCCAGAAATTCAATAGTAATTTTTGAACTAATTTGTGCATACAATCCTCGTCCAGAAATCAGCCAAGGTACACAAATCAACAATTTAATATACAAATCTATAATAATAATAATATTACATACATACAAAAGAAAAGAAAGCAGCAGTGAACAAACAATCTGGCGATGGCTTCAGCTCCACTATCATAGGTAGCTCAACTGTGGTATAAGCTAAACGTCTTCTCCTTCAGAACTTTCTTCAACTAAGGTTTGATTGATTATTGCTAGGTGGTTGCATGGAATACTTTGCAAGCCAAACAACAGGTATACAAGTGCATAGGGATAATAAAGGATGGCAATAATAGGGTTCATTTGTAAAGGCAGCATTTAGCAAACATTTGAGAATGTGTAAAACAATTGAGTAATTAAATAACAATATTAACCAATCACTGAATAGCACGCCAATGCTACACAAGCCCAACCATTTGTGGACAACCAATCCCGGTTGCACAGATCCAACCTACAAATAGGAACTAACCATTTCATACCAGGAGCTAATAAATTATCATCGATTATCACCATATTATTATTAATGAGCAACATGGGGCTAATCATGAAAGACATTGTTAGGCCCGCCCTTGACCGCGGACACGGCTATTCAAATAGTTTTACTCTGGCCAAAGGTGTACCAATTTAGCCACGAGACACAGTTCCACAACATATTGCCATGCGCCTCAATACCACCACAGTACCTCGGAAAGGAATTGTGACAAGACACTAAGCATAACAAATTTCTAAGCGGTGCACCATTCTCGGATCATAGTCACCCCTTTAGTCAGATGTGGACTCCCTAGAGACCCACGTGGGCTTATCTCCGCCACTTCTTAGTCTGGCACTCCAAAATAAACCATGTTATACAAAGTGCCCAGCCATTGCCCACGCTGGCTTGTGGTTAGTACGGTTAATGCTTCACAACAGTAGCTCGCGAACCGGTCCTTAATTGTCATGAGCACGACCATCAAAACCATGTGCTCACAACCCACCATTAATCATATTTTAGTTATCAAATTAATTAATCAATCATGATTAGCCATCGTGAGCTACCATTAACTAACCATCATTAAATATAAGTGTAGCATTAGTTATCCCAACAATGTGATAATATTTCTAAGCATGCCTAAGCAACTAGTCAAATATATAGTTGAACCAATATATATAGTCCAAGCTAGTCAATTTATAACCCATAGGAATCAAGGAATAGGGAAATCAACGCAAATTGGCCATAACAAAGGAATAGGCCATACCACCCAATGACATTTAAAGATAAATGCACATTTGAAATAAATAGATAATTTAAAATTAGGATCAACATGCTCGAAGGGATTGTGTTTCAGATCTGTGTGACTTGTCTTGCAATAATCAGTCTTCAATTAGCCTTCTGAAACTCTTCCAACGCACTCACGATCTTCCGAAACGACGAAAATGACAAGAATAACATGCAAAACGAGAAAAAATACTAAGAAAAGCTAAATAAACAGTGCATAAGAAGTAAACAAACATGTAGATCAAGATTTTAGATGAATTATGAGACTTGAACGGCCTCATTCCGAATTCGTATGAGTTAGTAATTAATTTTACAAGATTTAATCCAATTGAACCTATTAAAGAAAGACTATTCCAAATTAATTAAACAATTTACAAATAATTTATAACTAAAAGAAAATATTAAAAACATCCTCCGAGAAAAAAATTGGATCAAATTTGGTAGATGACATATAACAAAAAGGACCAATATGTCATTGAAAAGAGAGGGAGAAAGATCTATACTGATTTTGGATGGCTGAGATCGATCTTGACCGCGAGTGGACCTAAATCCGATGGCTCAAATTTGATCTAGATGAATGCCACACAGGCCGGACACGCAAGCAATCACGCGAGCAAGGAGTTGAGGTGGCGGCTGACATGATGCCCACGTCGGCAAATGACTGCTCGGCACGGGATAGCGGCGACGACGGTGAATGGCGGCGTGACGGCGAAAATAGAGGGCACCAGAAGGAAGGGCACGAGACGGCGGTCCTTACCCAGACTTACGTGACGACGGCCAGCGAAAGGAGATGGCCATGGGCGAGCTTGAAGCGGCGGCGACCTCCAGTTCATGTCGATGAAGGCATTCCGGCGACTATCTATGGCGACAAAGCGGTGGCCGGTCTTCCTCTCCTTCTTGCGAACCCAACGGTAGCGACGGAGATCTTCGAAATTAGTAATTGAGCTCTGAAAAATCCGAGAAAATTCCAAAGAGTTTAATTAATCATGGAGAATTTAATAAAAATTAAATCCAGCCATGTTTTAATTTGGAAATTTTATTTCCCACATTTAACTTCACTTGCAAATTAATGTGCATTTTAATATAAATTGTAGAAATAATTTATTAAATAACTTATAAATCTTGAAACAAAAATCAGGGTGTCACAGTTATAGGCTGGTTTGCAAGAAGGGGAGTGTTCTCTGAATGTTAACATGTCACAATCCAACCATATAACCATCGCAGCCAATGTTGTGAAAGATAAAGATAAGCTCACCAGGAGTAATGACAAGGTGAAAACCAAGGATGGTTTCCAATCGAGAAGGAGAGGATGATAAGGACATTACCATCATGGATATGACTATGGTTACCTTATCTATTCATCAACCAAAGTTGCATACTTTCTATGCAAGATTTACATGTTATATATTTGAACAAACGTCACTACACTATGAATTTTGTGTGTTCTCGTTGACAGAAGTACTTGCATGGATGAAGAGAAAGAGACCAAGCGGCCGGAATGAATGGATGATCAATGAAGTTGATTGGGGACCAACCAATATCCTTCCCCAAGTCTACTCTCATTTTACCACGTCACTTGTGGGTCGTAGAAGGCAAGAGATGAGGTTCTACACATTTTGGATTCGGATTCGGGCCTTGTGATAGTACCAACTTCAAAATGAGTACCATGTGTACTTGTTGAAAGCTTATGGACTGCTCTTTCAGATGGTTTTGGTCCCACGTCAAAATTCCTTAAGGGCTATCGGGAATCTGTAAAACAAGCCACGTAGAATTTGGCGTTGGGCCTTATAATTGAGTAATGGGCTAAGCCCAAGGGGTGGATGCCCTAGGGCTAACACTAGGACGTCTCTAATCATATTTTTTCAGTATCCATCATAGTTTAGCGTTGGGTTTTGATTAGATTATTTTTGTCATTGCAGTTTCGCCACTAGTTCGATTTATGAAACCCCAACTTTGAGATCTTAATCATTCATTTGCAATTTGAATTGCAATTTACCTTGTTCTTGCATGTGTTCTTCGATTCGCATGCAGGGATTAGCCTTCTCAACCAAGTCAATCGGGTTTCGGCATGGTTGACAACCAGAGGAGACGTGGTGCTGCGATTGCAGAGTCCTGATCGAAAGTCGGATCGTGTCTGTCAAGTTTCCACCAAATCGAGAGTTATCTTATCTATTGGAAGACCGGGACCTAATTCCTTTTCAATGGCCAAATGCGATAAGATCTTTGATTATTTGTTACCGCGTAAGCAAATCAAATTTTGCAAGGTTTACAGCATAAGCAAATCAAATTTTGCAAGGTCATGTCATACCGCCCACTAAGGGGTTAATGCGGCGAGCATATGTAAGTTGCAATATTCAGATTCTCATGCCACTAATGATTGCAACATATTCACAAGGCAAATTCAATAGGCTATTGATGACGGATTATTGGAGTTTGCGGCTAAGCAAATAGTTGAGCAATCTTTCCTTGTACGGACCATTGAATTGCAACAGAAAAAGATCCCTGGTGACAAGGAGAAGATCACATTGAAGACTTCGATGCAAGAGAGCAAGACGAGGTCACAAGATAAACAAAGAGAAGGTCCACATGGCCAAAGAAATCAACATTGCCTACCAAGTAAGGTAGGAAGCAAGCGAGGAAGGATCTCTGACAACACACTTCTTCTTTATGGCATTACCCTTGGTATGCAACATGGAGTTTCAATGGTATTTGGATGATGTCTACGTATATGAAATATTATTATTCATTGTGGGTATTGCAACAACGACCAATTTCAAATAATCAATCGCGCTCAACTCATAGCTAGTTGAGATAAAAGAATCGAATACAATGAAATAAATACTAGCAGGTGTTCAAATAGGAGTGGAGGCCAAAGTAAAACAAAACACAATCTAAACAAGAGGTGGCCTCTCGTAGTATGCTTACATCACCATTGAACACATTAGCTTTAGAGGCATTCATGGTCGGTATTAGTAGATATCGCCGTAAGATAACCTTGAGCTTAGTGCTTTTAGGCTCACAAGTTTGCCAAAAAGGGAGGAGGTATGTGTTGATACTCAATTTAGCACTATTTTGGAATCACAGCAAGTTCAAGCCAAATTTGGAAAATACTGGAGCTTACCTTCGAAGGCTGGTTTGACTGCCATTGCTTGGATGGTTTGACCGGACACTGACCTACAGTCAGACCGTAGGTGTCCAGGTCATTAGACCTTCAGAATAGAGTCCAAAGCCTATTAGAGTTTCCTCATGTTTCTTTCTTTAATCCTGGAGTTTCCTTGATTGTAAAACTTCCCAAATCCAACTAGGACATGGAAAAGAGCCATCTAGATGCAAGACCACTCCTATAAATATAGGGGGCCAAGGCCAATTGAAACCACCAATCAATCATCAACGTCAATCTATTACCAATATGCTTTATACTGTACATTTCCCTCCTTGGTACCTGAATCCCAAGTCTATTCATCCCCAACCCCTCAATTACTCGTTGTCTCTCACCGCTAAGGCGTTAGAGGACATACTAGCTGGTATGCCTAGCCTAGGACAAACCAACGTGCATTCACCTTGATGGGGTACCTCCCGAGTATTTGTTTCGTGACATCTACCTCTGACGCGGCCGTGCGTGTCCTGCTGCCGCTGCGGGTTGCACAAAACGTGCTCAAGGTGTGTGAAAGGCTCACTAAAGCCTAGAGAGGGGGTGAATAGACGATTTAAAACAAAATGCGGAGGCTCACTAAAGCCTAGAGAGGGGGTGAATAGACGATTTAAAACAAAATGTGGAAGCTGAGAACTAAACAAGGTTGGATTGCCCGATACCTTGTTGGACAATCCAATATAAATCATTGTCCGAACTAGGTTCGGACCATCTGAACTACAGAGTAGCAAAGCAAGTAAGCAACACCACTCCACAAGCAAGAGTATAAGCCCAAACAACAACTACGTTAGTGTGGCACAAAATAATGCAATAAGTAATGAGAGAGAGAATATCATCAAGTTTTCGTGTCAATGTATTTCCCGGAGTTCAAATCCTTGAGGGGATTCTAATCTCCATGAAGAGCTCACAAAGAGTCGGGTCTTTTCCAACCCTATCCTTTTGAGGTTGCACAAATGCACTCCTCCACTAGAGGTATCTCTTTCCTTTCAGGAGCAAAATCCGTACTTGACAAACTTCCCATGGTCAACCACAAGTAGATCGATGGTTAGTCGTCTAGCAGTCGTCAACCTCTAAGTGTAGCATAACACCACACAACCCTTGGACAAACCATAGTGCTCAAGATCGAGTAAAACACACACTAGGCTCTCAAACACCAAATCCACAACCACCAAGATCCAAGACACAAAGAGCAAGGAGGGATTTGAGAGAGGGAGAGAGAGCTAAAAGATCCAAAGAATCTTAGCACCAAGCTCAACTCAAAGTGAATGAGAATTGAATATATTGGGGTAAACCTAGAAAAGGTTTAGGTACAGGGTATAAATAGATCCCTCCAAAATGTGGTCGTTGGATGAGAATCTTTAAATCCCACATCGGATAGTCCAATATTTGTAGCCCCCAAGCCAGCGAGAGACAAAGAATTAAGTTATTTAAAATCTTAGTGTCTAATCCATTAGATAGTCCGATTTCATCTTGAAACATTTGTTGTTTTTCAGGAGCAAAACTTTCTCCTTAGACAGAGACTCAGGTTCTTTAAAATTTTGTAGTCTCCGTATCATCAGACTATCTGACCCAATATAGTACACTTCGATTTGCACTTAGAAAAGCTACTTTACTCCAGAAGATTTTTCAATTTAAGATAGAGAGTAAAGTTCCATGAAAAATTAGATAGTCCGAAATATCAGATAGCCCAAAGTTACATCAGACGATCTGACACTTTTAGGACAATACTCCGTCCAAAGATAGAGAGTGACATTCGATGAAAACTCAGATAGTCTGATAGATCGGGTAGTCTAATAGATCGGATAGTCTGATATAGGATTGGATTGTCTGACCTAAAAACAGTAGGAACACTCAAGACAAAAGATTTTAAGCACTGTGTGCGACCAATTATACGCATAACACTCCAGACAAGATTTTAAGCACTGTTTGCGACCAATTATATGCATGTGGTATTCCTCTTAATAGTATGACATCCTAAACTCAATAAAGCAAAGATATTCAAGAAATTACCACATTCAAGATGCCAGTAGACTTTATTTGAATCTGAACTTCATTTGAACCTTGCAACCATCTCAACAAATTCCATTCTTACATTTCTATTTCTGTTGTCATTAACGCAAAAATAAATTAGGGGCTTAGATGCACTTTCAGTGTGACAGCGCATTTTAGTGTCAAACCGGTCATCTTTGACAGGGTACTTTAGAGCCCGCCACGGATGACTATCAGTGACGTGGTTTTGTTGTAACCCTTCACTGGTCTGTCTTACCTATGGCAGGGTTAGGTTGTAACCTGTTACCAATGCGTTTTTATAAAAATAATATTGTTCTATTGTCTGGCCTTAGGCAATTGCTAGCTATGCTCGCTGCAAAATGACATATTATTTCCAGATATAGCCCAAAATCCCCAAATATATTTCAAATACATACATCCATGCCTCATAATCTGTAGTTCCATTTCATGGTTAGAAACATTCAAAACCTTACGAATTGGAAAGCCTCACATAATTATATCAATTCTCACAACAAACAAACTTTAAGTTGCAAGCCTTAAGAACTTACCAAACCACCCATGCATCCTCAAAGTGAACCTGTGAATTCAGTTAAAATTTGGAAGAACACTACTATAGAAAAGGCCTTTGGTGCCGGATGGGAACCAGCCATAGCTTCCAGATTTCCCAACCAGCTCCCAGTAGGCGACACTAGCAGGCGACACTGATGACTTTGGTCATTGGTGCTGGTTGTAGAACTGACACCTATAATGTTATATAGGTGCCGAAAAACCGGCACCTATAGGGGTGAATGAGGCCAAAAAAAGGCCCAGCTCGGCTAGAATCAAGCCAAGCCGAGCAAGCACTGCAGAGCGGATTCACATCACTAAATCCATCAACAGCTCACTAAATCACAATCACTTAGAGAAAGATTCACCATCCAAATATATCCAGGAATCAAAATTGACAAAAAATTTCGCTAAATCACACTCACAATCACTAAAAAATCACAGTCCCCGAGCTCAGACCTAGGAGGGCGGGCGCGGGCAATGACAACGAAGACGCGACGGGGATCATGCGGCCATCAGCGGTGAGGATGGCTGGGATGAGGCGAATGGCTTGGAAGCCTGCCGCCTCCCCTATCGCCAGATCTGGTGGAGGGGAGGGCGCTGTCGCCGTTGTGTTCGGGTGGGGAGCCCACCGCCTCCCCTCCCACCGGATCTGGCGGAGGGGAGGGTGCCACCGCAGTTGCATTGCCGCCACTGCTCCCCTCCCGCATAGACACTGTCGTCGTGCTGTCACGTAGCCGCCATTGTTGTGTCATCGCGCAGCTATCGCCGTCGCCTGGATCCTCCGGTCGAGAGAGAGGAAGCGCGGCAAAGGCAGGTGGGGGGGGGGGGGGGGGGGGGGCAGCGGTGGGGGTGGGTGGGACGGCAGTATGGAGGAGGGGACAGGAGGGGGCGGTTGTGAGTTGTGAGGCTGAGGCGTCGGTGTGGAGTAGATAAGATTGACGAGTAGATGGTTGGTCGGTTCGGTCAGCTCCGGTTCTTTTAATAGATATCGGTTTTTTAAAAAAACCAACACATATAATATATTATAAAGGTTGGTGTCAGTTTTTAAAATCAGGACCTATAATATATTATTGGTGTCGATTTAACAGAAAAAACCAACATTCATACTATAGGTGCTAGTTTTTATTTAGAACAGGCACTTATCTCTTCACAAAAATGTTGGTTTTGTCGTTGGTGCCTCCGCGGGCGCGCGTGTGGACGGGAAAAGCATTATAGGTGTTGGCTTTAGCAATTTCGGCACCTATAATGCCGACTCCTTTGTGCCTTTCTGTAGTAGCGGAAGTAATAGAATCAGTAATGCGAAAATTGTTGTACGAACAAGTGATACATAATAGGTATGCAAGCATCGAAAATTGGTTTACACATAATATATGAACAAATATAACTTAATCATTTGTTTTTCACAGGCTTCGAAAATTGTTCTACAATATTTTTTCCTCTACTTTGAATGGAAGCTGCCTTTTCGAGATATGAATTCTGCAAGCACAAAGGCAACTATTTCTTCTCTGATGTTCTTGAAGTTGTGATGAAGAATATTATTAATGTTTGCCTATTAGAGAGGCATCAAGTTAGCATCTTAGGTGTAGCATACTACTAATATAATTTAATCCTCAATCGTCATAATCACAAACCTCAGAATCGAATGAGGTCACAATAGTCACCAGAGTCTTCATATCATGGCACATGTGAAAACTATAAGTTTTGCCAAATTGTTGACGGCATTTGAAATCAATATGGTGATGGAAGTTGACTTTATCAGCTTTATGCTTGCCCCCTTATTGCACATACTAGTTCCACGTGGCGTCCAATGCAGCTCTAAGAGGGAAAAAGTCATACTTCTCGCTTATACAAGAGTTAAGTTAGTTAACTATACTCTAATTCGGTAAGATGATTACAAGAATCCAATCATACCTGGACATTAATATATTACAAGTTAAAAATTCAACTTGTACGCATCGTAACATCCAATATATATGGTGTCTTAACTAAATGAAATTAATTATATAATATATTTATTGTTGATTGAGTGCTAATAGGATGAAGTGTTTGTCCTGGCATAATTTTTACATAATCTACTGCCTCTTTCAATTGCACTTCTAGTAGTGTACTATTGACTTGGCTTGGACCTAGGAACCTAACCTAGTTTCTGGTCCTATGTGCCACCTTCCAACATAACCATTAAAGACAACAATTATGTTTATAATCATTCTATTCAGATTGTTAGTACCATACTTTCTAGTTTTTAATACTTACAGCGAGTAGCACTTTGGCAGGCCCGTGTCCACGACTCGTAGCCCAAAGAGGTCGGAAAGATCATCGAAGCCAACTATGATGAACCTAGTGGTGATAGTGTGGAGATTATGGGTACCATATACCCACACGGCTGGGCTATCCGACTGATTATACGAGATAGGTTGTATGCAGTAATTATGTAATGGTTTAGGACTTAAGTATTACGTTTCCTTATGTATTAAGGAACGGCTTATAGTCCTGAGTCGGTAATGTTATAGATACGGTTTATGAGACTTATACTATATGTGGTTAAGTCTCTATCTTGTAATCCTGCCCTCTAAAGCTATATAAGAAGGGCAGAGTGCCCCTAGAGGGGCATAACTTCTTCGATATACACAACTCGATCATCAGATCAATACATGACTCGCGGTTTCAATCCTCGAAACAGGAGTAGGGTATTACTTCTTTCTGGAAGGCCTGAACCTGTCTAAACCTTTGTCTCATAACCCATCCACTTTAGATCTTGTGCGCTACCCCCTTTTCTTATTATCGAAATCAAGTTTCGACAGTTGGCGCACCAGGTAGGGGAGGCATCCAGTTTTTTTCGCTGTTAAGTGCGATGGGATCTACTTCAGGCATCAATGACTTCGCCTTTCCTCCAGGGCAGTCGTATCACTTCGGCAACCTCGATTTCATCACCGACAACTTCGGCAAGATTTCCCTCCTCGACTCGGATTCGAACCAGCCGGGAATAGATAACCACTCGGCGTCGTTAGGGTTACCAAACGCCGCCGAGGCCTACTTCGATCTCCTTTCTTCTGAGTTGGCTTCAAACCACTCGAGGGAATCTTCAACATCATTTTCCGCGCGTAACTTCTCCGGCAATACAAAAGCTAACCCGTCGATCGTCATGCAACTCCCTCCAATGCTCGTAGCGACATTCAGATCTAGATCTATTTTCTCCCCCAAGTCTCGATCTATGTCGGCTCCAATAGCAGCCGCGTTGGCTTCCAGGGAAGTCGGCATCATACTTCGACCACTCAGGTCCTGTTCGTCAACCGAGATTGCTGACTATGTCAGCTCTTCCGAAGATTACGATGACATCGCCACCGAGTCCATAAATAGCTCTGAGTTCGATGATGACTACACCACAATCTTGTTTGATGTTTTCATGGCAGACGTTGGAGAATCCGACTCGGCTCTTGCCCGACGAGTTGCAGAAGAGGAACGAGCAAAGTTTGAAGAAGACCACAAGCGCAAGAAGGAGGATGACAGAAGAAAACAAGATTTGGGTACGGCAAGGAGTGCGGTTCGCAACGCCATACTTCAGACCCATGTCGACAATACCAATATTTTCCTTACACCACAGCAAAATGCGGTCGCAACACTTACCCTCATCAACACCATCATCGACGTGGCTCCACCCAACGTAACTCCAATCTTAAACAAAGTGAAGACCATAGTTGCAGCTACTGCCCCACAAGGCATAGGAACCAGTTGGGAAATTGTTGAATCCATTGCGGAAACACTTGCTGGTAATCGCCTACCGCCACTACGATCCAGAGACTACCGGAAGCCTGAGCGCAACAAGACCCATGCCAAGTCAAATAAGCACCGTCATCAAGAAGATAGGAGACGTCAAGACCAGTCGGCAGACTCTCATGATAGAAATCGTAACCGACCACCAGTTCATGATCGAATTTGTCACCTTAACTCCAGTTACCAAGTTGGTTCTCCGATACCTGCACCTAGCGATCTAAGGGACGTGCTTGATCGGCGTTATCATGAGCACAACAGTGTGCACCATGAAGAATGAAGACATTTTCCCGACAATGGCGACGAAGGAGCACCCGTGTTCACCCGGGACCTGCGTCGAGTGAATTGGCCGAGTGGTTTCAAGCCCACTGGGATTGAAATGTATGACGGCAAGACCGACCCTGAGTCATGGCTAACTGTCTACACCCTCACAATTCGTGTAGCAGGAGGAGATAGCAAAGCCATGGCTAATTATTTACCTGTGGCACTCGCTGAGTCAACCAGAAGTTGGCTCACCAGCTTACCAAGGGGCTCAATTGACTCTTGGAGCGAGCTTTGTGATCACTTCATCGCTAACTTCCAGGGCATCTTTGAAAGGCCTGAAACCCACTTCGATCTGTACAACGTAATCCAGAAGCCCGACGAATCCTTAAAAGATTACATCCGGCATTTTTTGACGAAACGTAACAAGATTCCATATATCACCGATGATGTCATTATAGCAGCTTTCCAGAAGGGTATCCGCAACGAGCTACCCATCGACATGTTTGGGCGCAAACCTCCAAGGACGGTCAAGAACTTGTTCGAGACAACCAATTATTATGCTAAGTCGGACGACGTTGTCAAGGCATCATGTCAAGAGAAGCAGTCGGGAAGCAATTGGCGACCCAACAAGGACAATGACAACGATAATGGTAGTGGCAATGGTGGCCAAAAAGATCACAAGCGTAAGCCAGCGGATCTGGTGGCACCAACTTCCAATTACCAGCAGTAGCGTCCACGCGTCAGCACCTACGACAAGATTATGAATGCCCAATGCATGCATTATCCAAATCATAAACATGCGGCCAAGGACTATTTTATCTACAAACAATTTTCCAAACAGTATGCGGCTCAGCTCCAGAAGCCATCTGATGGTGCAGGAACTTCAGGGCACAAAAAGGACGATGACGATGGCAGATCAGAACCTTTCCAAGATCCCATGACTGAGTTAAATCGCATCTTCGGAGGACCACTTGCTTACAAATCCAAACAAAAGCAGAAGCTGACTGAAAGGAAAATCAACGCAATCTAGCCTGAAGTACCATAGTATCTATGATGGTCCGAGGTTGTTATCATATTCGATCGCTCAGATCACCCTAACCAAGTGGTCCACCCGGGGTGGTACTCCCTGGTACTAGACCCAGTTGTTCGCAATGTTAAGTTGAAACGTGTTCTTATCGACGGTGGTAGCGCTCTCAATATCCTCTTGGCGAAGACACTGGACGAGATGCAAATTTTAAGATCCAAGTTAAAACCAAGTTGAGCTCCGTTCCACGGAGTTATTCCAAGATTGTCGTCAACACCACTCGGGCAGATCACTCTTCCAGTCACCTTTGGTACTCAGGAGAATTTCAGTACAAAGAATGTTTGCTTTGAAGTTGCAGACTTTGAGGCAGCCTTCCATGCCATCTTAGGACGGCTGGCGCTTGCCAAGTTTATGGCAGTGCCACATTATACCTATTCGATGATGAAGATACTGGATCCACGAGGAGTTATTTCCCTTCACAGCGATGTTAAGCAAGCTTTTACCTATGACAAAGAAAGCTATGACATGGTCCAATCTCATGAGAGATTGCTTGGCCGACAAAGAAATATTCCACTCAATCGTAAGGAACCCTTAAAGACCACTGTAATAGGCGCCGAGTTAGATTGTAAATAGGAAAGCGTGCTCATCACATTTCTTCAAGCCAATAAACATATATTTGCATGGAAACCTTCTGATATGTCTGGTATTCCTAGAGACGTGATTGAGCACTCATTAAATATTAAGGAGGATGCGAAACCTATCAAACAACGGCTTTGCTACTTTGCAGTGGATCGGAGAGATGCTATCAAGAAAGAGCTTGCCAAGCTTTTGGTGGCCGGGTTCATCAAGGAAGTTTATCATCTGGACTGGTTGGCTAATTCAGTTTTGGTTTGAAAAAAGACAAGGCAATGGCGCATGTGCGTTGACTACACAGATCTGAACAAATCTTGTCCTAAAGATCCTTTTGGTCTACCTCGTATTGAGCAGGTCATCAATTAAACTGCCGGTTATGAGCTTCTGAGTTTTCTGGATTGTTACTCGGGATATCATCAGATCAGCTTGAAGGAGTCCGACTGCTTGAAGACTTCATTTATTACTCTGTTTGGAGCCTATTGCTATATCACGATGTCGTTTGGTCTCAAGAATGCTGGGGCCACATATCAACGTATGATTCAAAGATGTCTGCAGACTCACCTCGAGCGAAATGTGGAGGCTTATGTCGATAATGTTGTTATCAAGACTAAGCAAAAAGATTTGATTGCTGATTTGAAAGAGACTTTTCAAAATATTCGAAATGCACATTTGGAGTATCGTCAGGGAAGCTGCTTGGTTTCATGGTATCTCATTGAGGTATTGAAGCCAACCCAGAGAAGATTAATGCCATCCGAAGCATGAAACCGCCGAGTACCCAGAAGGATGTTCAAAAACATAGTGGATGCATGGCGGCTCTTAGCCGATTTGTTTCCAAGCTTGGGGAAAGAGGCATACCCTTCTTTAAATTGCTTAAGACAGACAAGTTTCACTGGACCCTAGAAGCCCAGAAACTTTTCGAAGATTTCAAGGATTTTCTCATGACACCATCCGTATTAGCTTCATCGCATCCTCAAGCGCCTTTATTGCTTTATGTGTCAGCAACTTTTTAGGTGGTTAGTACAGTTTTGGTTATTAAGCGTGAAGAGGAATGCCGAGTCCAGAAGGTTCAGAGATCAATTTATTTTATTAGTCAGGTGTTGGCTGGATCTAAGACACGCTATCCTAGGTACACAAATTATTATATCAAGTTTTAATTACCGTATGGCAATTAGCTCATTATTTTCAAAGTCACTCGGTTACGATGATAACATCTTTTCCACTCAGCGATGTCGCTCAAAATCGTGAGGCCATGGGACGTATTGCAAAGTGGCATTGGAGTTGATGGCATCAGACATTACTTTTAAAGCTTGCACGTTAGTTAAGTCTCAGGTTCTGGCTGATTTTGTTGCCGAGTAGACCGAGTGCCAGGGACATGTGCCTTCGGAGAGATTGGAATATTGGACTATGTATTTTGATGGGTCTATGAGAGTTAGTGGCATGGGGGCTGGAGTGGTTTTGATTTCCACGACTGGAGAAAGACTACGATATGTTCTTCAGATTTATTTTCCAGTGTCACACAATGTAGCCGAGTATGAAGCTTTGCTTCATGGGTTGCGTCTTGCTGTGTCATTGGGAATACGGCGTACGATAGTGCGAGGAGATTCTCAGTTGGTGGTTAATCAAGTAATGAAAGATTGGTCTTGTTTTAATGACAACATGGCTGTTTATCGCCAGGAAGTTCGCAAGGTTCAAGACAAATTTGATGGTCTGGAGTTATCTCCTGTTCTACGGCATAATAATGAAGCTGCTGATCAGTTGGCTAATTTTGGATCCAAAAGAGAGGTGGTCCCGACAGATGTTTTTGTTGAACACCTTCCTGAGCCGACTGTCGCAAAGAAAGAAGCTATTAAAGGTGATGTCACAAAACAAGTGTCTATGCTTGATTCCGACTAGAGGATGCCTTTCATTAAGTTTTTTACACAGCAGGAGTTGCCTCAAGATCGTGATGAAGATGAACGAGTTTGACATCGTAGCTAAAGTTATGCGATGGTTGATTCTGAGTTGTATAGGCGGAGCCCGTCTAGTGTTTTGTTGAGATGTGTTTCATCTAAGGAGGGCCGACAGCTGCTGCAGGATATCCACTCGGGAATATGTGGCAGTCATGCTGTAGCGCACTTTGGTGGGGAAAGCTTATCGACAGGGTTTTTTCTGGCTCATGGCTGTTACAAATGCAGACAAAGTTGTTTGGAATTGTGAGTGCTATCAGTTTTTTGCTCGGCAAATCCATGTTCCAGCCCAAGAGTTGCAAACTATTCCTCTTTCATGACCTTTTGCTGTTTGGGGTTGGATATGGTGGGTCCTTTTAGGAGAGCTCCAGGAGGCTTCACACATCTTTTTGTTGCTATTGACAAGTTTTCCAAGTGTATTGAGGCTAAGCCGGTTGCTACAATTACAGCCGATAAAGCTCGTGATTTTTTCATCAACATTGTGCATCGGTTTGGTGTTCCAAATAGGATTATTACTGATAATGGTACTCAGGTCATAGGAGGAGTTTTTAAGGATTTTTGCGAAGACTTTGGAATCAAGATAAATTATACATCAGTTGCACATCCTAAAAGTAATGGGCAAGTTGAGCGTGCTAATGGTAAGGTTCTTCAAGGCATCAAGGCCCGTGTTTTTGATAGATTATGCCCTTATGCTGGACGATGGGTACAAAAATTGCCTTCGGTTTTCTGGTCATTGCAAACTACGCCCAGTCGGGCTACGGGTCAGTCACCTTTCTTTTTGGTTTATGGTGCTGAGGCCATGTTGCCGAGTGAGATGGAGTTCGAATCTCTTCGAGTTCATAATTTCAATGAGGAGCGTTATGATCAAGATCGCGTTGAGAATTTAAACTGACTAGAAGAAGCCCGTGAAGCTACTCTAATCCAAGTTGGCAAGATATCTCCAAGGACTTTAGCGTTACCATAACTGCAATGTTCGATCACGGGCATTTATTATTGGCGATATGGTTTAGAGGAAAATTCAGACAACAAAGGATAGGCATAAACTTTCTCCGTTATGGGAAGGGTCTTTCATAATTGCTGAGGTCACTCGGCCAGGAACTTATTAACTAAAGCGTGAAGACAGATCGATCGTGGAGAATTCCTGGAATATTGAACACCTTCGGCATTATTATACCTAAGTTATAGTTTTGTATTTTATTTCTCTCGACTGCCGACGTCAAGCAAGTTGCGTCTTCTTGAGTTGCCAGTCGAGGGCTATCAACATCAGTAAACTATAAAGTTTCTTTTGGTTATGACTTGTTTATATTTGGCTTATCATTGATTTTTGTTTTGATCTAAATCGAGTGGATAAGGACTAAAAATTTTCTAACGACTTAATCAAGTTTTAGGATTGGTATAAGTTGGAGGAGAATTTTTAAGAAATTAAAACTAGGATTAGTATTCAAGACATAAACATAAATAAGTTGATGTATTACAAGTCAGATTACAAATGTACTTTTTACATCAGGATTCTATCCTTGGAAGTTGTCTACTACATCTGCAGCTATCTTCTTGGTAGACTCCTGAGCTTCATTGATCAATTATAAGGCTTGTTCATCTGAAGTGCCATCAGCAAAGCCATCTCCTATAATGCTTATATCTACCTAATGATACAAAGACTTTGTCACTGCTAGTGCTTGACTCGAACCCATGGCAGCTGCGTCACTAATATTTTCCAAGTACACCTTGGGAGCCCTTCTGAGTTTCTCAAATATTTTACGAGCATCTTCTAAGCTTGAACCCAAGCCATTTTGGAAGATGGCGTTCAAGATCAGAGTAGCGGCATTTGCAATGTCATCCCGGATGGTTTTAGCCCATTTAATTTGTTCGGTAAAGACATCAAATTGGGCTAGGGACTTAACTTTGTGTGCTACAAGATTGCAAACAGGGAAACAGTATTGGAAATGCTATAAGTCAGTTTTCAAATCAAAATTTATGACGTTACCTTCAAGCTCAGCTATGGCTTTGGTCTTGTCCATTTCCAGTCGGGCATTGTCATTTTTAGCTTTCTTCAATTGAGCTTTTAAAGATTCTATTTATGATAAGTGAGCTGCAACATAAAGATATTGAGTTAGCAACAAGGATTAATTGACGATGAGTACAAGTGAGATAATTTTATTTACCTTAGACTGATCCACGGTATTCCAAGTTGATATCCTAGAGCTGGCCGATTTCTGCTCTCAATATCTTTTCCCTAGATATAGCGGCTTCTTTGGCTTCTGTGAGCTCTTGTTGGACAGCCTCCAGGGTATTCGAGTGTGGCACCAGTTTCTCCAAGGTTTCCGACTTAGCTTGAGATTGGCGATAAATTCTCTGCATAAAGAAGATGGTTAGATGATGTTATATTGAAAAGCAGTCGGGAAAGATGGAATTTTGCTTACATTCAATAACTGGGTAGATTCTGATAGTCGGGCTACTAGTAGATCACGTTCTTTGGCCTCTTTTTGTTTGTTCAATATTGTGCATCGGTCGGCCTTCAGAATCGCGCCATTGGATCTTGACTGGAGGGAGTGAGTCTTCTACTAATTTGATTCAAAGTATTTCTTCGTCCTCCCCGATTATTGGGTCTGAAAAGGAAAGGTTGCAAGTATTCAAGACAAAATGTTGAATTCAAAGAACTAAGTGATTGGGAATTTACCTGTGATTACTTCGAGGAATTTTCTTGAAGGCCCTTGGATTTTTTCACCCGCACCAGGGGTTGACTTTTCTTGATCTTCTTCGGCGGAAGTATCTCCGGTTGGCTGATCTTTTTTTATATCTTCGTCTTTACCCATGGAGTGATCTTCAGTTGATGGTTTCTGGGTAGCAAAAACTGGATCTCCTTTACCCGACTAGTTTTCTGTCGAGGGCTCTTGCTTGGTTGCTTGTTCAGAGGAACCCGACTAGTTTTCAGTCGAGGGCTCCTGATTAGCAGTTGGGTGGCTGGAACCTGGCTGATCTTGCGATGTGTCTTTAGCCCCCGATTCTGAAGCTTCTTGGTTTTTTGATTCTGAGTCAGGAGGTGGCATATCAGATTGGCCGGTGGTATCAATATCTTGGGGATTGGATTAAATTACAATCAAGAGTATGTTTGAAAGCAGAATATGTAGGAGAAATTATACAAGGGTTACCTGTTGGATTTTCTGATCTTGGGTGCTGATCTAACATATGATGGTCTCGGTGAAGCGATGTTGTCTCTTGGAGTTTGGATTTCTTCGTCCTCTTCTTCCGAGTCACTGATGACCAGTTTTCTCTGTATGCTAGCATGTTTGCTCATTTCTTCCGTAGCAGCCAGTTTATTCTTTCATTGAGGTTTGATTGTCGGCCCACCAGTCGCTCGATGGTTGTTGGCCGAGTGTGTGTATGGGACTAGATGGCTGATTTTGGGTGGCCGGGAGACAAAAAGGGCATTTTCCTGCGGAAGTATTCTTTCAAGATATGACATTGACAAACAAGATGAAATAATTGAAGCTGAAAACAGTTTATGAGTGAACATATTGGAGGTGGTGGCCGATGAAGACTAAAAGGGGCAACTAGTAGCTTATGGCCATAATCGACTATGATCCCAGAGGAGAAGATTTTGTACATGCGTGAGCTTGAGATTTGGAAATCTAAGGATTCACGGTCCTCATGGTTGGGATCGGTCTACCCTTCGTATTCAAAGGCCGGTTTCAATCTCTCCTTTATAGGAGCTAGTCGGCATTTGATGAAATGCCGATTGACTTGTTCCCCTATGAGCCCTTTATTTTTGATTTTGAGGATTTTTGATAGCAACGTATTGGCTTCGATAAACTCTTGGCCCTCTAGCTGGGAGTTCCAATGAGTTTGGTGAATTGGCGGAAGGCCGACAAAGTCGGGCAAGCTGGGAGTAGTGTTGGAGATACAGAACCAATTCCGTGCCAGCCCTTATTAGAGGTTTTCAAGGGAAGCGAAAAATAATACCTCCGGGAGAGTCCCACGGAGTTGAAATCCAGAGCCACCAACAACACAAAGGTTCTCTTTTGTCGAATGGGCTTTCAAATAGAACATGCGGAGGAAAAGATTGAAGTGGGGACGAATTCCAATGAATGCCTCGCAGACATGGATAAAATGACAATATGCAAAATAGAGTTCAGATTCAAGTGATAAATCCTTATTCCATAGTAAACAAGGATGCCATGGAAAAATTCAGAGGTCGGAAGAGCGAAGCTACAGTAGAAAAAAAGGGTGAAAACAACGTTCTCACCAGTGTTGGGAGTCGGAAATTCTTTTCCGCACGCCGGTCGCTAGCCGATGATCTCCTTTGCGAGAAGAACGCCGTCTTTCACCATCTCTTTCAAGGTCGACTCCTTCACATCGGAGACCGCTCATTGCTCGAAGGGGATTTCCCTCTCATCCGCCATGAGCAGGAATTTGGGATGGAGCGGATGTGGATTTTTGGCTAGAGATTTTTGGAAGAGATGGTGCTAAAGATGTGTGCAGCAAGAGTTGATGGGGATTGAAGCAGCTAGATGGACAAATTTGAAGGATTTGTGAACCCTAAGTTCTAGCGGCGGCAGTTGTGAACAGGAGTGTGAAATGGGGAATTTTGGAATGCGAAGCGGCGGAGAAGAAGAAGGAGAAGTCTGGTTGGACTTTCTTAAAGGGGTATCGGTGAAAGGCCCAGGAGGGATTCACAGCCCGTATTTCAAATATGGCATGACACGTGTCTCTAGGAACTTAAGCTTATTTGTCTTGGTAGTATGCGCGTGCTTTATTGCCCAATACCTTAAAAATCCTTTTATACAGCAGTTATAGAACTTTTTAGGAGTTGGTACGATGCAATTCAAAAGGTGGGAAACAATGAGGCTTTTTATATAGCTATTCTGTTAAATTTTCTATAGGTTAGAGATACTGTTTGGTTTTTATAGAGCAATTGATTTTATACCATATCAATGCTTCTTTGCCATGTTTGTGTGTGCTTTTCTGATCAACGTCAGAATCGTGGTTTGCACTGATTATATTTTGGTCATCTTTTAGGCGGTTGGTAAATCTATTTATGGGTTTTGTTAACTCGGATTTTATACCATGAATGCCATATATTTCTGTGGATGGAGAAATTGTGTTTTATAGGGACTTAGGCATATTTGCTTTGGCAGTATATGCACAATATACCAGTACATATATTCACTATGCAACAACCTTTATTATTAAGGTTATGTGCTGTGTGATTTTCTCAAAATGCTCGTGGCTTCGGCTAAGCATATTGTTCATATAAAACCACTCAAATGTTGAATTATTAAGTTCTTGACTATATGCTTAGTTTGTTCAACTAAACACATAGTCGAGGGCTACACCTTATTATGTGCACCTAGTTGATGCACCTAGGTATATTCTTTGCTGCAAATTATTTTTAGCCCTTCACAGCCTTTATAGTGGATTGATAGCACTTGGGAGACTATGACAGAGATGATTAAAGCACTCGGTTATGAAATAATTTGGTTCAAGGTGAAGTTATCTTGTCGACTGAGAAGGTCTCAGGGGCTACTGGAGATTATGGGTACCATATACCCACACGGCTGGGCTATCCGACTGATTATAAGGGATAGGTTGTATGCGGTAATTATGTAATGGTTTAGGACTTAAGTATTACGTTTCTTTGTGTATTAAGGAACAGCTTATAGTCCTGAAATAGACCTTTGATGGTTGGAGGAGCTGACGGAGCTTGAGCTAGAGTAACAGGACAAGATGCACCTGCCACTTGAGTGCTCGGTCAAGTTGACCTCAGAGCCATCTTTTATGACAATTTGGTTTTGGGCCATTGGGTAAAGGTCCTACATGCAGTGCCCAATGTCATTACTTTATCATTTGATGGAATCTGTAGAGGCCATCTAATCCAATTATCCTTCACCATGCCAATTTGGACGTTGGCATATCTAGCCATTAAATCTGCATCATGGACTTTATTATCTGAAGTGGACATGTAAGCTTGGCCCTAGGCGGCATCACAATAGAATGCTGGTCTCACCCTAACTTATACGACGAAGTGCGCTACGTCCTACATACAATTAAGACATGTTTTTATATGTAGATAGATTAGATGGTCTAGTTTAAAACAAGCGTACATCAACTGCAAAAGGAACTGTTGGATATTCTTGAGCCATCACAGTTGATGTGCAACTAATGATTATGGTAATCGACAACCCGCATGAACAGCTTATCCGACTAAAGATATGAGGTGGGCCATGTCTATACATTATGTAATAGATTAGGACTTGGGAATTGCCTTACCTTGTTTTCTACGATAAGGCCCATAATCATGGTTAGGTATGATTATGTAAAGAGATAGGGAAACCTATGTCATGTCGGACTAGGTTTTTCTCCTTGTAATCCTACCTCTGAACCTATATAAGGAGAGCAGGGAGCCCACTGAGGGCATAATCACAACTCGATCTTCAGATCAATATACACTCGGTGGATTCAATCCCCGAAACAAGAGTAGGGTATTACTTCTCATCAAGAGGGCATGAACCTATGTAAACCTTTGTCCCTTTACTCATCCACTTTAGATCTCGTGCACTACCCTATTTTCTCATTGCTGATTTCTAGGATCGACAGTTGACATGCCAGGAAGGGGGTTGCGTTGAGTTTTCCACTAACAATTGTGATGGGATCAACTTCGGGAGCCAACGACTTCGCCTTCCCTCCAAGGAAGGCCTACCGCTTTGGCGGCCTCAATTTTGTCACCGAAAACTTTGGCAAAATATCTCTTCTCGATCCGGTTTCAAACCAGTCGAGAAGAGACCACGTCGTCTCAGAGTCGTTTGGTATCCCGAACGCCGCTGAGAAATATTCAGAAGCTTATGCCTCTGAGTCGGCTTCAAACCACTCAGGGGAATAGTCATCATCAACTCATCTTCATGGTCTTTCCAACAACGCGGCAACGACTTATCCTCTGATTGCCATGTGCTTACCTCTGCTCCTCACTACGGCATTTGGACCTAGATTGGTCTCCCCACCTGCAGCTTAGTCCAGGCATGGTTTGGCTATGTCTGATTTTGGAACTAGGGAAGTGGGAGTCTTGATCTAGCCACTCGATTCCTGCAGCATTACGGAGATCGTCATCGATCTCAACTACTAGGACGACTACACCAACTTCGACACAGAAGTTCCGAGTTCGACGATAGCGTCGATAGCTCCGAGTTCGACGATGATTATACTCTGCTCTTTTTCGTGGTTTTCATGGCCGAAGCTAAAGACGAAGACGAACAAGCCAGCATCACAAGGGAGGAGGAGCAGGAGCGAGCAAGGATAGAACAGGAGCGTCTATGCAAAGAGGAGGAAGACTGCCATCAAATACAACGAGATCTGATCAGAAACGGCCATGCCGTGCACAATAACATCATTTAAACCCATATAGACGACACCAACATCTTTACTATGCCTCAGCAGAACGCCGTGGCAGTAGTCACCCACTAGTACCCTCATCAACGCAGTCCCGGACAACATGACTCCAATGGTCAGTAAAGTCAAGACAATGATCATGGCTACAACAGAACAACAGGATAACAGCGCCAGGCCTTCCTATCGAGTAGAGGAGTCTTTCGTCGAGTCCCGAAGGACACCTGCTGGCAGTCGGCTTCCATCTAATCATAGTTCAAAACGTCACCGGGTACCTGAGCATAGCAAAGGTCGGACAACATCAAGTCAGCCTCGTCACGACGATGGCGGTCACCGTCGAAACCAGTCAAATGCAGGCCACGATCGTGACAACGATGATCACCGTGCACATCACGACAAGCGTCATGATGATTGTCACGCCCGAAAATTCACTAGTAATTTCCGAACTAATTTGTGTATAAAATCCTCATCTAGGAATTAGCCGAGGTACACAAATCGACATTTTAATATTAAGATTCATCAATAAAAATGTTAAATACTTATAAAAGAAAAGTAAACAACAGCAGACAATAAATCTACCGATGGCTCCAGCTCCACTCCCACAGGCATCTCAACTAGGGTATAAGCCAAACGTCTTCTCCTTTGCAACTTTCTTTAACTAAGGTTTGATTGATTATTGCAAGGTGAGTACATAGAATACTCAACAAGCCACACAGCAAATATACAAGTGCACAGGACAACACAAACGATGGCATAATAAAGGCTCATTTGCATAAATAGCATTTAATAAACTTTTTAGAATTTACAAAACAGTAATATAATTAATTAAACAATATTAACACAAACACTACACAACATTCCCGTTGCGTAGGCCCAACCATATCTAAACAACCATGCCCGGTTGCACAGACTCTATCTCCAAACCAGGAATTAACCATTCCAAACCAGGAGCTAAACAAGTTATCACCATTTATCACATTATTATTATTAATGAGTAGAGTGGGAAAAATTACGAAAAACATTGTTAGGCCTACCCATAACCACAGGCATGGCTATTCGAATAGTTTTACACTGGGCAGAGGTGTACAAATTTACCCATAAGACATAGCCTCAACATCATGTCAACCATGCGTCGCGATACCGGAAAAGTACCCGAATTGAGACTGTGACAAGATACCACGCTGTGGGGACACCCCGGGTTAAATATTATGTAGTTACCTGAGATGATAGAGCGAATTATTTAGTTGGATGGGGTCTATTAATAATCAAGGAAAATGGTAACCATCCAACCTCATCACTGTTCCATCAAGTCAAATAACATACATAATATAAAACCTGAAGCGCCGAGTAGAGAGCATAGAGGATATTACTGGGACTTTAGCATGCCAGTCAACTTCAGCCTGAGATATGCCCAAACCACACGAAGGTGGCGACCAAATGTGTTACACATCTCAGGAGACTTGACAGAATTCGCTAAAGCTCTACGACATCACAAATGTTCAATACTCATACCGGTGTAGAACTAGATCCCAGGATAAGCTCTAGTTCCACACTTTCATCTAAGCGATGAAGATCAGAATAATAAGGAGTAAACACATATAAACTTTACTCTACATTTTTATTTAAATACATGGGCCAAACGGCCAGATAATTACTGATTCATGGAAGCTTGGCTACCCAAAACCACAAGCAGCCGACTAGGGAGGTAACCCATATAGATCCAGTCCTAGAAGAAACAACAATCTCCTGATTCACTCAAATTAGACTTACCATACAACCTACAAAATGGATATTCCAGTATAACAAGAGTCAGTACATTAAATGAGTTAATGTACCGGCAAGCACAAGACAATCCTAACATACTACATATATGGCATATAATCAAGGAAGGCTATATGTGTAGCTCATTTTAGCGTAAAGCGAGTTTTGGTTCACCATTCTTTTTAAAAGAGTTGATGATTCAATTAACAAATCATTAAAGAAGATATAACATAAATATTTACCATATTAACATCATAATAATATACTTGATTGCCCACCCGGCATCAAGTCTCACATTCCTCATCAATGCAATATAATCATCATAACTTAACCCAAGTTACCATTTCCAAATCCATAGTTCACAAAACGTCATTTGAAAACATAAATCAAAGTCCATACTCATGACACTTCACCAAGTCGCTCACGACCGTGAGCACGGCTAATCGATTAGTTTTAGAGAACTCTGCAGAGTTTGTACAACTTTACCCACATGATATGAACACTCTAGTTTGTCCGGTACCCGTCGGTACCACCACATTCTACACATTGAATGCGGTCTAGAGGTCACAACGTAGCCTTTACCTTACTTAACGCCTAACCTTGCATCAGCGATGGCAAGTGTGAATCCGTCTTGGGAATGGCAAGTCTGAATACTTAAGTTGGTGACACGAAGTTCAGTCCTTAATTAACTCAAGCGAACACTCCACCTATCGGTGTGCAACTACCACCATATGCACGACACTTGTCGCCCAAGTCCAAAATCATTTTACTCACATTTTAGTTCGCAAATACTTAACATTTTTATTTTCAATTCAGCATTAACCAAATATTCAAAATCCCATTTATAAATCCATGAGAGTGATTATTTTGCTTAACTCTAAGCATGGCTAAGAATATAGTAATGTAATAAGCATGATTAACCCTAAATGAGCACATCTAAAGTACTCTATCCATTACTAAGGTTACAAACCAATGGAATCGCAACTAGTCAAGGTGGTACATGCAGCAATAAGGACATAGCTAACATTTACCAAGTTTCAAATATCGTTTTTAATCAAATACATATGAAGTTTTGCAATCAACACATTTCATCTCCCAAAACATGGGTTTCAATGTGATCAAAGGGGAGGGGAGGAAATAACTTGCCTTAATCTTGAACAATGTGAATACCACCTAAGTCACTCCTTCACCGTTAATGCAATTTATCTATACAAATGGCACGATATGCAAATAAATATCAAATTATGCGAAAAATACAAAATGCTCTAAAATGCATGATTTGTGCATAATAGATAGGTTCTGACCTATGACGAATTTAGGTAAAAGAATTCCTATTTTATCCCTCTCCATGAGTTAGTTATGAATTTTCCAAGTTTGCATTGTCATACAGTATTATTTACTTATGTATTGTTGTGAAACATTTTTAATATATGATTTTGATCAAGTTAACCTTACCAGGATGAAGAGGATTGTTTTCTAAGATTATTACAATTAGTTTCATAATCTTTAGAGCTAGTATGAATTTCCTATAATTTTTAGAAGTTAAATTGTACAGGTGGTGGTTATTTTACTATACAAATTATTAGTGATGTTTTCTGTACAGAAAGTATCATATTTTATTTTACCAAATTAAAGTTCATACTTTGCTAATCCTACAGAAATTTAGTTCACTCCATTTAGAGTATAAATGAATTTTCTACAAATTTTACAAGTTTTATGTTAACTATTTCTTATATGAAATTTAAGAAATAAATATCATACTGTAAGTATAGGATTTTGTTCTACAACATTAAAGTTCACAATTTTATGAACCTATTGGAGTTGGTTTCACCTCAAAATGACTTATATTTGATTTTATATGGATTTTACAAGTTTGACATAATTTCAATTGAAAAGATAAAGGTTTAGCCATTTCCTTTTATATTTCCAAATTATAAATCCTTAGGGTCGACAGGTCAGTCTTTGGCCAATATGCAAAAAGGCCCCTAGGGTTCTAGAAATCAACCCGTAGTCCATAAGCACGTGCTAATACCAATACCATTAAGAATCCCCGAGGTTTTTAGATATTACTAATAAGTCCTTGGTCCCACATGTAAATCTAAGGAATCTTTCAAATTAAACCTTACAAGTTTTAAACTTTTGCTAAGCCGAATCTTTAGCGCCTAATTAAGTGGGGCCCGCTCGTCAGTGGCTCGGCGGCTGGGAAGCAAGGCAGCAGCGCATCGGCGAGGTTCTCACCGACGGCAACGGCGAACGGTGGCCGATCTTTGTGGGCGGCTAAAAGAGAAAATGAAGAGGGGATCAAGGCGAAGCTATCGGTTGTCTTCCGGCAAGCTATGGTGGCCGGAATCAATGGCGATGACGACGCAGGCAGCGGTAGCTCTCGGCATGCAAGTGCATGTCGAGCTTTGGCTCGATTCCATGTGAATGGATGCATGCATGCGCGTCTATGGGGTTCTTGGGGACTCACCGAGGGACGCACGAGGGTTGGTAAGGTCTAGACGATGATGGCGATGGAGAAAACTCCTGGGCGGCGGCGAAGATCTTCGGCTTCACGGTGACAGCCCGTTCCAATCAGTGGAAAGCTAGGAAAAGATGCACGGGTGGTTAGGGAGGTCCCTAGGGTGTTATATGCGCAAGGAATCGAATAGTGGCTCACCGGAGTAGAAGGATTTGGCGATGGAGTCCGGCAGCCGGAGTTGGGGAAGAAGAGGCCGATCTCCTTATTCACAGCTCCGTGGTTCAATTTCTTCGGTCGGCGACCTCCTGGGATCACGATGAAGACGATGGCACGGCAGTTTGGCTTGGGGTGATCGAGAATGGCCGGACGACGATGATGTCGAAGAGGCGGCGCTCTGGAGCTCCCGTGGGCACGACGGCATTTTGATGAGACCGCTGCATGACAAGAGACGAGGTTAGAGGGGACGGGATCGGCACCTTATAGGGGTGACCCAATGGCGGTGGCGATAGTCGTCGTTCCCACGGCCGACGATGGAGATGGAGGGGAATAGAGGCAAGGCGAGCTCTCCCTCTCGACTTGCTCGGCTTAGGAGTGAAATGGGAGAGGCGGCGATGCAACTGGAGAGGATATGGCGAGCTCGGCGGCCGCCACGACGATAGACACGCGTCGAGCACCACCGGCGTCGTCATCCCGTTCTCTCTGTCTCTCTCTCGGTTTGCATGAGCGGTGGGGTTTTTGTACTAAGGTAAGAGAGAGTCTGTGCAGCTGCTAGATGGGTCTAGGCCATGGTACTCTAGGCTAGGAAGAGAGATAGGGGTAGAACTCTTGGTGGACTACTGTGTATGTGAATTTCAGGGTTTTTCTCTATTTCTTTCTTCTCCCATCTTTATAATTCCATTGTGTAATTTGTAGACATGATAAATTAATGTGGATTTTTCTGGTGGTAGAAAAAAATACCTAGATTCCATTTTCTTTGGCTTCACATAAAAATTTCCTATATTTTATTCCCAAGAAAATAAATAAATTTGATCCAGCCGAAATTGATTTGAATTTTTAGGAGGTCAAAACCTATAAAATAAATTCTGGAAAAATTATATTAATTCATGATAAATAGATTAGTATTTGAATAAAGTATATCCTCTATACATTCGCTTGTGATAAAATACATATAAGAGATGTGTATCCGTTTTGCCGATTAGGGTTTAGAAATAGTTTATAGTTTGACTACATTGACCAAATTATTTGAGGTATCAAATGTACATTAAATTATACCATAATTCTAGTAAGGTATATATATTGAATAGTATCTACATGAATTTCGCCATGATTTTATATTGCACCAATTATGTTTAGATATTCAATGAGTTCACCTACCTTTAAGTATTCTTATTTTAAATACATATTTAAATGATTGTAAAATTATATTTTGATTTGTAATTAACTAGAGATGATGCTGTAAGGCTTTACTTTCTATTCACCATGCTTAAACTCACAATATACTTGAGCATAGGTGCACCTAAGGTGATAACTAGTGTAGTGCTTTTATTATTTATGAATTATAATTTATTTACATTATGCTCATCAGACCTAAAATGAAATGCACCCAAGATCCAAAAACATTTTTAAAGGACTCAAATTACACACCATATCCTGTGTTAATGCAAATGTGAATATTTTACATGTCGAATTATTTTGAGAAGGAAGAAGTTTTAAGTCATTTGTAACTTTGCATATAATCACTAGCTAGTTTAACCTTACATTGGTTTAATATTCGCAAAAAATTTTGGTCATCAACTCGAAAACACATTTTTACTATTTGGTTGAAGTTAAAATTCAAAATTCGAATTTTTGGTATGTTACACCACGCATAACACAATTCAATGCAGTGCACCGTTCCCTAATCATAGTCACCCCCTTTAACCAAGGTATGGACTCCCCAGCGACCCTTGTGGGCTTATATCCGCCACTTCTCAGTCTGACACCCCACAATTAACCACGCTATATACAATGTCCAACCGTTTGCCACGCTGGCTTGTGGTTAGTATAGTTAATGCTTCACAACGATAGCTCGTGAACCGGTCCTTAATTGTCATGAGTACGACCATCAAAACCATGTGCTCACAACCCACCATTAATCAAGTTTTAGTTGGCAAGTTAATTAATTAACCAATCACGATTAGCCATCATGAGCTACCATTAAATGAATAGTAATAAGTGATAGTGAAACATCAGTTATCCCATTAATGTGCTAATGTTATCCCATTAATGTGCTAATGTTTCTAGGCAGGGCTAAGCATCCTAATAGCTTTAGCTAAAACCATATAAAGTTCTAGCTAAGCCAATAATTAACCAGGTGAAAAAGGACAAGTAATCAATAACAATAGGGCTATACCAAAGAGAGTAGGTCATTCCCACCCAGTGACATTCAAAAATAGATGCAATAGTTGAACAGAAACAATAGCTTTAAATAGGTTAAACATTCTCAAAGGAGTGATTTATTATCTAAGTGACTTGCCTTGCAATGATCGATCTTCACTTCGTCTTCTGGAACAAATCCAACACACTCACGAACCTTCGAAACGATGGAAACAACAAGCTAACATGCAAAACGAGGAAAAATACTAATAAAAACCAAATAAATAGTACAAAAAAAACATGTAGAGCATGATTTTAGATGAATTTAAAGACTTGAACGTCCTCATTCGGACCTCATATGAATTAGTTATGATGTTCACAAGATTTAATCCAAATAAACCTATTAAAAAGGATTAAATAGATTTATAACACAATTTAAAAATATTTTTATTAGGTACATCTTGATTTTAGATAAATTTAGCAACTTGAACCACATTAATCCGAATTACGATGAATTAGTTATGAATTTTCTATGTTTAAACAGATTTAAACCATTAACATAATATAATAGAATTATGATGCAATAAGGATTTAATTTTGAATTAAAAAATAGGAATTATTGTGTCACATGGAATTGGTTCACCGTGGACCAGGTGCACGAGACGGTCTACGGAACCGACGGCCGAGATTGGTTTGACTAGTGTTTTGACCGGATCGGACGGTTGATGTGGCAACACGTGGCATAGGTGGGTAAGGTGGCAGCTGAGGTGGCGATGATGTAAAATCAAGGTGTGTTTGATTCTTCTATTGTGATGAACAATTGGCATCTGAGGATATTGGTTTTGATATTTGAAAATTATTGGCGAAGTGGTTTTTCAGATGATTGAATTTTCAGACGGTGAACAGTGGGTCCGGTCAGACCGGGAAGGTGAGGCCGGTCAGACCGGAGGTGTGTGTGCGGTCAGACCGGCCAGCCCGCGGTCTGACCGGTCGATTCTGTGTCGGTTTTGGTTTCGGGTTGTTTCATTGGATATCCGTGGTTAATTTGTGTTTATGACTTCTAGAAGGATACTATGCGTATATAATACTGTTGTGTGCTAACAATGAGTCAAGATTGTGATAGCTTGTGCTCGGATATAGTTTCTTTGTTTGATTCATCTGTAGGTAATCTTTACGTCTCGGGAGAGTATTGCCAGTGATAGATCGGGAGTCAACTTAGAGATAAGGTGACATCCGGACGGTCAGATATCATGCGGGATACTTAGGGTAAAGATTAATGCACATGGTTGGTGATGATTCCATATGGCATACGATGAAGATATTGTGTGCGTATGGGATGTGAAGTCGAATTTGGAAGGAGTCCAAATTTGGTACAATTGGGATATGTAAAGTTGGTTTCTTGTACGGGAAGGTTTCCTAGGTGGATTAGGACTTCTTGTATGAGTTTGGTTCGTGGCTTTAGGCTGCCTACCTCATGTATAAATAGAGAGGGAGGGTGTGACCTCCCGGTATCGGTTTTTGAGAGCTTTGAGTTGAAAGTTTAGTTAGGGTTTTGAGTTTAGCTGAGTTTTTCGTGAGGAGTGCTGTTGTTGCACTTTGTAAACACAGAGAGAAGTAATAAGGTTCTCATCTACTTTGAGAGATCTTCAATTTGTGTTTGCACGGTTTTCGACGGTCTAACCGGCAAGATACTGGTGGTCAGACCGGCGCATCGCAGCGGTCAGACCGGCGGGTACGTGGCGTTCAGACTGGCAATATAGGGCGGTCAGACTTTCAGGTCAGGGAGGTCAGACCTTCAGGACAGGGCAGTCGGACCGGTCGATCTACTTCGGTCAGACCGATCTACATCGAATTTGAGGGTAACTTTTAATTCCGCTAAAAGTTTTGGTTTTTGGGTACTACAACCATTCACCCCCCCTTTGGTTGGCTTAGTTCTTGTTCTTCGATCCTACAAGTGGTATCAGAGCCTCGTTTTCTTCTTTATATTTTCACCGATCTAGAGTTTTAAGCCATGGCTATCAAGTTTTCAACTAAGCCGCATATTTTCGATGGTTCGGATTTTGCTTATTGGTGTGACAAAATGCAATCTTACATTATGGCACAAGATTATGATGTTTGGCAAAAGGTTGCTCTTCCTTATGAGATTCCTGATCAAATTTCTACTGAAGCTTTGAAAACTGAATTTAATAACAATTGCATAGCCCGTAATATTTTGTTTAGTGGAATTTCTTGTTCGGATTTTGATCGTGTGTCACATCTTAAAACTGCTCATGAGATTTGGATTGCTTTGAAAAACTTTCATCAAGGAACTACTAATATTAAAGAACTTCGTCGAGATCTTTTCAAAAAGGAATACATAAAATTTGAGATGAAACCTGGAGAAGCTTTGGATGATTATCTTGGTAGATTTAACAAGATTTTGAGTGATCTTAGATCTGTTGATTCTTCTTATGATTCAAATTACACACAATCTGAGGTTTCTCGCCACTTTTTGAATGGTCTTGATATGTCTATTTGGGACATGAAGGTTACATCGATTCAAGAGTCTGTTGATATGTCTACTTTGACATTGGATTCTCTTTACACAAAACTCAAAACTCATGAGATGAATATTCTTTCTCGCAAGATAGATTCTAAGTCCAGTGCTTTGATTTCTCCCTCGACTTCTTTGGATGTTGGTGCTTCTTCGTCGAACTCTACCACTCTTGCTTTGATTAATGCCATGTCCGATTAACAACTTGAACTATTCAAGGAGGAGGACTTGGTTTTGGCTGCTAACAAGATTTCTCGAGCTGTGAACAATGTCAGGTATAGGAAAAGAGGAGGCCAAACTCGGTGCTTTGAATGTGGCGCACTTGGTGACATTCGTGCACATTGTCCTAAGCTTGGGAGAGGCAAGAAGGAAGACAACGGTGGAGAGAAAACCAAGGACAACAAGCCCAAGTCGAACAGCACATTTAAGGGGAAGAAATCCAAGGATGTGGTTAGAAAGGTGTTGAGTCAAGTCTATGCTGCTTTTGAACCATTAAGCGACATAGATTTTGATAGTGATGAAGACAAGGAGAAGAAACAAAACATCTCCGGTGTTTGCTTCATGGCACGTGGAGAATCGGATTCAGAGTATGAGGACAATGAGGTGATTTCTCTTGAGGAAGCTATTCTTATTTTAAGTGCAAAAAATAAGAAGTGTGAGAAGATGTATTAAAAACAAGAGTTCATGATTGAATCTCTAAAAGCTGAAATTGCTAGATTGAAATCTCTTATTCCTGATAATGATGATTGCAAAAATTGTGAGATCTTAATGAATGAAATTTCAAAGATTAGAAAAATTAATTTTGCTCATGATTTGAAATTGAAATCTTCTTTTACTCTTGGATTTGCTATGTACACACGCACATTAGATGAGTTGTTTTTAACTAAGAAATTATTGAAAAAAATATCAAGTTGCTTTTTATGCTAGTTTGATGTTTAACATGATTTGTGCTAAAAAGTTAAAACAACACAATATTTTGAATTGCTCAACATGTACTCTAAACAAGATGAGGTCGAAAGATGCTTTAGGTCGTGTTGAATATATGGAAGTTATTGTAAAATCTGATGAAGTGCTTTCTTATTCAAAATGTCGTAAAACAAAGGTGTCATGGTAGATTGTGAAAATTGTGTAAGTTTGGAAAAAGAGGTTTCTTATTTGAAAAGTTCTTTGGAAAGATTTTTTTGTGGTAAGAAACAACTTATCATGATTTTGGATCAATCTAAAGTAACTAGCAACAATAGGGGTGTAGGTTTTGATGCTCATGATCATTTCACCAAAAATCAACACAATGTTTTGAAAGTGACTGAACGTGGTGAAATTTTGACAAAACCTAATGTTGTGAAAACAGTTTTTAAATCTGCTGGAATTATGCCCTTTCTTTCTGCTACACTAAAAGAAACTAAAACTAATTTTTCAAAACCATTAAATGCTAGGGAAAAGTATACGTGTTCCTTTTGTGGCAAAGATGGTCATCTTGTTGGTTTTTGCTAAATCTAAGTGGCAAAAATCTGGTTTTTCCTCGAGGAACCCGGTCAGACCACAGTGGGTTGCGCAGTCAGACCGGCGACCGGTCCGACCGGCTACTGAGCGTCGGTCAGACTGGGCTCCGGTCAGACCGGTGGTACAGAAGCGGTCAGACCGGCCCCCGGTCAAACCGGCTACTGTACTTCGGTCCGACCGGCCTCGAAGGAATTTTTCTAAAAATTCTCAAACTATTTTTGCTCATGGATATAATACCCTATTGGATCCACTGGTCGTGTGTCTCAGTACTGGATCCCTAAATTTCTTTTATCTAACCCTAGTACTAAGGCTTCGACATCTTCATGTGTGTAGGCTTTGGTGGCGAGGAAGGAGAACGTGTGGATTGTGGATTCCGGTTGTTCGCGGCACATGACCGGTGATAAAAATTGGTTCTCCTCCCTCAAGGTGGCATCCAAGACGGAATCGATTACCTTTGGCAATGCTTCTACTAGTGCCGTTCTTGCTGCAGGATCTGTCAAGGTAAATAACAAGTTTGAATTGAAAGAACTAGCTTTGGTTAAGGATTCAAAATACAATTTGCTTTCGGTTTCACAAATTGTTGATGAGAATTTTGAGGTTCATTTTAAGAAAACTGGAAGTAAAGTATTTGATTCTTGTGGTGACTCTGTGTTGAATATTTCTCGCTTTGGAAGAGTGTTTGAAGCTGATTTTGAAAATCCTGTTTCACCGGTTATAACATGTTTGGTTGCTAAGTTTAACAAAGATTTGATGTTTTGGCATCGTAGACTTGGACATGTTGGTTTTGATCATCTCACTAGATTAAGTGGTTTGGATCTTGTTCGTGGTTTGCCTAAACTTAAGAAAGATCTTGATTTGGTTTGTACACCGTGTCGTCATGCTAAGATGGTTGCTTCTTCACATGTTCCTATTTTTTCTGTGATGACGGATACACCGGGACAGCTTTTACACATGGACACTGTTGGTCCAGTTAGAGTGCAATCCGTTGGAGGAAAGTGGTATGTGTTGGTTGTTGTTGACGATTTTTCTTGATATTCTTGGGTTTTCTTTATGGCAAGTAAGGATGAGGCTTTTGGACACTTTCGGAGTTTGTATCTTAGATTGAATTGTGATCTTCCGGGTTCTTTGAGGTGAATCAGAAGTGATAATGGTGGTGAATTTAAAAATGCTTCTTTTGAACAATTTTGCAAAGAAAAAGGTCTTGAACATCAATTTTCTTATCCTCGTGTTCCACAACAAAATGGTGTTGTTGAAAGGAAAAATCGTTCTTTGGTTGAGATGTCTAGAACAATGCTTGATGAGTATCATACTCCTAGAAAATTTTGGGCCGAAGCTATTAATACTGCATGTTACATTTCCAATCGTGTGTTCTTGAGATCGAAACTTGGAAAAACTTCTTATGAGCTTCGTTTTGGACATCAACCCAAAGTTTCACATTTGCGTGTTTTTGGTTGCAAGTGTTTTGTCTTGAAATCTGGAAATTTGGATAAGTTTGAGGCACGTTCTACCGATGGAATATTTCTTGGTTACCCCGCTCATTCTCATGGCTATTGTGTACTTGTTTTGGAGACTAACAGAATTGTTGAGACTTGCGAAGTCACTTTTGATGAGGCTAGTCCAGGAACTAGACTAGAAATTGCAGGTACATTGTCATAGGTTAAGGGGGAGGATGGTCGTATTTTTGAAGACGAGAGCGACAACGATGATGAGGTCGACTCGGCTGGTCGGACCGAGCACCAGACCGGTCAGACCGCTGTCACACCTCCGGTCAGACCGGCGCAGGAGACGCGGTCAAACCGGCTAGGGTCATCGACTTCTGGTTCTGTTGATGCTGATCGGGATGGTCCTCTAGAGGCTACAACTTCGACCAGTGAGGGTACAGAACGTGAAATAACTTCAGAAGTCACTGCTCCTTTGCACATTCAACGACATCATCCGCCGAAACAAATTATTGGTAATATAGGTGAGCGGACTACAAGGTATAAGGTAACTACTCATGATGTTTGTGCAAATTCTGCATTTCACTACGTCAGAACCTATATTTTGTAACACAACTTTGTAACACAAAAAGACTTGTGTTACATGAACACTTTGTAGGAACACTTTGCTTTGTGTTACAAGGTGCATTGTAACATATATTCAATGTGTTACAATTGGGTTACATCTAGTAACATTGTTAACGATAGATTTTGGTAATCGACTTGGAAGGGAAAAGGGAAACCGAAGCAGAGAAGAAGGGTTGAGTTGGAGTCGGACCAGGCCTCGTATCGGACTCAGTAACTGTATCGGACTAGGGAGGTGTTGCTATAAAGAGTGTATCGGCCGATACGGATTCAGTGTTAACGTGGGCCGATATGGGTTGTGAGTTGACCGTGTCAGCGTGGGTTTGGTCTAGGCCCGAAATAAGCCTCAAGGAAGTTGCCAAATAGAGATAAAGCTCGGTTTTAGGCAATTGTATCTTGTAAATTAAGTAGTTTAGATCTAATCTGTGGCTTGAGTCTGCCGCAAGGACTTGTTTGTTAGTTGTAGATAAGATCGTGTCCTGCAAGGGTTCTGTTGTAACCTCGGGTATAAATATCCCGATAGTTTGTACATAGTCTATCTCTCTCAATCATTCATACAACCAAGTTAATCTACTTTCGGCGCATCGCCAACCCTCGCAAGAGGTTGAATCTTGATGAGTTCTTGCTTCCCAAGAGCAAGGTAAGAACTCGTACCCGACGATTTACATCGTCGGGGTTAGCGTGTCGCTTTAGGCACGTTAAGCCCTGACGATGTGATCGTCGTTTATCGTGTGATAGTTAATCTTGATGTGGTTTGCTGATTCCATCTTGTCAGCGGTTAACTTGTTTTAGGGTTTATTGCCGGCGATGGTTGAATCGGTTTACTCATTTAGATTATCTAAAGCATTTACCATCCCCAAAAGCCATCGACGGCTTGATTTTCTTTGCGTTAAGTCTTGATTCACACTTTGAGTTGTTATCGACCTTAGTCCTGTTTTGAGATCTAACACAAAGTCTGTCTTCGATTGTAATTAAGGATAGAGCCGGGGTTTCAGCCGGTCTTATTTAATGCATGTAATTATTTATGTTCTTGCATGCGTTTGCCACTTATACATGTGGATCGACGAATATAAACATATCGGTCGTAGAGTGTCTTTAAAGACCTCTTTGAGATTGGTGTATTTATATTAGCTGATCGGCTTGTATAAGTTTATACTAGAGTAATAGCTGGTGTAGTTATCTTTGTGAAACCCTCATCGGCCGATTCCGTTAACTTGTCATATGCATGTTAGTATGGGCCGATGAGATTAGATCTTTTTAATTTACTTATTATGTTGAGTAAGCCGATACAGCTTTGCCCTATCGGCTGGGCTATAACAATGTGACATCGGCCTATCGGCCGATCGACCATTGTTTTCTGACATGGTTTACTCGTTTCTTGTTGATTGCAGATCAAATCAACTGGCACGCTCCGCACACGACTAGGCAAGCCAATTTGGACCTGCGCTAGAGTTAAGCAGATCTCCCAGGCCGCCGTGGAAACGCGGAACCCGTTTTCTTGTTGGGCGGGTCTAAATTCTGTGCCAACAAACATATATCTATGTGTTACCAACACCTACAGTAACACAATATATGAAAAAAGAAAATATAGTTTATTCTTGCCAAAACAATAATATATAGGAGTTGAAAACCAAACCTCGGGGTATACGTGCACACCTCGCAGACGCACTGCACAAACAAACCTTACTCTCTAGTTGAGTGAATATACAATATATTTTAAGAGGCCGAATAATTCATTGGTACATCTGTTTAGTTTTAGGCAAAATTTGCTAAAGGACACTCAAAAAATATGTAATTAGCTGTGGGACACCGCAAAGACATGAATTTGCTTGAGGACACTTGAAAAATATGGTAAATTGCTGCAGGACACTGAATACATTTAAATATAATATCCACCCAATTGATGAGAGAAAAACCACACAAAATGACATTTTTGCCCTTATGTTCTTCTCCCTTCTTTCGGTCTTCTTCCGACGCTCACTTGCAGCGAGCTCCATTGGCTTGCCCATGGCGGACAGGCGCTCGACGTAGGCGACGGTGTGGTCGTGCGGCATGCCGCCGGCACCGGCCTCATCCCCACCCCCAAGCCCCCCGCTGACCGGCGTTGGCTACGAGCTTGACGGACGATGGCAGCAGGCTGCGTAGCGATGAGCACAGCAGCCGCGGCTGGTCCAGGCGCCTCCCCTTGGCGTCGTAGTAGATCACACCGAAGAAGTCCAGAGGCTGGCACCGCTTCCCCATTAGGAAATTACCGCATTTTTGAAGTGTTCTCGGGCAAATTCATGTCTTTGTGATGTCCCACGGCTAATTATACATTTTTTAGTGTCCTGTAGCAAATTTTGCCTTAGTTTTATGAAGACCCATTAAATTAGCTTTCCAAAGGCCAATTGAATTAATATTAAATTAGTTTTTAAAAATAAAAATTTAGTTTAAGAGACCGAATGATCCATTGGTACACTTGTTTATATTTCTAAAGCCCATTAAATTAGCTTTGCAAAAGCCCATTGAATTAATATTAAATCATTTTTTAGACCCGTTTAATCAATAAAGCTAAAAAAATTGCTAGAGTTAGGAATTGATCTTAGAACCTCATGATTTCATTGTGACTCTCAACCACCAAGCTACTCAATACTGCTTGTTTTAAAGTGACTTACAGTTTTAATGTATGATCCTCAATGTGGTCATAAATAAACACATCATGTTACTTAATGTTTTTATATAATCCAAGGTATAATACTTGTAGACTTACTGTTTTCTTTTTACTACATCGTGAACTTTTAAAAAATGATTATTTGTTGTTGCTTTGTTCGTCCTCCTTGATGTACCTAAAATTTCGAACTATTTATCCTTGACTTTGTGCTATTTTTGTCCAACGACATTCTGAACAATTTCAAAGGTTAGTCTTCAAAAATAGTTTTGCTCTTTGTCAAATGATACTGTGCACTAGATTGCTTTTTCTTAGACTTGTCTACATTTAAAAAAATATGTAAATTGTCTACTAAGGCCCAATACGTTTTATTGCAAGATGGTGAGAAAATATGACATACGGAGGGATCGAACTCAGCTGCCAGCATGAAAACCGAGCGCTACTACCAACAAGATAGCTAGCACATGCTAATTTAGAGGAGATATGCATGGTAAATAAACCTTCCGATTCAGCACCTGGACCGGCTGAACAAACGGTTGGACCAGTGACCCAGTGAACCAGGTGCTCGATCTCGCTTTTTTTACTATGCTGCTAACATGTGAAAAAAAGGACATCATTTATTAATATGATGTACAGTAATTAACATATACTCTACCTCTAGCATAGTAGTGGAACTCTAATAAACCGTATATGTATGTCTATAGAAAATAATTTAATGGCAGGAAATACAAGACAACAATAGGGTCATAACATTAAAAGCTAATATGCTGAAAATAAGGCACCATAGAAATCATAGAGTTAATAACATTATTACATGACTTATCATTTAACGGTATAAAAATCAAAAGTTCGTACACAATGAAGAATTTCCTTAGTGTGCTACCTAGAGAACTAAACAAAATTATAACTGAAATCTGCAGAGAGGTTGGCAAAGCAAGCCTTCACTTGAATTTTCCACCTTAACAAACGGATGGACCTGAAAATAAACATAATGTACAGCTATGAAAGATAATCCATATCAACATAGAGATTAAGGAAATATTAAACCAAGTCAAAGCAAGAATATAATGACTAATGTAAGCCCATAATTTAACAATACACGAAATATTTGCAAGATCAACATATTGGAAACACTTGCCTAGAACTACTATTACATTTCCTAACAGAACTAATCAACTGAAATGTTTGAGAGCATCAAGCAAAAAATGCACATACCGTGAAGTAGCCAAATAAACAAGGAAAGAAAATAATTACCATCCACTATGATTCATTATTCAAAGCACTGTTATTAGCATCCACTGTTGTTCCTTCAACATCTGTTCTAACCCATTGTTGATAATTGTTTGCATCATTGAACATCGCTCCAAGATGTGAAACATGGAATGGCTCAAATGATGTGTCACCTGTCCATTCTTCCTCACCAATGTCATATATATCCCTTGGTTTGTTCTTCTTTACCACGGACCATCCAGGATTCAATGGGTCATCAACATAAAATACTTGATCTGCTTGGTTAGGCAATATGAAAGGCTCGTGCTCAATTTTTTCTCCCGTATGTATGAGATGTAAGAAGTTAACAAGTGTGTAACCATACTTATCTTTTCAAATCCCTTTTCCAGAAACAACATCAACCCATTCACATTTAAAGAGTACCACTGAAAATTGTCCAGAGTAATTGAGCTCGATAATATCAACGATCCTACCATAGTATGTCAAATCACCTAAAACAGGATTTGTGTCACTTGATTTAGTATAGCTAGATGTTTTCGCAGTTAGAACAACTCCACTATTTTGTGTCACCCCATCCAAATGTTTGGGCCTAAACCGAAAGCCTCGAGTATTAAAAGCAGGGTATCTTTTTGCTGGTCCAATTGGGCCACGGGCTAGCCATCTAAGATCACTTTTTACACTGCAGATGCCATGTTTTCCCTCCAAGTACATTATCTGTATAGTTAGAATTAATTTAGTCATGATTGCAGTTCTTGATATAAATCATGTGAAAATGACACTTACATGAGCTTTAAACCATTCATGGAATTTCTCATTTTGTGTACGCTCGATAATATTTGGGGTGATACGGCCCCGCCGATATGTTTTTCTAATCTCCTCAGCGTGCCTTCTACAAAAAGAAAAAAATGTAATGAATTCTCTTTTCAAAAAGAGTTAAGCTAACAATGTATATGAGCTTGAGATAATACCGAAGGTATGGATTGACATCTGGGCAATTGGAAAGCACATATCTATGTGCCTGGATTTTAGCCAAACCCCTTATAACATAACTTCTAGGCTTGCCGAGAGGTTTTCCAGCATGAGGAAAAAGATTTGGTTGATGTTCATCATCAAGACAAGCAATGGATTCATTGTTATCATCATTTCGTGAAGGTTGGTTGTGCTTTGTCTCAAAACCTTCAATATATCTTGAACAAAATGTCATACACTCATCTGCCAAATATGCTTCAGCTATACATCCCTCAGGATGCGCTTTATTACGCACATATGACTTCAACACACACAAATATCTGCATAAACATGGAAATGAGAAAAAAATGTTAAGAAATATATATTGGATAACAAATTCAATTGTATTTGTAATATAAACATACCTTTCCACAAAGTACATCGATCAATAACACAAAGGACCTCCTATTTTAGCCTCAGTTGCTAAATGAGCAACTAAATGCACCATAACTGTAAAGAGTCCAGGAGGAAATATCATCTCCATACAACATAATGTCATTTTAATTTGTTCATCCAACTTCTGAAGCACATCTATATATAGGACTTTTGCACTTAATTCTCTAAAATAACCACATAGGTCAAATAATACGGAGGTAACATTGTCTGGAAGCACACCTCGCAAAGCAACAGGAAGAAGTTGTTGGATTAGAATATGGCAGTCATGACTTTTAAGTCCTGAAATTTTTCCATGACCAACATTTACACATCTTGATATGTTTCCCGAGTAGCCATCCGGAACTTTAATATCATGGAGAACTTTACAAAATTGTTGCTTCTCATTTTTAGACATTGTGTAGGTAGCAGGAGACAAGTAATACGTATTATTAGCTTTTTTTAGAGGATGCAACCCTGGCCTTATATTCATTTCTTGCAGGTCTAGCATGCCTGTAAATTATCCTTTGATTTGCCTTCCAGTCCTAGAAGTGTCCCATATATATTATCACAAACATTCTTCTCTATATGCATTACATCAAGATTGTGGCGTAGTAAATTGGACTCCCAATAAGGCAAAGAAAATAGTCCACTAACACATTTCCATGTTTTTGACTTCTCAAAATCATTAATTGCCTTTATTTTACTAAGAATTGCAGTTTCAGAATATGCAATAGGCTCTGGTCTATTTTCTTCGGTTCCATCAAAAGAAATACGATTGTAGCGGAACTCATGGTCTGGGGGTAGAAAACGACGATGTCCCATGAAAGAATACTTGCAACCATGTACCAAACATTTAGAACATGTTTCATCACAACATGTAATACATGCAAATTCACCATTTACGCTATATCCTGCAAATATCCCAATTCTAGGGTAGTCACTAATTGTGAACAATAATATAGCACGGAGTTGAAACATCTCATCTTGAGATGCATCATATGTGGGGGTTCCAACCTTAAACAAATTTATCAACTCTTCATAAACTGGCTCCATAAATACATGAAAATCCTTTCCAGGGTAGGATGGCCCTGGAATTATCAGAGCAAGCATAAGAGAGGATGCTTTCATGCATAACCATGGAGGAAGGTTATAGGGAACTAAGATGACTGGCCAACAACTATAAGTCGAACTCATCGTTCCAAATGGATTAAACCCATCACTAGCCATTGCAAACCTGATATTTCGAGAATCTGATGCAAAGTTAGGGTAACTAGAATCAATGTCTTTCCAAGCCTCTGAATCAGTTGGATGACGCAATGCATCATCCTTTGTACGACCCTCATCATGCCACCTCAATGCTATAGCTGATTCCTTATGCATAAATAACCTCTTAAGCCTTGGCTTAATTGGGAAGTACCGTAAAACTTTCCTTGGGGTTGCCCTTCTTCTTTCCTTCTTTGTTAAAGTAGTTTTATCTTCTTTGTTTTTCCACCTTGAAGTTCCACATTTCGAACAAAAGTCATCATTTGCCTTGTCTTTTCGGTAAAGTTGACAGTTGTTTGGACAAACATGAATCTTGACATAATTAAGTCCAAGCTTTCCTATTATCTTCCTAGCCTCAACAAATGTTCTAGGTAAACTCTTACCATTTGGAATTGCTTGTTGCAGGATCGCTAGCAAATCATTTAAAGATTTATTACTCCACTTGTTAGTGGATTTTATGTGAAACAAGACTACAAGGAATGAAAGCCTTGTAAGTTCACACCCTTCCCATAAAGGTTCATGAGCATCTCGGAGCAAGTCATAGAACGCTTTTGTTTCAGAGTCTGGCCCACTATTAGAAGAATTTGGTGCATCATAATCATTCACTGGAGGGCTGCTGTCTGTGTTTCCAAAAGCATCTTGAACTAGCTGGTGCATATTATTATCCAGTCTATTTTGTGATTGTGTTTCCCTATTAGCAGAGATGAATGATGCAGTTTCACCATGACAACCCCAAGGATTATAACCAAGTAACATTCCATTACACACTAAATGATCATACACTTCATCACGCCTTAGTAACCACTTATTAACACCTTTCAAATTCTTGATTATTTTTTTTAGATGGAAGGTCTAAAGTCAAGAAGAGTAGTCATGGTCTTGTTCTCTGCTACATAATAAATTTCTAATGCACCTCATCCGTTCATTGAAATACAGCTCCGTCTACAGTTTAGATGACAGCTCTATAGAAGAAAAACTAGTCTTCAGTATTGAATTTTGATATTTAGTAACAATATGCAGCTACTTGATATACTGTTTGTCCACATACACATTTGTCCAAATAATCTGTACAGGTTAAAATGCCATATGATTTCTGATTCTTATTGTGAACTCAATTATTTCGGGTTATGCTGCTGGCAGTTCTATCTTGCTGGTTGTGTCAAACTGTCATTTTAGATTAAACTGCAAATCTATTTTCTATGAATTAACAGAGCTCTTAATGTTTTGCAAGCCAGTCTTCGGTATTGACTATGAGCAATGGATCTTGACTCTTTATAATGTTGTGCAATCTAGAACTTTGTAGTTGGTCAAGGGTCAATTGTAAATAAAAATCTTCTCCATATATTTTTTCTATAAGTTTGCAGTATTTCTATGACATGGTGATATCAATTATAAACCAAGTGGTAAAAAGATATTCAAAAGTTCAGTTACATTTCATTCAGTGTACATTAATTATTGTCTCGTATATTCTGCAATTAATCAATTGTATAGTTTTACAATCTTTTACTCCTTGTCATACTGCCCAAGTAATTTTTTATATAACAGTCATACTTCCATTAGTACAGAGTCCATACATAAAGATGACTTCATGTTCTTTACAAAAACTCATTACAGGGACAAATGGGAAGAAAGAAACGGTTAAATATAGTGCAAAGCAGCCTTCAATATTGCAGTGGAGAGGGCACTAGTAATGAACATTCCTCGCCACAAGTTGGGCCTCCTGAAGCATTTGAAGACGATGGGATCCATGATGAGCAGCAAGATGATGGGACCTTGAATATGTCAGGTACAATTGTAACTAGACAACCAAAATTAGAGATTTCAGTGATGAGAGTATACTGTTCTTGTAGTTACTGAGCTTGCCCAAATAATTTTACAGGAGAAGATGATGTGAAAAAGCGTGGAGCGACTATGTTACCGTATGTTTGGGATCTTCCAGATGGGAAATGCATAGTTGTAAAATGCATCAATCTAGGGCAACCCATCGGGGCGGAAGGTGGGTTGTTAGGACAATTTTTGGGCACAATAGCAAGAAATGGAAGCTACTGTCCACTAGATAAGAAGACCTGGAGAAAAGTCAAACAAAACAAAGGAGATCTGACAATACTTCAATTTGTACAGGTCAGTCTAATGCTAAAGATTGCATAAATACAATGTTCTGAACTTGTTGAATTACTAGTCACTTTCTAGTCGTCATCTTCTGCTCACCTAACAAAACATTTATGTTTTATTGATATGACCTGACATTTTCTTTAATTCATTGTTCCTATAAAATTTTAGACAAAATACCCTCATTCGTGTGAGAAATGGATACTGAAATCAACTGGAAGAGATTGGAGGCGATTCAAGGCAACACTAAAGAAAAATCAGTTTAATCCTAAGAAGAAGCGTTCTTCTCTCTATAAGCTTTGTCCAGAGGATGTAGAGAAAGACCAATGGGAAGCACTTGTCAACTATTGGAAGTCAAAAAAAGGAAAGGCAATAATTCTACAACAAGATTTGTACTGTAGCCTCATTCACTTAGATATTGTGCTAGTGTTAATGAGTCAAGGAAGTGTGAATTCATCAATAATACATTGTTTTCATAATAGATCCTTAGTGAGAAGAACAAAAGAAGTCGTGCAATGTTGAAGAACACCCACTCGGCAGGAACAAAGAGTTATGCTCGTTGGTCTGAGGACTTGGTGAGTCTGTTCTGTTATATTCTATTCCATATGGTTGTTTGGATGAGGTTAATAAGAGATCAGTTTTTATAGAAAATGCTTTAGAAGGATTATTTTTTGACTGAAATTTAGAAGGATTATTTTTGGAAAAGTAGTTTTAGTTTGCTAGTCTATTATTTGGATATTTATCTATTTATTTGGAGAAGAAACATGAAACAATTATTCAAGGCTAACTATCTTTCGTTGAGAAAAAATAAAACCACTGTCCTTAACATGATTGTCAACCACATGGCAGCAAGCTATGAGCCCATGATTGCCATTACCATATGGTCACTTTGCTACTTGTATGTTCTATTTCCTCTTGCTGAATTAACCTCTCTGATTTGACCCCTTGTCGCATTCAGAGGTGCCGATGCATTGCTAATTGCTACTAGGTACCGTCTATGAATTTGTGGTACAGTTGGCTTCTGCTAGCTTTTAACTTGCAGATCCTAGGCTTAATTAACGTGTCATTGCAATCATAATTGGGATGGAATCCATGATGGCCGCCTCTACCTCTGAATAGGCTACATTCACCTCTGTATATCTGGTTCTAGTAAAACAGGAGATCCAAAGAACCCCTATATTGCTTTGCTTTATTTGTAACACCTTCCATTTTCAGAGACAAGATGATCCAAATAAGAAGCAACCACATAGAGCAAAGGTTTACCTAGCAACTCACAAAAAAAGGGGCAATGATAAAGATAAACACATGGTATGCTACATACACATAATCCTTTCTTTAGTATAGATTCAGTGCTTTCTGTACTTGGCAGTATGCATGCATTATTCATTTGTAGGCTGAATTGGAGAACCTTGTTGAAGAACAACCAGAATTAGCACAAAATGATCAGGGAAAAGTTGCATGGGAAGGTGACGCTCTACATCAAGTATTGGGCGAAGAAAAACCTGGCCAAGTGCATGGGATGGGATTGCTTCCTATTCCTAAACAAGTTTATGGCCACACATCACATCATCTCAAAAACATAAATATTACTACAGTGGATCACTCATCAGATGAAGACATGGATGTTAGACAGGAACTAAGGGAGTTAAAGGAACTGTTGAAAAAACATGATAAAGTAATTGAAGAGCAACAAAACAAGGAGACGTGCAACGGGAAAAGTGGACCAACTAAGGTAAATATGAGTTATTTATCTATCCTTCACGTAGAACTTTAACTTAATCTTTAGTTCATTTATGTAGGTAAACTATCAAAGAGCTTATGATGGTAATGTTCAAGAACAAGCAATAAGAACTAATAGAAAGGTAGTGTAAAAATACAATCCTTAGTGGTTTTATCATCAAATTATGTACAACAGCATTTAAATTTGTAGAATTGTGCAGAGAATTCAGTGCAATGCACGTGAACAGGATGAATCAGAGAGTGAACAAAGAATTGCATCAATGGTATATCTCAACAATTTTTTAAATTCCCTTTAAACACTTTATGCATATGCTAATATACATTTTTATTTGTGTTTTACCATTCAACTATAGAACAAAAAAAGGCACAGGGAACAATTGAACATACATGAGAACACTGATATGGAGCATTTAGGCTATGAGGTGAGACTTTGTTATTTTTCATTTCATCAAGATACAACACATTTTTTTAGATGTTTTATATGAATATATCATGGAAATTGCACTAGGTGGATCATAACCACAAGGAATTACCAAGCCAGGATGACTCATCATCACTCTATGCTCATGATTTTCGACAGGAGGTAATTCTTACCCACTAATAAATTTCCTGGTTAATCAATGTGTTATGTCTATGTCAATATGTGAGATATTTGTGTACTGTACACATGCTAAGAAAGATGATGCTAACATTTGTCACCACTGAAAATCTAGTGCTAGTAATAGTTTTAGTATGTATGTCATGCTTTGATGTAATGATGAAATCTGATTTTAGACCATTGATATATCATTTAATCTTGATTGACTTTTAGTAAAGAGTATTGTACATTTTAGTAAAGCAAGGTATGTCCATTTTTCTCATGTTTTCCGCCCCTTTGTTGCTGCAACTTTGTATTTTATTAACTATTCAATTGCTCTAAATGAAATTGTGTTCAAAGTTAAAAACTTAAAGTGATGTCAAAATTTAAAATTTTCTAACCTATATATTTGTTTCTAGAAAAAACAATATAGTTTTTAGCTAGCAGAATTATAGGATGTAACACAACTTGTCCCCTTGTAGGTGAATAAACAAAAGCAGCAAAAGCTACAAAAGACTATGAATAGTAGAGAGAAAAATGATGGTCTGAACAAGACTACACATCCCGTGGTTTCAAACAGGATGCATTCTTCTGTTATGAAGGTGGATAAAAATTATGTACTCGAATAGTACAGTTGGATTCTTGTTTATGCAACTAATCGGTGATTCTTATTCAATCCTACTTGGTACCACTGTAATTTTGATCAGTGCAAAATATCCTAACAAAGAACTTGTGGCATATGCTACTTTTCTGAGTAGTAACCCAAGAGAGAAAGTGGGTGGTGTTGAGATAGGTAATCAATTCACAAAAGTGGTTGTTAATCATCCTCTTCAAGAAAACGAGGAGCTAGTAAGGCCAATGAAGCATTGCAAGACAATTGGTGATGTCCATGCTGAAGGAATCTCAATTGCTTGGCCTTCAATTTGTGTAAGCATGCATGCATATACAATATCTTTCTACACTTTGATGAATAATTAATATCATATTATGCCTTTGCTATCATGACAAGTAATAATGTTTTTTTTGCAGATTCAAAAGATCAATGGTTGAATTGTCATGATTCGGTGGCCTCCTCAAGATCTAATCAAGAAGCATGGGAATTCATAGAGATTAGATAGCCATAGATATATTTTCTATATTTTGCATTTTTCATGTAGCTAGTTGCCTAGAATATGTACTCTTTTTAAAAGACCTTCGTTATGGATGCTATGGAATGATGTAAATAGTACTTATATTTAAATTTCCTTATTGAAATTCAATATGTTATCTACTCATTTGTAGTCATTGTCCTCGTGTGATGTCTTGCTAATTCCTTTTCCAAAGTTTGTGAAGATAATATGGACCAGTTTTCTATTATAATAATATCTAATTAAAGACACTGATAGTCATGTATTATTACTATGTTGTTATATATAGAAAGGTGTTACAAGTTTGTTGCTAGAACTAGAAAAAATATGTTACTAACAGTGTTGCTATAAGTGCAAAAAGGTGTTACTATAACTTTTTGGTAACACATTTTTCTTATTTTTAAGACCATCTACATGTGTTACAGTATACTCAATTATAGTAACATAGGCTATAGTAACATTACATAAAAATGTTTCTGTAGACCCTAGTAACACATTTCGAGGTTATAGTAACACAAAAATGTGTTACTATAAACTTGTCCTGACGTAGTGAAAATACGCTGCAAGGATCACAACTTATAAGATGGGTGTAATTAATTTAGTCACTCATCTTATAAATTGCTCAAATGAACCACTCAATTTGCTCCAAAAGTGCAAATCTAGTAAAAAAAAAGCCATGTGTATGCCTTATGCCAAGGTGGACGCCATGTGGCACACATGACAATCGATCGGTTAGCCAAAGCAATACCATTATCTAAAAAAACCATTCTACTCTTTTATTCTTCTATAATCTAATTAGTCCATTAGATTTGTCATTATGCCCGTGTGATACACCACGATCTTAGATTGTCAGATCCGGTGAAACTTGATCTCCGAGTCACAGCGACAGCCTATGGATCAATCCATCGCCGGAGAAATTAACGATGCTGGCGCCAACGACGGCGAGCGCTCCATTTGATGGCATCGAGCCTGCGTATTCTCTGTTTATTGTTACGCTGGATTAATCCATGTGCATCTGGATTTTTTCCCTGTTTATTGTTTAATCCATCACCATCAGCACCGGACTAATTGGAAGTGTCTTTCTATTGTACTTTTGTTTAATCCATGGCCATGAGCACAATCGCAACTAGCAAAATGTCCACGGGCAATTGTCATTGTGCATCCATTATAGGCATGGAAGATTGTATACATGGTTTTAGAACGAGGGAACAAAACCACTTTAGTTCCCAGTTTAAATAACAAGTAACTAAAAATCCTTCCACGAGTGGAGCAGTATAGCTTTGGAAAATAAAAAGAACACGTGGGCTAATCTGCAAATATATCTTTTATTATCTCGTCGTGTCGACGTGACATCCAACTTGGCATAAACGTCATATGTGACGTGTTTTAGACTTGATTTACGCTCCAAACAAATTGAGTGAGTGGCTACCCATTTTACTCGTTTAATATTAACATAATATGTGATTATTTTACCTAATGCTAATGTAACCTTCAGAACAAAGTTCTAACAAAAAAAATCAATTAGAACATAGATATGCTACTCATCATCTAAAAGTTAGGTACTCCATGTGTATAATTAATTTAACCACGCACTGCATTGACAAATAAAAAAATAATTTATTTGCTTCGGAAAGATCAAAATGTTAAAGCTTTTACTGAAATTTTATTGTTTATCATGGAACTAATTAGAGTTTGTGATAGTATTGTCAGTTATGATATAACCATCTAAAACAATACTGTTGATGACACAATTTCCAGCGAGGCTATTGGCCATGAAAATACTTCATACGTCAGGACTATTGAACAGATATTATAGCTGTTGGAGAAAACTGCAGATGTTGTAGTGGCTGGTCGCAAGCCAACCACTAAAATGCACGTTACCGTTCACTCTTGTGTAAGAGAAATTTTGTAAACCTCATCTCTCTCTCTCTCACACACACACACACATACATATACATATATATATATATATATATATATATATATATATATATATATATATATATATATATATATATATATATATATATATTATAAGCTATTATCGGGAGTAGCTACTTCCTTCCGTTTAGCGGGTCGGATTGGTGAACGATCCAATAACCAGTTCGCATAATGGGTTATTTAATTAACCGATTAACTAAATAGTTTATTGGTGCATTATCAGTTGCCTGCAAACAAACTCCGATATCTTCTCGGGAAGAATAAGTTCATCTCAACAGAAGCACGCATGGATATATCTGTCGTAGAAGTTAGTAACTTGTTAGTCGTTAAACAAAATTTGTATTGGTTGTTCTCAAATCCCAACATAATATCTTCTGCACATCCACAATATGCAGAAGTGTTTCTGCATGCTTTTTATTAGTGGATTTCCAATTCAACGGCAGAAAATATATCTCAACAGAGAATGACAAAACATCAACTGAAAAAATTTCTCGAATATCAAGTGCATGCAGAACCAAAACCTTCTGCTTCTTAGCTACTACTACGTGATTAGGTACAAACAACTATATGTTAGGAAGGTTGGATCACCTTATGCTCGTAATAGTTCTACCCATCGCTGGTTTTGCAGGCTGTATGCATTGATATGCACGGTACTAGAAAAAGAGCAGAACATCACCTCGGTTAAGAGAAGAACATCAATTTAAAAGAGAGCAGAATATGACTTAGCTATTTTGGGACAAGAAAATCAATTTGGGAGGGAGCAGAACATTAGTTAGCTGGGTTCATATTTGAACTTTGAATTAATGATCTTCTGCTCTCCTTTTTCAGTTCATATTATGCTCCTAAATTTCTACACGTAATAGTGTAGGATCGAACAATAAAAACTAAGCCAATCAGAAAGGATGAATAGTTAGAGTACCCAAAAAACCCAAAACTTCCGCGGAATAAAAATTACCCTCGTTATCAACAGTGGTCAGTCTGACCGGAGTTGATCTGCCGGTCTGACCTAGCAAAGACCTCCGGTCTGACTGACTTTGATACTTCGGTCTGACAGCCCAATTCGCTGTCGTCGTCTGTCGCCGTCACCGGTCTAACCGTTATAGCCTTGCCAGTCTGATCGGTACGATGTCACCGGTTTGATCGCCAGTGTCTCGTCAGTTGGACCGCCACACCCGAGCAAACACAAATATAAGATATCTCAAAAGTAGATTAACCTTTATTGCTAATATATGTGTTTACAAAGTGCAACAACAGCACTCCTCTCAAAAATCTCGACTAAACCCTAAACCCTAACTTTTCTCTAAACTTAACTTACACAAAATCGATACCAAGAGGCCTCAACCTCCCTCTCTATTTATACCCATAGATCCACAGCCTATAGTCACGAATCCAACTCATACAAGAAGTCCTAATCTCTTAGAAAACCTTCTCGTACAAGAAACAAACTTTACAAAACCAATCATACCAAATTTGGACTCCTTCCAAATTTGACTCGTCATCCCATACACACACAATATCTTCATCATATGCCATATGGAATCTTCACCAACCACATATGTTGATCTTTAGCCTAAACATCCTGCATGATACCCTGATCGTCCGGACGTCATCTTCTCCCAAGTTGACTTCCGATCCATCACCGGCAATGCTCTCCTGAGACATCAAGACTCACCTATACATGCATCAACCAAGAAATTATATCCGAGCATAAGTTCTCTCCAACTTGACTCAATGTTAGCACACAACAGTATTACATACGCATAGAAATCATCTCGAAGTCATAATCATGAATTAATCACAGATATCCAAAGAAACAACATGAAATCAAAACGGTCTGATCGCGCAATATACGCCAGTCTGACCCGCAACACCTGCTCGGTCTGACCGGACCATCACAATCCTGTTCACCATCTGAAAATCACACATCTTCAAGACCACTTCTCCAATAATCGCCAAATATCAAAATCAATTATCTCACATGCCAATTGTTCGTCATGAAATACCAATCAAACATATTTTGATTTTACAAATAGTTTTACTAATCGCTAGTTCTGCGGCCTGCATGTATTGATATGCATGGTATGGGAACTAGAAAAGGAGCAGAACATCAACTCTTAGGAGCAGAACATCAATTTGAAAGAAAGCAGAATATCACGTAGCTAGATTGGGAGCAGAAAATTAATTTGGGAAGGAGCAGAACATCAGTTAGCTAGGTTCATATTTGAACTTTGAATGAATGATCTTCTGCTCTTTTTTGGTTCATATTCTGCCCCTAAATTTCTGCTCATAATAGTTCTAATAATCGCTAGTTTTGCGGCCTGTATGAATTGATATGCACGAGAGCAGAACATCACTTGGCTAGGTTAGGAGCAGAACATCAGTAGCTCTTTTTTGGAGAAGAACATCACTTTTCTATGAACTAATGATCTTCTGATATTTTTTGGTTCATGTTCTGTTCCCAATTTTCATGTTAATATTATGCTCTAGAAGATCTTCTGTTGCTCTTATTCACATTTATAGTCTACTACTACTAGTACCAATCTTGTGTAACGATAGAAGGGTATAAAATATTCTGTCTTTTCTTCCCTGCAAATCCTTTCTATGAGTAGATGGAGTTTGTTTGTTCTGCCTTCCAAAAATTCAAATGACCATGCAACTTGTTGAGCGTTTGCCGCCGCAAATACAGCAGTTAATATGTTTCCATTTAATAAATACAGTAGCAAATACAACTCGTTAATGAATCGGTTTCCGGTTTCTGAAGGAGCAGAAGATGGACGCAGGGCAGAAACTCATACGAATGAATCTGTTTTGCGTGCAGCTGCTAATCAAGCAATTTATTAAACTAACAAACTATTTTATAAATTTATCTCATTGGATAATTACGACTGCATGCCAACCGTTTGTTGGATCCTTGATTATTCTCATAAATCCAATCCGCCAGGAGGAATTATGATGCAGATGAACGGATTACTAGGGAGTAACTACTCCCAGCGCTGCGCTCACCTCACTGGCGAGCATCCGACACTCTCTGCATTCCTCTCTAACTTCACCACTCCTGCTTATGGTGGACGCCGACCATCATAGGCAGGCACCTGCAAGGAGGTCTTTGTGTGCGGAGCTGGACGATGGGCACACGCTGCATGCCGTCGTCGCCGGTCTTTCCTTATCGCCTTCCTTCAAATCCGTTGTCCTGCATCTCCTGCTTCATCCTTGTCGCCATCTCCGATGCCTAGGACGTATGGTGGGAGGTCAGGCATGCCGTATCCTGCTGCCAAACCAACACCTACTCCAACATCGCAGCCATCCCCACCCAGCCGCCGCTGCTGCCTGGTTCGTATCGCCATGAGTGGATCTAGTGTCGTCGGTGCCCTCTTTGGCATTGTGGCCCTCCTCTTAGGGGATCACGCGCCGCTGGATCTGCGGCTCCGCCGTTGACCACCACGTTGCCTCCATCCCACGACGGCGATCCCCTTATCTTCAACGCGTCAAAGGTCTCCTGCAGCTGCCGTTCACGGTGTAGTCGAGGAAGCACCGGCGACCTTAGCCGCTGGCCCCTTCCTCCCCAGGCGGCGCCCTCATGGAGGGGAGGTGGATGCCGATCTTGACCGTGCCCGACGTATCCCGATGCTCGCCGCCCGCCGTCTCTTCATGGGCCACTGCGGCGCCGATCTCCTGCCCGCTTGCTCTGGTCACTGGCGGAGAGACCCGATCCAGAAAATACGGAAAAAAAGGTAAAGAGATCTAATGATTGGTTGTTACACTGTAATAAAAATGGGTATAAATAGAGGTGGGATACAATAGTAAAAATATTACTCCATTGATGATGGTGGAGAGGGGGCCCTCGTGAGATGAGTAGTGGGAGTAGAAAAATTACTGATCATATCAAGAGAGAAATGGATAAGGGATCAAAGAAAGCTTGAAAAGTATCACGAAGCTTCGTAGCACACTACGTGTCATGTAGTAGTTCTCTTTTTTATATATATATATATATATATATATATATATATATATATATATATATATATATATATATATATATATATATATATATATATAATATATATATATATATAAAAACGTATTATTTCATTTGCTTCATGAAGTGTCACAAACAATCTGCATGTACCAATCTTTATAGGTACTAAGTTTTTTAGTATCTAAGTTTGGAGGGGAGGTATGAGACGAACCAAGACAACATGGGTACAAAATGCTTAAAGTGTCAACGGCTACTGATTTTATTCTTCGCCAAACAGCTAAATGTTCAGTATTCTTTTCATTGTCCTTTCATTGCAGGAACCATTGGAATGAGCTGGTGCTACATAGGTTCTTCATAGATTGCTGCCATGAAAGCTGCCATGTGCCGGTTTATCCGCTGTGAGGTCTGCTACGAGACAGGTAATTTTTTTGATCCTGAGACCGACGTTGCCGCATATCAGCAGCATTATATATAATTCACTGCTAGGGCAGTCTACCATTGTGAACACTTCAACTCCAGATTTTCTCTCTTCGTATCCATACATTTTCTATGACTGAACTGTGAACAGAATGTTGTAAATTGTATTTTCTCATGTACATGATCAAAACATTAGGTTGACAGGTGTTGTAAATAGAGGATCACTTCCTCTTTTTCTATTTGACATATGTGATGAGATAATATATTCAGTTCTGAGATGAATCAGTGTATTTTCTGCTTAATTGTGGATGCTATTCTGTACAGAAATATGATATTTATGGATTTGATTAATTTTACGGTCGGATACACACAATACCAGCACGCATTAATCGTAATGTCCAGGCGGTCCTCTGTATTGGGCAGGGCGAGCAGGGCGATGGCCCTGGCCCCCCGACAGCTGAGGCCCCCAGCCGTATGAATCAAGCATCCATAGTCATACTCACTAAGTCACTGGTACATATCCTCTCATCTATGATGGGCCCTCATATGTCTAGACTTCGTATGCCGTCAGAACAAAATCATCTCAATTGGACCAAAATTAACACCGTTGTAGATGTACTCGTTCGAGGTGCATATACCTATAGCCCATCACCGATGACACTCATCTATGACAAGCACAAGGTTAGGCCTGATTGAGATTACCTCCACTATATCAATCGGGCCCAAGTATAAAGCCCGTCACAGATGAGTGTCATCGGTGACGGGTTTCAAATAAGGCCCGATTGAGATTTGTTTAAACACCCGTCACCGATGATACATATCGATTATGGGCTTTCTTTTACGCCCGTAAGAGATAACTGTGCACCTTTTAGAGATGTCGTTTATGTGGCCCGATTGAGATATATTTTGCACACTATAAATACTCTACTCGACTGTTGTCTGAAGTTATCCCACTGTTGACTATTTTGGTGAGAGGTTGAAGGGGCGTATTTTTGTATTTTTTTCAAAGAAAAACAGGAAAATCTTAAAGTAAATAGTACTTATTAATTTAGTAATACTTATCTCATGAGATGTTAACTAATATTTTGTTTTTTTTTGCAGTGATGGATCGAAATTGGATGTATGCGACTACTTTGAAACGTCATTGCAAGGAGTATAGAGATGGCGTATTAAGTTTTATGAACGTTGGGTGAAGCATGGAGAGCAAGAATCGGAAAGTGGTGCAGTTACAGACAGAAGTGGTGCAAACAATCATGAAGAAGGAGATGAAGATGAGCATGACATGTTTATACCATCTTCATTGGGCTGTGAAATGGTTGATGTGGATCCTGATCTGCTGCAAGACATGTTACGTGATGTTGAGAATCCAACTTACAACGAGAGAGATTCCATGAAGTTCAGCAGGTTGGTCAGTGACTCAAAGACACCTCTATACGTCGGATGCAAACCAAAACACACCAAATTATCAGCTACCTTGGACCTAATGAAGCTGAAGGCAAGTAGTGGATGGACAGACAAGAATTTCACAGATCTTTTGAGAATATTGAAGGCCATGCTTCCTGAAGAGAACACATTGCCCGAGACAACACATGAAGAAAAGTAGGTTCTGTATCTCCTGGGGTTAGAGGTCTGTAGAATTCACGCTTGTCCTAACGACTGCATATTGTACGACAAGCAATATGCGGACTTAAATGTTTGTTCTGTCTGCAAGGCTTCTCGATACAAGTGAAAGAAAAGTGTGGGGAAGGGAAAGAAGTCAAAGCGGGATGGTCCGACGAAGGTTGTGTGGTATCTACCTATCATTGATCGTTTCAAGAGAATATATTTGTCAACCCCAAGAAAGCAAAATTAGTACGTTGGCATGCCAGAGAAAGAAGGAATGACGGTTTGCTAAGACACCCTGCGGATTCGATTCAATGGAGGAATATCGATCGAAAGCACAAAGACTTTGCTGCCGACCCTAGAAACATGAGGATATGTTAATGTATGGATGACATGAATCCTTTCGGAGACATGAGCAGTTCTCATAGCACTTGGCCAGTTCTTATTGCGAACTAGAACCTCCCACCATGGTTGTGCTTCAGAAGGAAATATATTATGTTGTGCTTGTTAATCCAAGGTATAAAACAACCCGGCAATGATATCGATGTGTTCTTGGAGCCTGTTATCGATGATCTTGAGATTCTCTGGAAAGAAGGTATGGAAACTTGAGATGCATATGGTCAGGAGAATTCAACCTATGAGTTTTATTGTTCTGCACCATTAATGATTATCCCGCACACGGTAATCTTTCTAGACAAACCGTGAAAGGAAAGAAGGCTTGCTCTGACTGTATGGAACATACACGCAGCAAGTGGCTGAAGAAGTCAAGAAAGATGGTTTACATGGGTCATAGGAGATGGCTCCCACTATGCCACGCCTTTAGAAGAAAGAAGAAAATTTTCAACGGTAAGAGAGAACTTGGGTCTGCTCCCAAGGATTTGTCTGGAGATCAGGTGCACGACATGGTGAAGGACATTACTAATGAGTTTGGAAAGAAAAAAAACATAGCAAGGCAAATGATAAGGGTATGTGGAAGAAAAAATCCATATTTTGGCGGCTACCTTACTGGAAAGATGTCGAGGTCCATCATTGCATTGATCTAATGCACGTAGAGAAGAATGTGTGCGATAGTTTGATCGGGCTACTGCTGAATATGCCTGGGAAGACAAGGGACGGGTTGAATGCATGCCTAGATCTACAGGAGATGAACATTCGCAGTGAACTTCAGCCTATTAGGGATGAAGTGACAGGAAGAGTGTACCTCCCACCAGCGTGCCACACATTGTCGAAGGATGAGAAGATCGTAATGCTATCATGTCTAGCAGATATTAAAGTTCTTTCGAGCTATGCAGCGAGGATCAGTAAGTACGTTAAACTGGAGGATCTAAAACTAGTTGGAATGAAGTCTCACGATTGCCATGTGTTAATCACATAGATCTTGCCAGTTGCTATCAGAGGCATTCTACCACTCAAAGTCCATCACACGATCCAACGGCTCTGTGCCTTCTTCAATGCAATCGGTCAGAAGATTATAGATCCCGAAGATCTAGATGGGTTGCAGGCCGATATTGTTAATACGCTGTGTCACTTGAATATTTATTTTCCACTGTCTTTCTTCGATATCATGGTTCATCTCCCTGTTCATCTAGTGAAGCAAACAAAAATATGTGGCCCAGCTTTTCTAAGGGAGATGTACCCGTTCGAGAGATACATGGGAGTTCTTAAGTCGTATGTTCGAAATAGAGCAAAACCGGAGGAAAGCATCATTGAAGGGTACACGACGAAGGAGGTTCTTGAGTTCTGCATCGATTACATGGCCGAGACTGATTCTATCGGAGTTCCTGCCTCTCGCCACGAAGGAAGGTTGGCAAGTGTTGGCACAACAGGCAGAAAAAGAATTGTTCTCGATCAAACTTCCTATGCGCAGACTCATTTCGCTGTGCTGCAACATATGGTTGAAGTAACCCCATACTTTGAGGAGCATTTAGCGAAGGTCCGACAGGAGAAAATGGGTCGATCAGATATGTGGATCAACAAAGAACATAGTACTCGCTTCAACGAATGGTTCAAGAAACGTATCGCACGATCGACCAATGGCCCATGTGAGACAGTCCGTAGGTTGGCAAGGGGTCCATGTTGGATGTTGACACATGGCAAGGGTACGATATCAATGGGTACACATTTTACACCGTCACACAAGATGAGAAAAGCACAGTTCAAAACAGTGGAGTCCGTATAGATGCATATCAGGATCAAGCTAGATCGAACACATACTATGGTCGCATAGAGCAGATCTAGGAGCTGAACTACATGAACTTCAAAGTCCCTTTGTTTCGTTGCAGTTGGGTGAATATTCGCACTGGTGTCAAAGTCGACAAGTAAGGATTCACTTTAGTGGACCTGGCCAAGGTTGGATACGCCGACGAACCATTCGTCCCAGCGAAGTATGTCGAGCAGATTTTCTACATAAAAGACCCCGCAAACAAGAAGTTGCACGTCGTTATGGATGGCAAGTGAAGAATTGTTGAGGTTGATAACGTCGTTGATGAAGAAGAATACAACCAGAATCTTCATGTGACACCTCAAATCGCCCTTGAAGATGATCCCGAAGACGATGTGGCATACGCTCGTTCAGACCATTTGGAAGGCATATCCTTGTAAATGAAGTCTTTGTAATTTGCAAATTGTTATAAGTAATGAAATATTTTGTTTCAAGACATTCCAGTAACTTAAACCATGTTTAATAGGGCATTTGTTAATTACACGTGACTATTATAATTTAATAACAATTTTATACTATTTTAACAAGGCATATTTTAATTACATATGATTTTTAAAATTTAATAGCAATTTTACACTATTTAAAAAAGTGATTTGTTATTTATATGTGATAAATCAAATGTAATAGCAATTTTAAATATCTTTTTTAAATATCATTTAAATGATTTTATAAATGATTATACTTATCAGTTAATTATAAATGATTTTTATAACTTAAATATCATTTTTATATACAATTAGTAAGGAATATTTTAATTCTATAGTGGGATGAGCTCATCTCTGTCGGGCATATAGCCTATGTGTCGAGCACCCAAAATCCATATAGTCCGGTGATATTTGTGGTCACCACATGATCTTGGCTGAGTGGGATCCATACACGCATAAGTAGCCACTCATACCTCAATGTGTCCATGTCCACAACATAACACCATTCGATATGAACTCTGCGATGCCGAATAATGAGCAAAGGAGATATTGCTGGGACTCAGCGTGCCAGTCAACTTCAGCCTGAGACATGCCCGTCAAACCATTCGAAGATGGCGACCAGATGTGTTACACATCTCAGGAGACTTGACTCAAATTGCTGAGCTCTACAACATCTCAATTGCTCAGAATCCATACTCATGCTTAGCTAGCCCCAGGAAGATGCTAGCTTCGCACTTTCATCTAAGCCATGGTATTAACTCAAATACATGTAAGGTGACTTAGACATAACTAGAGACAAATATCAGAGTTACTTACATATAGCCATTCGGCTAATTAGTTAAAGTCCTTTGGAAGCATGTCTACCCAAATTCCCCACAAGCATTCCGACTAGGGTAAATCCCTTGATAGGACCAATCCTGAGAGAAACAACGATTCCCGTAACACTCAAATACCTGCAAAATTGGATATTCCAGTCTAACAAGTGTCAGTACATTAAACAAGTTAATGTACTGGCAAGCGCACAGTCAATCCTACATACATGAAAGCTATATTCAAAGAGAGGCTTGTATGTAGACAAGGTTTTCAGCATAAAGCTAATTTTAGTTCACAATTCATTTGCAACGCAATTTGTACGAAACATTTCAACAATTAGGTAAAGCATAATATTCATGGTATGGTACCAACATAAATAGATAGTAGAGTTTTATCACAATCCAATCCGGAAATAGGGCAATCACATCACTCATATCGATCTTATTATCATTCCAAAACATTTAGTTTCAAAGGCATTTAGGAAAACATAAAAGTATACCCACATCACATCACTATGCCGCTCATGACCGTGAGCACGGCTAATCGATTAGTTTGTATAACTCTGCAGAGCTTGTACAGCTTTACCCACATGGTATGAACTCTCTAGTTTGTCTTGTGCCGGCCAACCACTACCACACTCTACATGTTGAGTGCGGTCTAGAGGTCATAACGAGGCTTTTACATTAAGTATTGTCTAACCTTGCATGAGCACGATAAGTGTGAATCCACCCTAGGCTTAAGTCCTAGAGTCGTTAGGTGGCGGGCCCACGCCTTAAACCTAACGCCGTGACAGCGAACACATCCGTTCCCTCACGAGGCACGTTATCGTTGTATTGGACAGACTTAGACGCCCATGCCGTGAGGCTGACCATCCGTCCCCTCATGGTAAACACACATCCAGCTAGACTTGTTGCTAGCAATATACTCAACACAATCATTAACACAAACATGGGTAGTTCCTATAGATAGCCCACAGTACACTCGTGGCCACTATCTCTACTACAACGGCCTCCCGAATGCAAGGTCAGACAAATGCTTAACTTAATAGGCCAAGGTTATCCCCATAAATAACACATGTGGATGTACGGTAAACATAAGTGGGTGATATGTAGTTTGGTCCTTAAACAACTCAGGCGGACACTCCCCCTATCGATATGCAACTACCACCATATGCATATCACTTGCCGCCTAAGTATGAAATTCACATTCCTTTTATTTTAGTTCGCAAATAAGCAGAGAAAACATCTCTGTTCATAAGTTTTGAAATGATTCAAATAACATAATAAGTGATCCATAACCATGATTTATCTATTACTAAACAAGGCTAAGCATTTGCGTTTTATAAAAGCGTAGGGGTTTCCATTTGAGTACAAATAGGGTACTCTAAACCATTCTAAGGTTACAAACATCATGGATAACAATTCTCAAGGAGGTTTATGCATCAAGTAGGTCATAGCTACCATTGTATCACTTTCAAATAGTTTTTCCAAATATTACTATCTACCGCGTGCAATTTCGCAATAGAACAGTTTGCCCAAATAAAACATAGGATCAAAGTGTTCAAAGGAGGAGGGCAACACTTGCCTTGATCGATGTCCTTACTGGAGTCAGCGAAAGTTAAATCTTCTCACCAACAACGTAATCGTCTTCTAAAAGAAATATCGATAACCGAATAAATACCGAAACATACAAATATTCAAAATGCACTAAAATGCATGAACTCACTAGTGTGGTTAGAGGCTGTGGGTTTATAATTTGTGGTGAAGGAGTTTCTATTTTATCACATTGCATTTGTGAGTTATAAATTATTAAAGTCTAAAACTAGAAATAACTTAATTAAGCTCTATTTAGCTCTAAGTGTATTTTGGGTTCAAGATTGGTAAAGTCTTAGGTTACAGCAGCAGAGAGTACTTTTTCTAAAGCTTAACAAAATTTAATTCATAATATTTAAAGCTAGCATGAATTTATTATGACTTTAACAATTTAAAAGACATATTATAAGTCCTTCTTATTATACAAATTTTAAATAGGTTTTTGGTACTACATGTACTACATTTAAATTTATGAAAACCAAGTCTATGAAATTTATAACCCAACCCATCTGGAATCATATTATTTGGAGTTAGAATGAATTTTGTATGAATTTTATAAATTAGTAAAGGCTATATGTTAGGTATTCCATATATTAATTTTTAGAGACATTTCTTCTACTGTAGGCAACATGTTTTATCTTACCAAATTAAAGTTTACAATTTTGTGAATCCATAGAAATTTGATTCACCCCAAAAGGAGTTAAAATGAATTTTATATGCATTTTACAAGTTTCACTCATTTTCCTGTTGTAAAATTATTGTTTTGGATATTTCCTTTATTATTTACAAAAATACAAAACCCTGGGTCCACAGGTCAGCCTCTGAACTTTTGCAGAAAAGTCCCTTTGTTTCTAGGGTTTCAACCCGAAGTCCCCAGCACATGTCTAATTGAATTTTCATTAAGTGTACTCAGGTTTCTGACTAATTGCTAATAGGTCCTTGGTCCCACAAGTCATAGGTTGCATGTTTACACATGGGCACAGAGGATTTTATTTTCTTTACAGAACAACCCTTGGCTACTTAGATGAAGTGGGGCCCGCAGGTCAGTGGCTCAGTGAGGGAGAGGCTGAGGCAGCGGCTGGAGGGCGGCAGCCGACGAGCTCGTCGTCGACGCCGGCGGCAAACGGCGGGGTTTCACGGGGTGCGGCCAAAAGGGAAAAGGTGCAGGAGAGGCTGGCGAACCCGTCGATGGTCGTGGCGCTGGCTGTGGTGGTCGGGATCAACGCCGGCGACGGTGTGAGCGGCGGAGTGCCTCGGCTAGCTAGGGCTTCTCGGGCTCCAGCTTGGTTCAGTGCAAACGCATGCATGCACATGCATCTAAAGAGGTCGTGGATACTCACTTGAGGTCGCTTTGGGCTCGGAGAAGCTTGGACAGCGGCGGCGACACGATGACAGCTCCGGCGGCGGCAGAAACAGGCAGGGCGACGGCGACAGCGAAGAGCGGCTAACCCCCTGCCAAAGTGACATCTGCGCAAGGTCAGAGATGCTCTAGGGTTGCTACCTGCGAGAGGAATCGCGCTGGAACTCACCCGAGGACGAGAAATCGACGACGATGGCCGGCGGCCGGACTTGAGGACGACGGAGAGGATCTCTTCAACGGCAGTGTCTCGGCTTGAATTAGTTGGGGCTTCTTGCTCCTGGAGTCTAGGCGACGACGCTGGCGTAGCGGCTCGGCTAGGGTTCCACCGGGTCGACGGGAACGGCAACGCGATCTGCGGCTGCGCTCTGGACACCGAGGACGCCGATGAGCTTTGCACGAGGTGCTCGACCTGCGCCAAAATAAGGAAGAAGTGTACCGTTGGTTTAGGCATGGATAGGGGATCGTGTTCCCATGGTTGGTCTGCGGCGAAGCTCACCAGAGAGGGATGGCGACGGTGGTGGATCTTGACGGCACCGGAGAAGATGGATTCGCTCCCGGAGCTCCCGAGACGAATTCGCTAGGGTTTTGGGTGGAACGCGGCGAGGATGGAAAGCTTCGTCGGTGGGCGAAGTGGCTCTATATATAGCGGAGATCGGAAAAACGGTGGGCGGCGCGGTGGCGCTCTGGAGCACTGACGCGCGTCCTCGACGTGGCAGCCGTTCCAGGGCTTGGAGGAAAAGGTGGCAAGCTTGAGTGACTGACTGGTGGGTCCCACCACGGCTGGGCCTACATGGCAGAGAGAGAAAAGGGTAGATTCTACTGCACATAAGGTCTACCAAAGAATTTATAGATTTATTTCCTTCTCCCTTCTTTTTAATTCTATAACTTAGTTTTTGTGCATGATAAAATAATGTGGATTTTAATGGTGATATATAAAAATACCTAGTTTCCATTTTCCTTGGTTGCACTCAAAAACACTTTATATTTTATTCCCAGGAAAATAAAGAAAGTAGGCCTGGCTGAAACTAGTTTGAATTTTTAGGAGGTCAAAACTAATAAAATAAATTCTGAAAAAATTATATCAATTCATGATAATTAAGGTAGTTTTTGAATAAATTATGTTCCATAAACCTTTTCATGTGATAAAATACATTTATGAGATGTGTGTCGTTTTTGCCGATTAGGGTTTAATATTAACCTATAGGTTGACTGTTTTGACCTAATTGTTTGGGGTATCAAAAGTACATATTAATTTATACCAAAATTCCAGTGAGTTATATATATTAAATAGTACCTTCATGAATTTCTTCATGATTTTATATTGCACCAATTATTTTTATCAATTCAATGAGCTTATCCTTACATTTATATTTCCTATTGCAAAATATAATTAAATGATTGTAAAATTATTTTTAGATGACTCTTGACCTGATATGATGTTGTTGAGCAAGATTTATACTTTTAATTGCTCAACTTTATGTTTTACGTTTCTTGTAAATATATATATTTAAATGGTTGAAAAATTATACTTTGTGTCATAATCAACCAGAAATGTTATGCTTAGACTTTACTTTCTATTTTCTTTCAATTTAAACTCGAAAACATATTTTTATTATTTAAAACAAGCAAAAATTCGAAATGCGAATTTTTGGTATGTTACACTATGCCCGTCAGAGATGACGCAATCTCTATCGGGCATGTCACTTGCGCCCGTCACGGATGTGTTTCATCCGTATCAGGCATTGTACTTGTGCCCGATGGTGATGACCTATCACTAGGTCTTCTCTAGATCCAGATCTCACTCTCAGTCTCACTCACTCTCTGTCCCGACGCCTTCACGCCGCTGCCTCCTTCCTCCAAGCGCCTCCTCACCGACCACCGCCGCCTCCTCCTTGACGCCGCCGCCGCCTCCTCGCCGTTGCCGTCCTCCTCCTCAATGTCGTCGTCCTCCTCCTCGACGCCGCCGCCTCCTCGCCGCCGCCGTCCTCCTCCTCAACGCTGTCGCCGCCTCACCGACCGCCGCCGGTATGAAATTAGTATGAATTAGTGTATGAAATTAGTATGAATTAGTGTATGAATTAGTATAAAACTAGTATGAAATTAGTATGAATTTGTATGAATTTAGTGTCAAATTTGTATGAATTAGTATGAATTAGTATTAAATTGCAATGAATTTAGTATGAATTAGTATTAAATTGGAATGAAATTAGTATGAATTAGTATAAAATTTGTATGAATTTAGTATGAATTTTCCATGAATTAGTGTAAAATTTGTATGAACTTTTCCATGACTTAGTATAAAATTAGTATGAATTTAGTATGAATTAGTATAAAATTTGTATGAATTTAGTATGAATTTTGGTAATAGTTTTTTATCATTTTCATACAATAGAAAAAAAATATGTATGCTCCCGCTAGAAGTGAATTTTTTGTAATCATTTTCTTTTTTAAAAAAAACTGTAGAATTCCATGTATAGCTAGGAAGCAATCTTGGAAGAATTCTAAATATTTAGAAGTGATTCTAAATATTTTTTTATATTAAGTTCCGTACCCATGTGCCCATGTCTCCTCGGTGCATCAAATCATGGGATTAAATGTAAAGATAAAATTATGCCAAAATTAAGTTAGAGCTACCCAATGTGTTTTCCTGCGTATTTGATTTCTTAGCCTCTTGTTAATGTCACATCGACATTGTATACTACAATGGTGGAGAATTCTCGAGGGAGATGTAATATACGGTTTATTTGTCACATTAATCAAGATATACATGTGTAGTACATCTTTTTTTAACTTTCTTGCCGTACAGAAAATGTCACAGCAAGGCGAACCCATGTCAATGACTACTAGTGGGACAACATCGAGTTGGACTCCTAGGACCTAGAATAAAATTCCTAAGGAAGTATACACCATAACAGAGGTAGACGATCTGAGATTTCTGACAGCTCCTGCGAAAGCTGTCAAAAAGTTCTCAACGATATGCGGAGTCCTAGGGAGGCGAAACTTCACCATTTTGAAGAACCACATCGATCTAGTCCTACAGGTAGAAAAAGATGAGGCCTGGAAGCAGTTCAAGGAAAGCTTCGAATACCCCCCAGAGGCCGAGGCAAGACTCAAACAGCAGGCTATCCGCAAGATGGGCAACTTGTGGAAAAATTTCAAGACCACGCTGGTCACCGACTACATCCTCAACCTCGCCCAGCCAGAACTATTTGGGAGGTACCCGTTCATCTCCTGGGTCGTGTGGGAAGAGTTCCATGCTGAAAAATCAACCGCTGAGTCTCGGGCAAAAAGCGAGGCCTATAAGGAGTTGCAGGCAAAAATCCTTCACCCGCACCGGCTTGGCACCGGAGGCTACGCGGGAAGTTGCAGGAATGGGTCAAGAAGGATGAAGAAACCTATCCGTTGCAAGTGGAATTTCAAAAGAAAGGAAGATATATCTCTAACTGATGATGCAAGGTACAAAGCAAGATTAGTTGCTAAAGGTTATAGCCAGATTCCAGGTGTTGATTTCAATGATGTCTTTTCCCCTGTTGTGAAGCATAGTTCAATTCGCACTTTACTTAGTATTGTTGCAATGCATGATTATGAACTAGAGCAACTGGATGTTAAAACTGCATTTTTACATGGGGAGTTAGAAGAGGACATTTATATGGAGCAACCTGAAGGTTTTGTTGTTCCTGTAAAAGAGAACCTAGTCTGTAGATTGAAGAAATCTCTTTATGGGTTGAAGCAGTCACCTAGACAATGTTATAAGAGATTTGACTCTTTTATGCTTTCTCAGAAGTTTAGAAGATCTAATTTTGATAGTTGTGTTTTTCTCAAAGTTGTTGATGATTCAGCTATATATTTGCTTCTTTATGTCGATGATATATTAATTGCTACAAAAGATAAATCAGAGATAGCAAAATTGAAGGCCCAATTGAGTAGTGAGTTTGAGATGAAGGATTTGGGTGTAGCGAAAAAAATTCTCGGTATGGAAATTACTAGAGAAATACAGTCTGGCAAGTTATATCTTAGTCAGAAAGATTATATTGAAAAAGTTCTTCATTGTTTCAATATGCATGATGCAAAACCAGTGAGTACTCCTTTAGCTGCACATTTCAGATTATCTTCATATTTATGTCCACAGTCAGATTATGATGTTGAGTACATGTCTAGAGTTTCATATTCAAGTAAAGTTGGTTCACTTATGTATGCCATGGTATGTTCTCATCCTGATTTATCACATGTATTGAGTGTTATTAGTAGATACATGGCTAATCCTGGCAAAGAGCATTGGAAAGCAGTTCAATGGATTTTTAAATATTTACGTGGTACTTCTAGTGCTTTTTTACAGTTTGGGAGATCTAGAGATGTACTTGTTGGTTACGTGGATTCAGATTTTGCTAGAGATTTGGATAGGAGAAGATCACTCATAGGTTATGTTTTCACTATTGGAAGTTGTGCTGTTAGTTAGAAGGCAAGTTTGCAAGCAACTGTTGCCTTATCTACTACTGAAACGGAGTATATGGCTATTTCTGAAGCTTGTAAAGAAGCTATTTGACTTTGAGGTTTGTACACTGAGCTTTGTGGAATTACGTCTTACATTAATATATTTTGTGATAGTCAAAGTGCAATATGTCTTACAAAGGATCAGATGTTCCATGAGATAACAAAGCACATTGATGTGGGATATCACTTTATTCGAGATGTGATTGCTGAAAGTGATGTGCAGGTATGCAAAATAAGTACTCATGATAACCCAGCTAATATGATGACAAAGCCAGTTCCTGCTACTAAGTTTGAGCTTTGCTCAAGCTTGGTTGGTGTTATAGTAGTACTAGAGACTATTTGGCACGCGGTGATTTTATCTACAGGAGGTATGTCTTGGTGATTGATGTTTTCATGCTACAAGAGAAAATTCATCTCAAGGTGGAGATTGTTAAATATGTGATCCGAATTTAGGTCTACAATATATTCGAATTAGTTTTCTACTAGGTTTCTTAGTCGTTTCCTCTTAGGAATTAGTTTTCTAGTAGGATTCCTAGTCGTTTCCTATTAGGAGTCTTTCCTTTTATCTCCTATATATGCTCTTGTAAGCCGTACGGAAAGGGACAAGTTCTCATTGTTATTCCCCTACGTTTGTAATTAATTCCTCAATAGTGATTATTGCCGGTCGGCGCCCGTGGTTTTTTCCCGCAAGGGTTTTCCACGTAAAATTCGTGTCTCCGTTGTGCATCTTTTTTCATAACATATGATTCGTTCATGAGACTATTTATGTTGTATGTTACTATTTCTAAAAGTTCCCTGATCAAATATCATATATTAAACAAATATGGTTCAATGATCAGCGCATTTCTTAATTGATGATCATGTCTCATGCATCATGGTATGGAGATACCAAATTAATAATGTGGACACAAGTTGGAGAACATGTTGTTGGATAGACCCAACATGAGACACTGCAAGAGGCATATATGATGTGCCATTAGTGGTCTCATATTAGTGTTGGTGTAGAATCCTTAGACCTGAGATTATCATGGTTCCTAACATGTGTAGTAGCTTGATTAGGGGCTGCTAAACACTACTCCGTAACTGGGTAGTTATAAAAGTAGTCTTCGGGCATGCTGTGAAACATGTAGTGGGATATGAATAATCAAGATGGGATTTGCCCCTTCCTTGGATAGATATCTCTGGGCCCCTCGATGTTATAGATTATGAAAGTGCATGACCATGCCAAAAGTGATTGAAGAGTCAATCACATGTTAAATAATCTATTACAGGATCGAGTGAATGATTGAGCTATTAAAGGATGGCACATATCTAGCGTTGAACTTAATCGACATCGTGAGGCAAAGGGGTTCATACAAGTATACACTAGAGGTTCAGCCGATATGTTCTTTATGTATGCCCGGTGGGTCAATATGTTCTGCTAGGGGCCGCTGTTGACACGTGGACCGAAAAGGGTTTTGGGGTTGCAGCCGAGTGTACAAGAACCTACAGGGTCGCACACTTAACGGGTCGAAATAAAGGGATTGGATGAAAATCCAATATTTGCTCAATTCGGATAGAGATCCGAGTAGAACTCTTATGGGCCTAGGAGGCCCAGTTATGGATCCTATATATATCTTTCAGATGATGAGGCTGGTCGACATAAAGAAACCCTAGCCGTCACTCCCCTCCCGAGCAAAACCCTAGACGCACACGGGCGCTAGCACGACCGTGCGACGTCTTTCATCCCTGGACGTGTGGATACCGGTAGAGGCATCGCTGGTCTGCGGTGCTGATCGGCGTGAGAGCATGGTGGGGCGCACACACGAGGAGGAGAAGATCGGGTTGCTGCGATCTACTACTTCCTCTACATCGACGCGTGCTACGTCGCCAACGTTCCGTCGACTTCTTAGCACCTACTTCCGCTACACAGCGTGTGTTAGTGATATGCCTTAGAGGCAACATTGGGATGTTGTATATATCACAGACTATGTTTATGATTCAGTGCTTTGTTCCTTGAAATAGACATTATTATTCTTGATCAATGAGTATGTGACTTATTCACGAGACTCTTAATGTTACAATGATGCTATTGCTAAATGATCCCTGATCGTATATCATATGAGGAACAAATATGATTTAAAAATCAGCATATGTATTGATTGATGATCATGTCTGGTATAGAGATACCAATCAATAATATGGACATATGTTGGTGAACATATGTTGGATAGACCCGCCATGAGACACTGCAGAGATTCTATGTGTTATCAGTTGGTCTCAAGTACTGTTTATGTAGAATCCTTAGACTTGAGATCATCACGGTTCCCAACATACGTAGTAGCTTATTTTGGGATTACTAAACACTACTCCGTAACTGGGTAGTTATAAAAGTAGTCTTCGGGTTTGCTATGAAATACATAGTGGGATGTGGATGGTCAAGATAGAATTTGCCCCTCCTTATGGGAGAGATATCTCTAGGCCCCTCAATGTAATGGATTATGGAAATGCATGGCCATGCTAGGTGATTGAGGAGTCAATCATAAGTTTATAATCCATCACGGAATCGAGAAAGCGGTTGAGCTATTAAGAGGATGGCACAGGTCTCGCCTTGAGCTCTGAGGCAAAGGGATTCATACATGAGAACATTACAGGTTCAGCCGATATGATCTTTACATATACTTTGGAGGTTAATATGCCTTGCTAGGGCCGCTATTAACAGGTTGACCGGAAAGGCGTTTCCGGGTCGTGACCAAGTATATGTGAACCTACAGAGTCGCACGCTTAACGGGTTGGAACACTCATTCGAACGTGATTCGAATGTGTGCTCAGTTCGGATAGGGATCCGAGTAGACTCCTATTGGGCTTTGGTCCACGAGACCCAAGCAGAGAGGTCTATATATATGGAGGTGAGGGGCTGAGGGAGGCACTCGTCTGTTCATCTCGAGCATAACCCTAGCCGCCACCTTCAGGCCAAACCCTAGCCGCTCCCGAGTGCTAGCACACTTGCGATCGGTGCTCCAGCCCCGTACGTATGGATACCGGTGGAGGCACTGCTCGTTGCGGCGTAGATTGGCGTCAACAACCGGCAGATTAGATCTGCTCCTGGTGCGGCTAATCGCGTGGAGGAGACGATCTGTTCGTGGCGATCGACTACTTCCACTACTACCTCGACGCGCGTGGTTGTACCGGCTTCTCCAACTCCACTTCCGCTACGCTGCGCGTCTAGTGGTAACGATCCATGATCCTATCTTCGCATGATGTCCTGGTGTGAGCGGTAGAAAAATTCTGTTTTCTGCTATCGTAGCCTACGCGCTATCCTTTAGCGTGTTGAGTGATAACGATCTATGATCTCATATTTACATGATTTCTGGTTTACGCAATAGAAAAAATTTGATTTATGTTATCATGACCTATGCGTATTCCAACAAATAAAAAGGCAGGAGATAGTGATGTTTGGAGACAATCATAGTTGGAGTTCAGTATTTCTAGGAGTTTTTAGGAATTTACCTGGATATATTCAGTCTGTTTAATGTAAACTAGTTATATTTACAATTGGTTTTGCCTATTGGTATTAGCAAGATAGTTGTGATCATTTTACGTGTTAGTACATATATATTCAGCAATCCTTTGAACTTTTTTTTTGTGCTCCGATTTTGTGCTCGTTGATGCTATGTTCCTTGCTCCTCGATTTTTCTTAATCTCACAGGTACTAAGTTAACTATGCATTTGTATGTACACAACCAGGCAATGTGCATAAATTTTCTGGTCAAGGTTAGCAGTCACTGTGGATGAAGATCTACATGGAGCAAAAGGGAACAGAGGACGACAGAATGCAGCGGCAAAGGCGATGTTGTTCGATCGCTCCTGCCACAGAGCCACCGAGAAAAAGATCATCGATGAAAGAGGAAACGACTGGTCCCACTAGCTGTCTATATGGCCAACAACCAAAATATTGGGATCCAAAAATAGAAAGATCTGTTGAAGTAGAGGTAATTTTTGGGCCCAATTTTATTTAGGATGGTCCCAATATAACATTATTGGGAATTAGATTTTGGGTATCTCTTGAAGATGGTCTTAGCACCTACTTCCTCAAATAAAACTCAAACCCTAGCATCCCAAAAAGATTTTAAGGGGAAAAATAAAATACCATAATACCCTAAGTTATATTGGTTGATAGGTAGGTAAGGGGTACTGAAGTAATAAAATTTCTTGTTTTGCGAATTAGTCGTAAGTAAGAAGGTAGAAGTTAGTTTATTCTGAGATAAATTTTAAGAGATTTGCTCCGGTCCATCAAAAAGTACCTCGAGGTACCGGTACCTCACGGTACCAAATCATTTTCGATCGTTGGATCTAACTAGACAAGATAGACATTGTTAGATCCAACGATCAGAAATGATTTGGTACCGTGAGCTACCAGTACCTCTAGATACTTTTTGATGGACCAGAGCAAATCTCAAATTTTAAACTCTAGAAGTTGATTTATTTTGAAACGGAGAGTACTCTTTTCTCAGATAACCAACTATACTGTTTTCAGCTTTGCTATGGGTTCCAGTAGTCATTCATGGTAAGCAGCCGTCCATCCATAATCCCAGAGCGCACTATCCTTTCTTCCCACATGGCCACGTGATGTACCCAAGGGGCCGCGGCCTCAAATCCAATCTGTCATGTGGCGATGATGATCAAGGGAGTATTAAATGACTTAAATGGTGCAAGTTAATCATGATAGCAACCATATAGGAAAGGGATGATATTAGCAGTAAATGTTTCTTTATTCTTCTGATTGCAGTGCAGATGCTCGATTGAAAATTATGCTGGCACAAGCAGGAAATAGTAAGAACTAAGATAAGTGTATATTCAATTGCATATATATGTTGGGTGATCCTAAAGGAATTGGTATGTTGCAGACAATATTGATTTGAACTATTCTCTAGCCGTTGTTGGCAATTCAGCATGAACAAATATATATTCAGGTAAAAAGAAGAAGAATTTGGTGTAAAGTGATATATTTTGGACAGAAAAGGAGACCATTTTGCTTCCGTGATTAATATAGTTTATCAAATACATGCCGGTAAAAAAAAGAAGAATTTGATGTAAAATAGGTAACCTGACATCAAAGATTTCATTTAAGTCACCAATTGAATAAAAATAGGTCCTATAGTTTTTTTTATAATAGAAATAAATCTTGGCCTTTACTTCAAAAGAAGCTACAATCACTTATTACAAAATTCTCTCAAGAGATCAAAACAATCCAACAACGTCAAAGCAAAACCAACACATAAGGAGTAAACAATTATTGAACTCTATTTGTAAATCTCCATTCGTAGTTAACGAAAATCTATATGACCGTAATTTCTAAGCTTCGACATGTAGAGAGTATGAGCTCCTTATTCTCTTCATACTTTTGAAATTGTGCCCAGAACCGGAGCCAATGTGTTTCCCTGAAAAATTACCTTCATATAGGATTTATTTGGAGATTTATAAAAACAACATCATTCCTAATCAATCATAAAGCCTAGCACAAAACAGATGCTCCAACAAATATGAGTTTTTTAGTTTTTGAATCAATCCCACCAAGCCAATTGCCAGTCACATTAGAAATACTATCAAGAGGTTCTAGTCTAAAGGAAATATAAACTATTCTTCAGAGAAATTTTGCAAGAGTGTTGAAGCTAATCTCTGTTGTTTACCTCAAAGTGTCAGTATGTTGTAATGGCGTGAAAAAACATATCCATTGAACTAAGCAGCAGAGCTAATATTGACGCCTATTCATTTGCCTTGTAAGATGATAATGTTGGATGTGATTTTGTATAATTGTATAGAGAATATTGTTTGTTTATTTGGATTGCTTTAAATGAATATTATTTTAATGTTGGTTGATTTTTTCGGTTATTGTCGATACAGTTAGAAAGAGATAAAATTCCATCTTGTCTTTTCTGACAAGAAAATAAACAAATAAGAAATAAGATTTAAAATGTTATCGTGATCAGTGGTAACAAACTCAGAATCCTATCCGGATTGCTCCCGAGCCCCACCAGTGCACATATAAAAAAGAGGAGAAGGTGTTTGGGAGAGGTGACGACTAATTCTTATGCCAAAATTCTAAAACCCTGATGAGAGTCCGATTGATCTCAAGCACTAGAATGGGTTTATAGTGCAATTCGTTCCCATGTAGGTGAATCAAGAGAAAGAAAACAGAGACATCAAGAAGAAAGAAAACCAACAAAGTTGGCCTCAATGGCTTCATCTTCAGGTTAGTTAGATCAATTCCACATAATTAAGCAGCGATAATCATGTTTAGGCTAAGACTCAAATTAATTAAGTGGATTAAACTCCAACATTGTGGTATCAGAGCCTAATCTTAGCCACTTGATATCATCATCCCTTCAGTGAAGCCATCTAGCCCTGACTTTAATTTCTTATCTTTTGGCTTGATGCAAATCATTATCCATCTAAGTCAATTAGTTTAAGATTAAGGTTTGTTTACTCCTGTTCGTTTTCAATTTGAATACATGTTCGAGTAATTTGGCAAATTAAGTTAATTCGGCAAGTGAGAATTATTTTTAATCTAAGTTAATTAGATCGGTTTAAGCTCTTAATGATGCACTGTTGTGCATGTTTAAATTAAAACTCAATTTAGTTATTTGCTTAGCAGTAGAGATTAAGAATTAAGGAAAGAAGGGGATTAAGCCAGATTGATTGAAGAACCCTAATTCCCGAAAGCCCCAAATCGAAGAACCCTAATTTCGGCTGGAAAATCCTAAGCCCCAAAACCCGAATCAAATCCAAATAAAATCAAGAAATTTAGCTCAGATTTAGGTTTTGCTTATCGAATACAAAGCCCTAAGCTCGCCGGAGCTCTCTGGCCTCCTTGGGGCCACGCTGGTTCACCGCAGTGTGCACGCTGCCTTGGAATCTTCCCCACCGTCCCTCGTAGGGGACAGGAAGTGTTGGCTTGGCGCTACCTTTTGGCTTCGTCCCCCGCCGACGAGGTACGGGCCGCACGGTGCTCGCTGCCGCTTGCGCGCCCACCTCGCCGGACCACCGACGTCGTGGCACGGTTTGGTGCTGCCCTTGGGCACGCCCCCCAGCCGACGCAGATGGAGCCGCTCGGCGCTCGTCATCACACGCGTGCTCCACCTTGCTGGACCACCGTCGTTGCCATCGCTGCCGTCCGCTCTCACTCACGTCGTCGGGAGAGGGTTTGGGAAGAGAAGGGGAGAGAAGAAAAGAAACGGATTAGGGTTCGTCGCCCTTTGCAGTTGGCGAGAGGATAGAGCCGCACGATGGATTCTACCGTGCGCGCCCACCACCTCACTAACCGCCGCCGTCGCCATCGCCGCTGCTTGCCTGCCGGGAGAGGGGATCGGGAAGAGAAAGGGTTAGGGTTAGGGTTTACACCCTACCTCTCCCCGACGGCGCGTCAGCGACGCTGAAGCGATACAAGCCGTCCATCGGATCGACGGCTCAGTTTGCCCCCGCGTTGTGGACCGTTAGCTAGGCCATGCGCCGATGGGCCACATAGCTTAGTTTTGGCCACGCTCACCGCTCACGCTCAGCTTGCCCTCGCGCAAAATGGCCCTGTCCATTTTTGGCTAGTTTTGGGAAGAAATTGGGTCAAATTGAATTTTAATTTTTAAGCCTGTGACTTTCATAATTTATTATTTTCAAAATTTTGTTTATGCACTTTCTTAGCTAATTTAAATTAGTAAAAAAATTTTGACCACTAAGTAAATTATTTCTTATTAAATGGAACCAACGGGAAGTTTAACTAAAAAGAAACTAATGATATGATAAAATATTTGACCAACGTTAATATGATTTCATGTCAAATTAATGAGATTATTATTTTCTTGAGTTAATTAATTTATTTGTAGTTAAATGAAAATTTAACTAGAAAGTATTTAGATATGAAATTATATTTGACCAATATTTTCATGTCTAAATTTATTGACATTATTATTTTCCTTCGTTATTTCTGCCTTACGGTAATATAATTAAGACAAATTTGATTTCACTATTATTTACTTAGTTATTTAAATTATTTCTAATTGAATGGAACCAACGAGAAATTTAACTAGAAAACATTAAGATATGGAGGTATTTTGACCTACGTTATTATAATTTCATGTCAAATTTCATTAGGATTAAGATTTTTACTTCTAGTTGAATGGAACCAACAGGAAATTTAACTAGTAAATATTTAAATGTGGAATTATATTTAACAAATTTTATTATGATTTCATTAAGATTATTATTTTCTTAATTATTTTCTGCCCAGTAGTAATGTAATTAAGGAAAATTTGAATGTCATTATTATTCTCTTTGTCATTTTAACCTTAACGGTAATATGACTTAGAATTTTAGTTCATGCCATTAGTGCATTATTATTTCCTCTTCACTTCTACCTTACAGTGATGTGATTAAGGATTTAATTTGTCAATAGGCTTAGTTCCTTTACCATTTCTACCTAATGGTGATGTGGCTAAGGATTTTAATTTTATGTCATTACTAATGGCATTATTTCCTATATCATTTCTACGTTACGGTGATTTGAGTTAGGATTTTTAAAACTCATTTCCTATATCATTTCTACCTTACGGTAATTTGATTTAGGATTTTAAACTTAGGTTACTATATTACTTCCTATATCATGTTTACCTATTTATGATGATTTGATTTAGGATTTTAATTTTAATAATTTATGATATTTTTTGTCACTTCTACCTAATGTTGATGTGATTTAAGACATTAATGTTTATTTCTTAATCATTTCTGCCCAATCGTGACTTGATTTTGGATTATAAGTAATTTTATTTAATGATTCTTTTGTCTTGTCTCTGCCCAACGGTGATGCAAAGTGAAATGAAGATTAAGTTATCATTATTGTGTAAGTAATTATACAAATGTACATTATTTACGTGGGCAACCACAAAATATTGTCATTTAATATTTCAGCAATAAATAATGTCGCTTATCAGTTAAAGTCTATTAAATTATTTTTTCTCATTAATTTAACTGAGCCTAAGGCCTCCTTGAGTATGAATTAGCATTAATAAAGGATTCCTGGTGGCTCCTGCAACTAATGTCAATCCTTAACTCAAGAGGCATTTTGATGAAATATTAGCTTGGGAAAAGGCACATATAATGTTATATTTCACATTCACTAATACTAAGATTATCATCCCTGTTAGTATTAGGAAGAATTTTGAGCATGACAATACGAAATTGTATCTAGCAAGTGTTGAGATGATCTTTAGGAGTTTTGTCAAAGACCAATGCTAAGTACACTTATAGTGCGCATGCAAATTTGTCGCCATAATCAGAAAGTTTGCAATAAGAATAACTTACATGGCACGCAAACTTAGAAGGATAGACATCACACATTTCAAATGCGCCACTTGTCCATTTCATATGACTTTTCTCCTGTTAGACTATGTTCATTTTTTAGATTAATTGTAATATTCAGTAAGACAAAGTGGACCATAGTTTCATCAACTTAGTAAATCAATAAGAAATATAGAAGACTAAGAGGCAAACTAAGTAAAATCCTGTTAATCTTGTCATTTAATGGCAGAGATGAAGCTTTACTAAGAGGAGTGTTGCAACTCAAAATTTAGTAATAATAAAGCTCATATTCCTCATAAAGGAAAAAAAATGCCTCTATGTCTTACATATACTACTCTTGAAATTTTCTTGTGTAAGTTTTTTGCAAGAAATTGGGATATGCTTAATGTCTTGGTTTGAGAAAGTAGTTACATAAGAAAATTAATGACATTAGTTTTGGGTTAAATCATTATGAGACATTGTCGAAATTATGGCCTTATTATTCAGCCACATTTCTAGGGGAGAATAGACGTCTCATTAAGATAGAGACACTTCACCCTTTAGTGACTTTGCACAATTAAATATACATAGCATAGCCTGAGGGTGTTGTTATGGAAAGACAAATCACATATAGGGTGCAAACTTAAGAAATCCATTTGTGGATTTAATCAAACATCGGTGATGTTTTAAATTTTCTACTGTGTCATTAGTGAACTAAGCTTAAATAAGAATGAGGTAGATAATTGTGACTGCAATCATGGAAGTAAGATGTATAAGTTAAGAGATTAGCCAACAAGTGATTACATATGGCTACGATTACTATATGAAACTTGTTCACCTCGTAAGCTATTAAAATTAAGCACTCATCCAAATGGTTTTCAAACCATGCAAGATCATTTGAAATTGATGAGTAAAAATAAAATAAATAATTTAGTAGAAGTTTCTAAATAAGTCAAAATAAGTAGGCCATTTAAATGGATCTACAAAATTTAAGCTTAACTCTAAAGGAAATTTCAAACGATTCAAATGAGGTGTACAACTACATGAAATGTAAGATGGAAAGATTATACACTAGTACTTTTCATTAGCAAGCAATGTATATTTCTATGAGAAATTAAATAAATCTTTGGTCATCAAATTTTGGTATAAAGGAGTACTAGTCATATATTAGGCATATATTAGTAAGTCATATATTGACATAAATTAAAGAAATATTTTTTTTCAGTTAGAATTAAATTAGAAAGACAATTATTTAAGAATCATTTGATAGAATTTTGCTATTATTTCAAATCTGGATGCATACAGATTTGCAATATATTATTTACTGGGAATTCTAGTAGTATTTAATTAAATCCAGACTGGACCATTGGTAGTAAGAATGCTTTATATAATTTGCAAGGCAACTTTAAGTAACATGCTTATATTTTTAAAGTCTAATGGTCTCTAAAGCTTAGAATGATTTAGACACTTATATTTGTGAGATGTATGGATATTTATTAACATCATTAGGTTAATTCAGATTAAGCTATATCTACACATACGGGAGCAATAACCATGGAAAAGCTCCAAAATAATCTCTTACTGCATATTCGATGATGCAGTTAGATTTTGAAGCATTTTATGATTAATCATATGTTTAAACCACTCATTGTTATACTGCATTATAAATTGTGGACTAATAAAACATGATTTTCTATTCTAGTAACAACATGTTGTGTGTTTTCTGCTTGATACATTGATTTAGTTGTGAAAGATATATGTCCTAGGATCGAATTATTAAGCTAAACATATGCTCATGGATCTGTACTCTAAAGACTCATGAATTAAGTTTTAATTAAGATTATGTTCTGGGCAGTACATGTGTAAATTAGAGCCTTGACTAAGATCTTAGATGAGGTGGACTTAAATTTATCAATCAGCACCCACTAAGTTAAGCTTGAGTTTATTTGAATACTACAATGAACTATAGGTCTTGTTGTCTCAATGACGCATAATATTCTTGTGACATATTGTCTTGGGGAGCTATCTTGCTTAATAGACTCGTCAGTTAACCTCGAAATGAAGAGAAGAATGTTGGTTGATTTTTTCTGTTATTGCCGATATAGTTAGAAAGAGATAAAATTCCACCGTTTCTTCTCTAACAAGAGAATAAATATATAAGAGATAAGATTTAAAATGTTATCATGATCGGTGGTAACAAACTTAGAATCCTATCCGGATTGCTCCCGAGCCCTACCAGTGCACATATAAAAAGAGAATAAGGTGTTAGGAAGAGGTGACGACTAATTTCTATATCAAAATTCTAAAACCCTAATGAGAGTCCGATTGATCTCAAGCATTGGACCGGGTTGGTAGTGCAATTCATTCCCATGCAGGTGAATCAAGAAGAAAGAAAACGGAGACATCAAGAAGAAAGAAAATCAACAAAGTTGGCTTCAATGGTTTCATTTTCAGGTCAGTTAGATCAATTTCGCATAATTAAGCAGAGGTGATCATGTTTAGGCTAAGACTCAAATTAATTAATTAAGTGGATTAAACTCCAACATTCAGATGAACGTTACTCTTTTATTTATTTTGTCTTTACAAACACAGGACACAGAGTTTTTATTTTCCTTTATTTTCTTGCCAATGTGCTATTTTGAAAAATATTATTATATATTTCTGATGACATATATTACTGAAAACGTACTTTGTACATGCACACTTACTAGTGGTAGGAAATTACTCACTACGGTGAAAGAGACACTACTAGAAAACTTATCTTTTATCCAATGTCCCAAACACACAAATATCTTAGATGGATTAAAAACCGATACTAAAGCTCTTTAGTACCGGTTCTAAAAGCCCAAGTCCCTGTAAACATCTTTAGTCCCGGTTAGTGTTATCAACCGGTATTAAAAATATATCTTTAGTACCGGTTAGTAACACCAACCGAAACTAATGATGCATTTTTAGTACTAGTTGGTAACACCAACCCATACTAAAGATATTTTTAGTACCGGCCTTTAGAGTTAGTTCAAAAGGAAAGCATCTCAAGTTAGATGTGTAGAGTAGATGACATGGTAATGCAGTACCGGCCTTCAGAGTTAGTTCAAAAGGAAAGCATCTCAAGTTAGATGTGTAGAGTAGATGACATGGTAATGCGCGTGAGGGCTGAGATGAGAGATCTTGAGTTTGAATCCCATATCCCACATTTTTTTGACTTGGTACCGGTACTAAAGATCGAGATCCATAGGAGAGAAATTTGCTGGTCACGGTTGCTATAACCGAGATTAATGGGGTTTTTTAATCGGTATTAAAGATAATTTATCTCCTAGTGAGAGAGAGATGATGTCTTGGACAAGATCCACTCAATCTTTTGAAATTCTGATTATCAATATTTTTTTTACAAAAAATAGTTTGTAAATATAAAAACCAGATGGGTAAGATATATCTTAAAATGTATCCATAATCTCACAAACTCGTTGTAATAAAATGATTCACACCTCAGATACCATAAAAGATCAAACATCATACATTTTTAACGAGGGATATATTATAATTTAAGAAATTACATGTATGAAAAGATCTAGCAAGTATCGAAGCGAAACAACTATTGGGCGATCAGCCACGCGGCCTTCATCCTGCGCGATTCGACCCGATCAGCCTTTTCTTTTCTAGGCCAGATGGTATTTTTGTCAGGGCACTGCACTCTCTATTTTCAGCAACGTGAAGGAGGAATGGGGGCGACCTGGATCGCATGCGAGAGCGAGAACAATCCATCGGTTTTGCAAATTTTGGCCAACCTCGAGTGGGATTTTCTTTTTCTGTTCAGAATTAGTCCAATACTGTTGACTTGACTCGTTAAGCATATGGGCTTTTTCTGTACATGGCCCAATTAATTGTTTTAGTCCTTTTGTTTTTTTATTTAACTAGAAAAAATATCCGTATGTTGCAATGAAAAAGGAAGTGTAGTAATTGGTAATTAAAGCCAAGTATGTAGAGATAGAGATAATAATAGAGATGGAGAAAAGAAGTAAAGGAAAAAAGTGAGGTTTTTTTTTATAAAAGTCCCTTGAAAAAATCAAACCTAAAACCTGTTAAATATAATGGACAAAACTATCATATAATTTGACACTTACAGATGGGTTCACTTAGAGCGGACTAGGGCAATACGGCTGACTAGTGGGATTTATGCGCCATATTCCACTTGATCATGTGAATTGGGCTGACGCAAGCTGACAGTTCAAAGTATAAATCTATTCTAACCTTTAACATACATTAAAGAAATATGAAGTTATGATCCATTATATCACTTTAGTCAACATAGGTGGCTCAAAGTAAAATTTATCCTTAAACGATACTACTACAAAATACTCTGATAGGACTATTGTTTAAAAAAATTAAACATGAGCGCAACCAATTTCTCTCCTTCCTTTTTTAATCTTCTCTTCTTTCTCCACTTCCACTTCTGCGCTTCTCCTCCTTTCTTCCTTGCCACAGCCGTCAGCACCCAACAGGCCAACAGCAACACAAAAGCACAGGTTAGGAAGGGCTGAGGGCAACAATGGCACATTGGCACGTACGACAGGCAGGAACCGGATGCACGGTAGTAGAGGGCGGCGTAGCCAGCGACAGCTAGCAGCATAGTGGTAGCAGCTAGCAGTGGCGATGGTTTCGGCTGGCTCGAAACTGAAGGTGGTTGCGGCTGCGATTCGGATTTTGAAGCGGCTCGAGCACACGCAGACGGAGGAGGCGGAGTGTACTGTTGGCAGTTGGGGCACGACGACCATGGTGCACGGGAGGGGTGCAGCGGCTAGATGATAGGCCTGAAAGATGAGCAGGGCAGGGGCGCTACGCGGATGCACGCAACGCCAACGCTGAGTCAAAGACGGACTTGAAGATGTACCAAAATATCTAACTAAACATCTTACGTCATCTGATATCGTATGGGAATAGGATGTTGTACCAAAATATTTAACTAAAAATCTGGGGCTATTATTTTTTTAAGTAAAAAAATTTAGATATCTGATATCGTATCGGAATAGGACGACGTACCAAAATTTTGGACAAAAATATTTTTAATTTTTTTAATAGTAAATATATTTGTATGTTTCTATCAAATAGTTGATGTATAAAATTTTTGACATAGAAAGTTTCGATATTTAAAGTTTACGTATGTAAATTTGCATGTATAAAGCTTTATTATTATTTTTACCAATGTAAACACAGACTTATCGGCTTTTTCCCTTATTTGCATATAGGTCAAAATGGGAAATGGGAGGGAGGGGAGGGACAGCTAGTGAGCTAGATCTGGTTTTTTTTCTCTGCATGTGGTCGTTCACTTGGATGGATAGGATTTGATCATCTCATCTGCACATGCACAATTGCGCGGAGGAACACGCGTGCGATCAAGCATGCAATAGACCTCCCCGTATCAAAGAGCATCACCAAAGGCTACTGAGATGGCCCAATGTTTGTTTTTATTATTATTAATCTTTTTTAATTCGGTATAAAACTCATACGTGTAAAGTTTTTGCATCAATAATTTTTATTTAGAATATTTCTATAACAAAAATAAAAATTTTTATGTATAAACTTTGTATATATAAAACTTTTAAACACATGGTCTAACACACACAAGAAGATAACAGCCCAACAAAGTACATATGGGCTCCTTGCAAACGTGAGCCTGACAACATGCATTTTTAAGCCGTGCGTGTGAAGCAGTGAGGCACGCACAGACGCCATCACAGGATCGAGTATTAGACTTCCCCACAACATCACCGTACCAAATTTTAACAGCATCATTTCATGCCTATTTTGACGTCCCACCAGGACTTGTAGCTGTTTCTATGGATCATATGGTCCTCTTATCCTTGGGAAAAGAAGGATAGAAAGATGCACCATTCCCTTTAGAACATGGTAGTAAATGAGTTCAGCGTTTCAGGATTTGCTATATCAAAATGTGCTCTCCATGTTTCAATACCTATCATCTCACTAGCAATGGCACTACCTATGTACCAGCCACCAGGAGTCCAGAACCTCCTAAATGGCGGAAAATGCCAACAAATAGTACATAACCCCATATCTCATCACTTATCAGTACTAATAAAATCCAAGTTTCTTTTTTCAGACATCTAATTCATAGATCTCTGTAGTTGCCACCTTCGCTATCCATGGTGCACAAACAATTTACAGATAAGAAACTCAACAAAGATCATGTACACAAACACATCTTAACCATGAGGATCACATGTCATGTTACAAAGACCACAAGCAGAAGAACAGAACAGACTACAGGTATAAAGAAGCAAAGAGAAAAGCATGAACAAGCACTGCACAAGTTTGAACTGCCAAACCCCCAGAAACTCACAAAATGGATGGGAGGCACAAACACAAACAGACAGTAGTGCTATGAAAATTGTGAATATCTCCTAATTCTTTCCCTATACGAAGACGACCGCTGCACATCTGGCCTGAAGCAATTGACGAGGCAGGGCATCGTCTCGTCAGCTCCGGTGCAATTCAGCTTTATTGATGACAGCTTCCCTGAGCTTGCGGTGCGAAACGATGAGCATCCTAGATCAACTGAAGAGGAGCGCAGGCCGCGCATCTCAGACCTTCGGTGCAAAGAACCGGCATACTTGGAACTGGTGATTGCTGCAGGACCAGCATATTTGGAACCGGTGCTTGCCCCTGCTGCGCATAGAGCTAATGATTTGTTTGTCCATGGAAGCTCCTTTATTGGGGTTGTACTCGCGAGCCTAACGAATGAGACAATCGTGTGGCGGCACAAAGGGCAAGGTATGGAGCCAGGCACGCCACGGATGGATGTTGAGCTGCTAGTGGTGGCACACAAGTAGAGCGCACATTTGGTGCAGAACTCATGGCCACAGCCTATAAATAAAACAAAATCATATGAATTTGAATGGCATTAACGGAAGTAGGAAGTATTTGACTGTGGAGTAGTTTAAGAGTACCTTTGGCAGACACTGTACATTCCGTCTCCAAACATATGACGCATGGATCATGGCAGGTAGATGAGACAGAAGTTTTTCTCCACCCACATTCCCTGTAAAAGATCCACAAACAATTGAATATATGTAAATGAAAGCTCAAGGTTCTAAATCTCATTAGTAACTAGATATTTCCTAGCATGTGTGCATGGTGCTACAGTACACATGGTCAATGGATGTGTTGGCTTGTTCCTTGCACCATTGAACTCTCATTGCTGTTACTATTGTTGGAAGTTCGAGTTTATTCAAAAGTTTGCAAGGGAATAACTGGAAAATCAATTTCCATCAGGAGTCACCAGGGGTTCGCCTGGTATCTGGCTCCAGCAAAAAATGATCCAACTGGAATTTCGATCCCTGCTAACAGGAGTGGTTGACATGGGGAAAACAAAAGCACCATTCTATAATTATGTATAAACATTAAAATGTAAATTGGCCTGAGAAAAAAAGTTACTGGATACTGAGTTTCATGTTCTTTTTCTCAATATTTCTCACCTAGGGAAGTTCGGTTTCTAATACAATGAACTACAGATTACTTTGTACTATTTTAGCTCCTGAAGCCTGTAGGCAATTGCCTACCGTGAAACATTGGTGAATCTCACCTCTTCTGGTGGAACAGAGGTTTGTGCTCTGTGGAAAAAAAACTACCTGAGTACAGATGTTTGGTCAACTTTGGACATGTTTCATTTTTGTTACAGAAACAGATAGGTACTGGTCTGGTAATTTCAGACAAACAAAATGATAATAGGATCTACCAATGCCATCACTTATTTTACTCACCTCGCAATTTTGACAATGCTCATCAGTGGTAGAGACAGATATGATGATGGAAGAATGCGTACTGGAACTTCTGGACGTTTGGTTAGGATACCTTCAACACTACTTTTGTGCCATGAACGAGCCACCATCAAAGGGGTCAGCCTTCAAGCAAATAGCATTGGAGAAGAGTAAGCAATCTAAATAAATTATAGTGATTTTTCTATAGATAACGAAGGATAGACAGTCCACATGCAACCTGTCTTCATTGATTAGGAACAGGAAATGATTCATGTTGGATTTAAGTCCACGCCAGCATACAACATGACAGTAGCAGAATTTGAGTTGAAACTCAAAATGAATAGTTAGTTAGAAATCATTGTTCAAACCAAGTTAGTTAGAATAGTTAGCTTGGAAATCCCTGTCCAGAGTTCCAGCCACATACTAGCAGCATGAAGTTTTGGTGAGTTGACCTCAGTTAAGAGATCAAATTAGCAGAAAGCATCTTAGAATATGTGACACTTTAATGTGGTAATTGTAAGGTAAACATACTTTATTAGATATGTTCAATAGATGTGATGTAGAACTAATAATAAATCTTTTATGATGGACTTGCTATTGCATACCCGTTAGTATTTTGAGCTCTCATGTTTGCTCCGGCTGCAACAAGAAGCTGTTTAACAGCAATCAGTAAATAGAAACTGCCCAATTGTTTGGAATCACATGAAAGAGAAAATTGATGCATACTTGACAGCATACAGCACTTCCACCACAAGCCGCATAGTGGAGAGGTGTGCTTCCTGAACCTGCAAAATGGAAGAAGAGTTACTCTATGAGCATATAGAAATTTGGATATAGTTCCTCTTGTACCCTATATTTCCATGTCATAACTAATGGTCAAGTTCAATCAGGAGTTGAATTGAGTTGAAAACATCTAGCTTCTTACCTATGAGATCAATAGTTGAACCATCATTGATAGTGACCTCTGAGACAGAGGCTCCAAGGTCTAACAGCAATTGCACGCTCTCAGCATGCCCATGAAGGGCTGCCAAATGAAGTGGTGTGACACCCCCATCGGACTTACTGTTTATTAGCCTCCGCAGAGCTCTGGAAATCAGAAGGTGAAGGGATGAAATTATTAGACAAGGGGCAAAATTATTAGTCATCAGTAGATGCCAACATAGACTAACGTCAGAATTTAACATACACCGCATCAAAGGCTTCCTTATTTGTTTCATCTGTGGATTTCGCATGCATAACATTCCAAAATTCTGGCAAGCTGGGTACATAATCAGCCACAAGGAGCCGAAGGCACCGAGTATGACCTTTTAGGGCGGCAAAATGAATAGCTGTCGCGCCACTAAAACAATCTTTTTTGTGAATCTAAAAAATGAAAGATAACTTGCATCAGTCAATATTGCAGTGTGATTTGATACAAGAACAAATTAGTTGAAGGTCACTTACATTAGCTTTAAAAAGAACTAGGATCTGTACAACTTTCCAATGACCGTATAGACAAGCTTGCATTAGAGCAGTCTGTGTACAACAGTTTATTGTGCATTAGCACAAAACCACATAAACATTTTATTTAACACGGCAGAAATGAAAACAAATTGATATGTTGATATTCAATTATCCATTGAAGAGTACTCCATGTGTTATATCAAAGCTAAGGTAAACAACATAATCCAAACAAAAGAAAAGTAGGTCTGTCTAGCTTGCTGCCCCTTTCTAACAAAGGCTACTGCTTCTCATCCTCTAGAACATTAGGAGCCTCATATGCACATGGAATGCACATGTTTCTATAATATGCAAAAAGAACATTTCAATAGTATTTGCATATAAACCAAATCTAGAAGAATAGATTGTATTTCTTAGTCGCTAATGGAAAATATTCGTTCTACTTGTTGATACATTGATGAAATATTATAAAACAAGGCTAAATATTACTGGTCATGAACAATAGCAATGAGCAAGGTGAGAAAGAAAATAACTTTACCTGTCCTCTGCAGTTCCTAAGGTTGATATCAACACCGGACTCAATTAGGAGAGAAACAATCTAATGGAGCAATGAAATAATTGAGTTTTACTTGACTGAACAAATTATCAAAGGTATATCAAAAGAACCGCATATAGATAAGGAGACTATTATATGGAGAAAATCAATTTAGAACACCTCATGGTGGCCCTTTGCTGCCGAGTAATGAAGGGGCGAGTTCCGGATCCCAAACGTTGAATACCGTGCAAGTCGGGGGTTAAGCTCCAAGAGGGCCATAGCCTCCTGGATGTCTCCGTCCCTTGCAGCAGAGACAAGCCGCTCACCGGTAGCTGAGCAACCGAATGAGTCGCCCACCATACCTAAGAGCCCCATGGTGCGTCTACCTATCAAAGCACAAAATATTAGTATTACCTTGCAAAGATTCGGCGAAAATTTGATTTAACTCTTTTCAACACACCCTGGACCTACACAACAACCAAAGGATTCCTATGCCAAGGCTAATGAGGCAACGAGAATGGAGAGCCTGTAGAAGGAACTACAATATTGCCTTCAAATTGATCTGGAGGGGTATTTATTCGCTTGGACGCTCAACAAGAAACCGATTCAGGAAACGCGGAAATTAAGCCACATGTCCACTTCACAAAGCACCAAAGTCCCGCGTAGGCAAGGACGAAACAGCATCATCGATGACGAGGCATTTCTGCAAGAAGTTATCCAAAGATCCACACTAAGGGAGTAAAGGGGCCAGTAAATCAGCAACTAGATCGCTAGACCCCTTGTCTACCAGAAGTTAATGGGCATAAATAGCAACAAAGTTAGCCCCTTTCTTAGGAAATGCCGTGAACTGAAACAATAAAGAGAATTGAACTGATGTAGCATCATCCTTCAAGAAAGTAACCCCAAAAGGACAGTACTCTGACCGACTTGGCTACTCCACATGGATCAAAGAGTACAAGCATCACCTTTCTTTAGCTAAATTCCCCAAATCTACTCGGAAGAAGGGGAATATAACTAACGAAGCATCTTCCTGCAACACAGCATCCCCCAAATGAACCAAGAAATGGTAAGCGACGACGTCCTCCATGCAGCTACCTGCCTAGTACCTCTCTTGGATTACTACAATTATTAGTTTCTTACTATGCGTGATGTGGGATGGAAGAAAAAAAATGCAGTAATGGTAGAAACAGCGGCAGAGAGATAGGTCAGGTCACTGTCTCTCCCGTCCCTTTCATGGCAAAGGCCCCATTTTTTCCTCCATGGAGGAACAGCACAACTACCAGCACAAGCATTGAGCTCCGAAATTCGACTTGTAATGGTGAGAGAAAGCAAGACACAACAGGCGCGCATCAGTAGTTAGTTCAGTACAAACTGAAACTCCTCTTCTGAAGTCTGAAAAAGGAAACCATTTCAGAGCTACTAATAAAGAATCCACCAACCCCGGATCGCAATCTTGGCTCATCCGCAAACGAACTCACATGAACACATTGCTACTCGCCTTGAAATTAAAAAAAAACAGATCTTTAGGTGGCGAAAAGAAACGGGTTTGCGCGGGTAATCAGGATCAGAAGGACCAAATTAAATTAAGAAAACGGAGCAACCAACCTCCCCTCCTCCCCGGAGACAGGGATCTTCAGGCGGCCGGCGCCGGAGACGCTCCTCCTCCTCACCGCCGCCGCCGCCGCCAACTCATCAAAAAGAGAAGAACCACCGCCGCCACCACCGCAGCTCGCCTCCTACTCCCAGGTCAAAGAAGCCACCACCACGAGAGAGATCAGAGAAAAAGAAGGGACAAAATGGCTCGGCCCCAGCTCGAGCTGTCCCTGTCCGGCGCCGGCGCCGCGCGCTGCTGGGGGCGGCGGGAAGAACGAGGGAGGCGTGAGGACAGGGGTCATGCAGTGGAGAGCACGAGGTGGCAGGAGCAGCAGGAGGAGGAGATGGATGGAGGTAGGAGGAGGGGGAATATACACATGGAAAATTTGGCAATTTGCGCCGTGTTTTTTCTACTACTCCTTGTTCAGTTTGTTACTGTAGCTGAAGCCGCTGCGGAGGAGAGGGAGAGGAGCACAAGGCGTGGAATTTTGGGAGGTTGTTTGTGACGTTTGCTCTTCGGTTGTATCAGAAATTCAGGATTCAGGATTCAGGATTCAGAAGCTACCTACTGACAGTTTCTTCTTCTTTTTGTTTTCTACTCCATCTGATTCAAAATATAAGTATTTTTAAGAGTTTTAGCAGAATTTAGGTTAAGGTAAGAATTGGTTGATACCAGAAGTTAGACGAAGAAATTAAATAAGAGTTGATTTCTGATTGTTTGAGATAAAGAAACAGATAAAAAAAATGATTATACTGCGGTGGTATAAATTTTGAATCTTATTTTTTTATAACAGAAAATATATTAGTTTCGGTACAGATATACAATGATTATATTGTGGTTATATAAATTTTAAATCTTTTTTATAACGGAGGGAATATATTAGTTTCGGTACAGAGATACAATTACAAGTTTAAAAATTGACTTTTTTTCTAGAGAAGAAAGGGGGTAAATTTGTGCCCAAGTAATTTTTTTTTAAACACGCATGTGATCTGCGTATCATTAAGATATAGGAAAAGGAAAAGAAGTAAAAAGTGTTAGAAATATATTTCAACACCCATCCACCCAAAAAAATACAATATCAACACACCACACACACCAAAAAAACCTATTGCTCCAGCACTATAGTCCTAATCAAAAGCTCTTGAAGTTTGGAAGCTCTCATTAAGCACCAAAGGACATCGCCACTAGCAATGGCTTGGAAGAACATCAGCCATGCTCGGTATAGTCCATTAAAAACACAGTTATTTCTATGCTTCCACATCTCCCAAGTAACCAAGATAATAAAGAAATTAAGTCCCTCCTTCTCATTAGTAGGTAACCCTCTCACTGTCCTTAACCATGCCCAAGTAAATCTTTATCTAAGATTTTAATAAAATGTGTTGTCTTCTTTCAAAATTGCTAGTTTATCATGGTAAATTTGCTCAAGAATTTTTCTTTGTTTTTGAAGGCAGTGTATTCTGCACGTGAAGCATGCTCCTATTTTTTAATACCTTTGTAATTAAAGTTTTAGTCTCATAGCCCAGTGGTTGTAATATTATGGCTTCTTGCTTCTACTTTTATTTGGTTTTTCTTGTGGACTTCCTTATATTAAATTACACTATCAACAACTCATGCTTCCTTAACTTTTTTTTCTCTGGTTACGCCGGCAAGTTTATTATTTGCAACTTATGAATTTCCTATCATACGATATTTTGTTTAGTATACATTCTTTGAGGGGGAAAATGTGAACATATATCAAAGGTTTTGTTTGGTGTTAACCATACAAGAATGTTCTCCTAATTAGTGGCATATTTTAACTACATTCTGACGAACCTATTCTCTTACATATATGCAAAATAACTTTGATAGGTTTCAGCGTTTCAATAATATATATTAAAAAAGGTTTTCACCGTGATCAACTCTAGAACAGCCCTATATATGCATTGATAAGCATAAGTTGACTTCCTGTTTTTAAACTATGCAGCTGATGTATGAAAACGTGTTAAACACTAAACAATGTGTTGTTCAATGGCATCGACATACATCATGTTAGATTTAGCTAAGATTTCAACTCAAATAATATATCAAAGCTACCTCAACCTAATTCAGACGGATTGTATGTGCTCCACTGATCCATAATTTGTGTTATCATGTTGATAAATTAGAAACATGATCTTAATTACCCTTTAAAATCAGATCCATGTTTTGAAGCAATACTTGTTTTCTTGGATGAATATTTTGTGTTTTTTAACACGAAATGAATACCATTTTGTTAATTGATTAAGATGTACAACCCAACAACACGACATAAAAACTCTTTTGAATTTACATGAAAGCGACTGAGCAAGAAAAACCGAAGCAAACCAGTATTCTATCAACTCATGGACCGGATTTATGACACCAAGAGAAAATGACTACTTATTAAGTTTAGCAAGCAAAAGATCTTTTCTACCACTGCACGCATTTTGAACTATAAATAATTCACAAAACAATAACATAGTTGTCATACAATTCAGTTCTCTGAAGTCTGAACATTTACAGTCACCTATTCACGCATTTGGCTGTTACTTTATATAATTGTATATAGCAATGAAATTTAGAAATATTGATGATTCAAAAATAAATTTCATGACAAATGTTCTGGTGTATTTCTATATAAGAAATATATGTCGACACTTAGATAAAATATTAGTTTTCAGAGTGTTAAACTTTAACTATGTACTCATCTATTTCATCCTTCCACATTGGCGGTGAGTGGAAGAGTTGGATTCAATTCCCTTTATACGCAATGTGGCGGAAAAGACTGATTCAACGAAATATGCCATGCCTGCATTATTACTCACCACCAGTATCTCAGGAAACGGAAAATCAGAAATGACAATTCTTTCTATGGCCTATTCTAATTTACTTTGCATGAATGCACATCATGGCAGGCGTCGGGTAGATGCTTACCATTTCAAAGTCTATATCTGTGTATATTTTGTTTTGTTAGGACAAAACTTTCACTAATAGTTACTCTATTAAGATATGATTTATTTCATATAAAAGTATAATAATAAATAAGTACTTCTAAATATGAATATAATAAATTTAAGTTTGTGTCATAAAAATTATATTAATTGTTAGTTAAAACTTTATTCTAATGAAATAAAATACGTCTTATATTTTGAACAGAAATAGTACATTACATGGCGATAATATTCTAAATTGGAGTAAGTATTCTTAGGAATTGTCGTTTCACAGTGCAAGTTTATCGAGAAAATGGAACATAGTTCCTGTAGTTTTTAGTTTTATTTGCTAACACTTTAATGTCATAAAAAATAACCTGTTAATTTGCACATACGCAGTGGTAGAATGTGTGTTATGTGATAGTGATACGTGCAATCCAATGGCATTAACTAGCTCTTATACTTGGTTCTACTGTTTGGTTGTTGTGTATAATCTTTTTTTGAGGACTGCTGTGTTTGATGGGTCAAGACTTATATTGTGTGAAAAGCATAATGCTAATCAAGCAAATGACCTTTTCTTCATGGCAACTAATTCTTTCTCTCCAAGTGGCAAACTCCATGAATTGACCACTTATTGAGTTCAACAAGCAAATGAGAAATGGCCTTATCTATCTGTCACATCCCATTTTTCAATTGCAAACATCATTTTCCATTATACATATATTACTCACCTCTATGTCTGCCCAGTGCTTCATTACCTAGAAAAAAAAAAAGAAAATGTCGGCGAGTGCTTGTACGGGTAGCAACTATTATGCAAGGGGACATGGCGAGCTGTTCCTCTGTGTTTTTTTCCTGACCAAAATATATTCTTTTTCCACCACAAGACACTGCATGCATGCATGGATGGACACTTTTTATTGTGTGATGCAGAAACAAATAATTGCAGCCAAGAAGAAGAAGAAGAAAAGCCTAGCAGATGGTGATCTAACCCCACAAGGAAGGCATGTCTGCTTGCCCCTGCATCTGCATGATGGAGAAAGGCCTTTGCATTGCCGGAACACAGGGTATTGCCACTGATCAGGCTCCATTCCTCCCCTGTGGCATACAGATGCATGCAGGCCCCATGTTCCATTGCAACATGGAGCTGTAGTCCCTTGTCGATTTGTCACTAACTTTAATTGTTGTTGGGGGCTTTTAAGTGTTAGATGAGATCTACTTGGAGATCAATAACAAGGAATCCATAGTTTTAGGTTAATCTTTCTTGGAACATGGGAATTTTGCAGTGAATTCTGCAGGTTTTCTCATAGGAACTGGTTGGTTTCTGTAACAGACCCGTACACGTTCAGAGTGAGCAACCAAACAGACCCCAAATTTTTGGGACCCAAAAATTTATGTTTAAATGCAAGTGATTGCCTTTTAATATTTTTTTAGGACATATTTATTCCATTTTGAAAAGTTCCCTTCTTCCACATTCACTCATATGACTAAAACATGCATGTTTTTTCTTGACTCTATTAAAGTTTTCAACGATAATCATAGCCACTACAAATATTTGGAGCTAATGATAACGATGCGAAAGTGCGTTATAGGCACTAATGATTCCACTTTTATACTTCCTAAAGAAAATGGGATCGTTGCATCACACGCAATTGCCAAAGCAAATTTAACTTTTTGTTTAATGGTTTTCTTTTAAAAGGTTTCATTTTAAGTTTTGCACTGGGACCTTAAAATCTTATATACGGCCTTGTTCCGTAAGAACCGAAATATATATATATATATATTACGTCGTTGGTTTTTGATAAACGTTTGATCATTTGTTTTATTTAATTTTTTGTGCAAATATAAAAATATAAGTTATGCTTAAAGAATATTTGACGATAAATCAAGTCACAATAAAATAAATGATAATTATATTTTTTTAAATAAAATAAATAGTCAATCATATTTCAAAAAGTCAACAACGTCATGTATTAAAAAAACAAAGGGAGTATATTCTTTGCTAGTTAATGCTGGACTGTAGAAGATCATGTATGGTCCATCTACTTGATATTGCATCAGGAATAAATGTATTTTTTTCTCTTGGCCTGATGTTTCGTCCAGGAGGATATGGATTTAATTTGAAATGTTCTGGGATGTTGTCATTCAACAAGTGTTGCCAGTGGGTCTCAGCAAGGAAATTAAAAAACACTTGATGTACATATTATTTAATACTGAGGGAGATAAATTGGTAGACCATATAGGATCACGGGACATGCTTGACGGCTGTTGTGGATTGGTTGTGTACTGGAGGAAGAAAGCACTAGTGATTGGTCATCACATAAGACTTGTTAACTGGACCTCATCGTTCCTGAGATAACTATATATTGCAGTACAAGAATTTTAATCTAAGTCCCAAGGAATTTAATTTAGCTGCTTCTTTGCACAAAACTATTATCTCCGTCCATTCTCCGTCCTAAAATAAAGGCTGTTTTCTGAGAAGAAGTTACGATAAACTACTTCATTTTCCATTTTCCATGACTACACTCTCCAAACTACTAAACAATTTATTTTTTATAATAGATTTTTTTCTATAAATCAAATAAATCTATTTTTTAAGTTTACAATACTTTCAGTCTTTAAAATTTATCTCAAAATATAACAACTTCTTCGTATATATTCTCTTACCTTTCACCATTTAAATTGCCTACATATCTCTTTTTCTCAACCAATTACAACATTCTCTCATTTAATTTTACTAATTTTTTAAATACTTATGTTCAACCCTAAATCTTCTTAAATTAAAGTAGTAGTAACTAATAATTAACTCAGTGTCGTTTCCCATGACAGAAAAAGCTCAGTCTTAACCTCACTTTCGAACAGGGCCTAAGTTGGTTTGAAGCCACGAATTTCACTGCTTAATATTACTGCAGTTGAGCTTGTGTAAATTAGCTGTAGCCTGTAGGTCCTGGTCGCATGGATAGATTGATAATTTGCTGAATCTTGACTGTTTCTTTCTCAGGGCACAAATGTCCACCCATTCAGATTATTCAGACACACCAGACGTGCTCACATGTCATCTCTCTCTCTGACCAGCAAAGTTTGATTAATTAATTTAATCAGCAAGGGATGAGATACCCTATTCCTAATTAAGTCTTAAATTATCTGCCCCCCCAAGCTTGCTTTCCATGTGCAGCCTCCTGCTCATGTAAATAAAACTGTGTAAAAGCACTGCAGATGTCAACCAGAGAACATGAGAGATCTCTGGATTGGTAGATCGATTAGCCCAAGTAAATTATCAGCTGGGAATCAAAAAAAGAGGGAGAGAGTTGCAAGGGAAGTTACTAACAGAATGAATCACCTTTTGACAAACATCATAGCCTACCTTTTTCAGAGTTGGTAGCCCCCCCCCCCCCNACATTAGTGGGCCACATGATTAGTTAATGCCAAATTAATTAAGCAAAGCAGTGTCGTCTCAATCCACAGGGACATGCTTTGCTCTAATCAAACGTTGAATCTTCACAAAATGCAGTATTATATAGTATGTATCACATGGCTCATCTAGTATGCATAATTAAATTGGCTTTGTTCATTGATGCTGAAGAGACTACAGGGAGGCACACAGTGAGGCTCAGATTGGACTTGAGTTGGTCTAATTTCTAAAAAAAAAAATCCTACAGAGCTAATTTATATCTAAATTTCCAAAATCATGTAGAATAATCTTGGATTTAAGATTGGAAAAAGCTATACGTGCAAAAATAAAATCCCTACAAAACTCTTATAAACGCCGATGGGGCGTACCTTGAGTAAATTTAGTTTTTCTATAATTTCTATTTAGCTAGTAAGTACGTGTAGCAGTGCTAGGAAGAATCAGAACATCGTCTTATTTTAAGAGTAATGATATACGTACTTAGCAAAATCTGTACTAAATTCTTACAAACAAATATCTTAAGTTTTATTTAATTAGCGGATAGTTATGAAAATTCAAAATTCAATCACAATATGCTACATCAGTTTTTTAAAGATATTTGAAAACAAGTTTCTCTACGTGTATCATTTTTCGATTCTAACCGTATGTCCTGATCCATTTCATTCGTACATTGGAAGTTGGGATGCAAAAAACCGGCCGGTAATCCACATTTAATTTTGGTTGTACAAATAGAAGTACATTGCATTCGATTACGTTAATTAGGATTTTGATGGTTAACGACTGTGACACACAACTGTCCTGAAAGAACATTACAATTAACAGAGCATATGCTTTGATTGGTAGTCATATATCACTTAGTAAATTTTAAATACTTGATACTTCCTTGTTTTTGCAAAATTTAGTTACCTTGATCATTCAGTTTTTCCCTTAATATTTCGCCCTTTGATACTAACAGTACATGTCCCTAAAATACCTGTATCTACTCCATCCATCTGTTTTTTTTCTTATTTCTCATGCTGAAAAACTAATACTTCATTGAACGTAAGTTCATCACATCGTACTTAAAATACTAATCCCTTGATATGCATGTTTTGGTTAAAAGTGTCAATAATTAAAAAAAGTAACTTAGTTTTGCTAACCACATGCATTCATCAGGGTCACTGTTCCCACTCCCAGTGGCCGGCTATGAACACAAGATCCAGATCGAGTTGGTATCTGAAACAAAGTACATTTATGGCGCAGGAAAAATTTAATTGAAATCCGTGCATTCGGTCGCAAAGTATACTGTATAATATAGTTAATAGCAATTTCTTGATCTGTGATTAAGCCACGTCATCCTTTTGATTCATAGCTGTTCGGTTGCATCGCGGTTGCCGAGTCCTGCGCAGCCCACATCCACCCACATGTGAAGCCCAGCCCACGTCCCACATCCTCTCTTCAAGGGTTTCTCCAACCTTCACCGTATCGCGAGTTTTTTGTATTTTTAGATTTTTTTTTTAATATTTACAGAAATATTATAGCGCCCAAAAAATTTGCAAAACTAGACCCTGCCGCCCTTTCAAAGGGCGGCAAGCCGACGTGGCACACGCCGCGTTGGACGGCGCGGGACGGCCGCCCTCCTGCCCTCTTGCCGCCCTCCTGCCCTCTTGCCGCCCTGGCAAAGGGCGGCAGCACCCCCTTGCCGCTCTTACAAAGGGCGGCAGGCCTGGCCGCCTATAAAGCCCAGCCGGCTCCTTTGAGGAGCCCATTCCCTCCTAACCTCTCCACATCAAAAAAAAAAAAGGAGAAGGGGAGGAGAAGAAAAGAAGAGGCGAAGCCCTGCCGGTTTCAAACTTCGACGGTTTCAAACTTCGATTTCAGGTAATATTCGTAGATTATATACGTGACTAAATATATGATGTTAACTAGGATATCACTTGTATTTTTGTAGAACTTTCGTTGGATAAATGCATTGTATGAAATAGGGTTTTACCTGTGGTACTATATAAATATATATTGTTAGATGTAGGCAGGGTTTAAAAAACCGCCGGGGGCCCGGTTACCGCCACCCGGCGGTACGGCGGTTACCGGCGGTAACCGCGGTAACCGCGCAAAACCGCGACAAATTTACAAATCGAAATTAGATTCAAAAATTCGGGCAAACCGCGCGGTTTGGCGCGGTTACCGCGCGATGTGTAATGGGTCGCACAGTAACGGGCCGGCCCATTTTTTTTTCTTTTTCCAATTTTCAAATTTATTCTCCGTTTTGCTCTCAAATTTGAATAAATATTACTCTTTTTTGAGAAATTTCTTCACCATAAAACACTATAAATCAAGCACTACCTTCACCATTTTTTTTGATTTTTTTCTTTTTTTTTAAATTTTTGAATTTGGACGAATTTTATTAAACCGTACCGCGCGGTACGGGTTACCGTACCCCCGCGGTACGGGCGGTAACCGCGGTAACCGCGCGGTTACCGGCGGTTTTAGTAACCCTGGATGTAGGTAACTTAGTAGATCTGTAGTATTTGTAGTTATTAGGTTTGTAGTTTTAAATGTTGTTGAGTAACATTGCAATAGAATATATAAAAATTTAGGTACGTTGCAAAGAAGATATTACACTGTAGTCGTTTATTATGTAAAATAACGGCCTAGTAATTAACTTTGCAGATATGTCCAGTAAACTTATATTTCAACTATACCATGGTCAAGGAAACGTCCGTTATGGGCCAACTGGGGTAGATCTGTCAGAATTTATTGTAACAGCAAGGGGAATTGATAGGCCAGCCGAGAGGAGTGTACCTTCTATAAAAAAATGGTTGATGCGGGGCTTGGGAGTTGATCCACAGACTAGTGACATTACAATCTATGTTGTAGTAAGTCGGGCAACAGAGGGTTTTTATTGGGAACTAATGCCGGTTCAAAACTCTGGGATGTGGAGATGGTATGTGGAGAATGCATTGCAACGTGGGTGGCCTCTAGCTATGGTTCCGTATGTTCATCCGAAGGATCCAAGTGTACAGATGAACATGGATGATGGCGAGGGGCCAAGTGCAGAAGTGAATGAGATTGAAGTGGATCAGGTCAATGCACCAGAGGAAGATGGAGTAGCTCCAGTAGTAGCTCCAGTAGGCATGCAACCTGGTGGAGTGGCTGACGAGGGGGAGACTGTGGGTGCCATTGTGGACGAAATGGAAAAAGAGGATCGTGACAACGAGCGTGTGGAGGAAGATGATTCGTCAGATGATGACGAGAACAATATTAATCCAGCTGAATGGGCTAGTGATGATTTTTCTGGTTTGGTCATCTCTGAAGGGGAAAATGTGAGATGGGAGTACAAGGAAAACGAGATTATCGAGGGAGCGAGGTATGGTAATGGAGAAGACATGAAGGAGGCGGTGAAGCATTATGCAGTGTCACTTCATAGGGAGTTTTGGGTTGCCAAGTCTAACCGGACACAATATGAAGTTAGGTGTGTTAATGAAAAAGATGGGTGTCCGTGGAGAGTGCACGCCTATAAGGGGAAATGGAAGGACTACTGGACAGCGTCGGTCGTTACGAAACATACTTGTTATCTACCTGGTGTTCAGAAATACCACAGGAACATTACATGTGCATTTGTTGCATCTGAGATGTATGCGCATGTCGTGGACAATCTGGCATATGAACCGAAGTCAATAATCCGACATATCGAACAGACATTCAAGTATACAATTAGCTATGCCAAGGCGTGGAGGGCCAAACAGAAAATAATAGAGATGAGATTTGGAACTTATGAAGCCTCATATGACAATTTGCCACGTCTGCTATCTGTTATCCAACAAAGAAACCCTGGGACCTCTTGTGCACTCAAGACATTCCCCTCAATTGAACATCCTGGCAAGACTGTGCTGCAAAGAGCGTTCTTAGCTCTACATGCATGCAAGATGGCATTCGTGCACTGTCGTCCAGTTCTTTGTATTGATGGCACATTTTTGACCGGGAAGTATCGGGGCCAGATACTAACAGCAATTGGGGTAGATGGGAACAATCAGGTATTACCGTTGGCATTTGCTTTTGTCGAGAGCGAGAACACCGACAGCTGGTACTGGTTCCTCCATCTGGTTAAGACAGAAGTTGTTGGTATGAGGCCCAATGTGTGTCTAATACATGACAGGCACGCCGGTATGCTTCGAGCGATAGAAGAGTTAAAGTTTGGGAGTATGGAAAGAGGATACCCTGGCCAGTGGGAAGATGTACAAAGCAGGTGGTGCATGCGTCATATGGGAGCTAATTTCTTCAAGCAATTTAAGAACAAGGAGTTGATGAACATGTTCAAGAGGCTATGCAATCAGAACCAGGAGAAAAAATTCAATGAGCTTTGGAAGAGATTAGATGAGTTGACAGGCAAATGTAGTGACCAGCGTGCAACAAGACCAGCGGCCGCTGTACCTGACCCTCCTCAAGCACTCGGAGCTCTCCCAACAGACAGTGTAACATTGGTTAGAAGAACTGGGGAGCAAATTCGAAAATTTTCTCAGTGGATTGAGAATGAGCCAAAAGAGAAATGGGCTAAGACTTATGACACAGGTGGTGCTAGATATGGTATAATGACAACAAATTTGGCGGAAGTTTACAACTGGGTGATGCGCGGTGTCCGTGGACTCCCACTAGTTGGTATAGTGGAGTTCATTTTACATGGGACATGCAAGTATTTCAGGGAGCGGTTCCAAGCAGTTTTTCCCTCTATGCCGAACAACAACATTTTATTTGGAACTTTCATGGAGAAAAAACTAGCGGAGTGGCGTGCAAAGGCCATGAAACATCGAGCTCTAGTGCAAGGTACCCAACAACACAGGTTTGAGGTACTCTGCCAAGACAAGGCAGGCAGGGGTATCTACCGCAAGAGAGTAAAGCAGGAGTGCGTTCTCAAAGACGACGGCACATGTCACTGCTCCTGTAGAAAGCCGACGCTGCTCCACAGGCCATGCACCCATGTCATTTCCGCGGCATCTGAGTGTGGCATCCAAGATGCAGTATATGTGTCACAATACTTCTCCAAGCAAGCAATATATCACACATGGAGTGGCGAGATTTTTGGCTTCGGTGTAGCTGGGGAGTTCACAAAGATTAACGATCCGATAATCTATATTCCTGACCCAACGAAACTCCGAGACAAGGCGGGACGGAGGAAGACTCGGCGCATCCGCAACGATATGGACGAGTCGGAGGCAGGCAGGGTGAAGCGGTGCAGCAAATGCGATGAACGTGGCCACACCTACAAGTATTGTCCTGAAGACAAGGAAAAACCAAGTGCGGCAGAGGCAGGTCTATCAGGATCAGCAGCAGATGGAGCTCGCCCTACGGGTGAAGGCACTACTTCAAGGCGACCCCGTCCTAGACGTTCTCGTGGAACGTCCGGTTACGTGGTGTAGTTCGTGTGTTGTATGTTGGCAAAAGGCTTTGCTTGTAATTTCGTTCGAACTTATCGATATGTTCGCATTGTGTTGTGTTGCGAACCACTTGTTAGACTTCCGCATGTAATGTCTTTATGTTTTACGGCTTGTAATTTTGTTTTATGTTATTTCATTCTCGTTACGTGCCTTTGTGTAACGAAAGTTATGTTCTCAATAATCTGCACTCTTGCATGTCTCTATAAGTATTCTTCCGTTTCAGATAACTTGTTTTTACAATTATATTATTACCTTCTTATTTACCCTAACATGTAACACGTTATTTGCAGAGATGGCACATCCTGAGTTGTTGGATCCGGCGATAGATCAGCGCCACCGGTCGTACCTTACTGCGGTGGAGGGGGCTCAGCTTGGGACGTTCCGTCCACGGTCGTCACGCGAGCGACTTTTGGTTCACGACTCCTTCGTCGAGAGGTATGGTTTTACTGTGTTCACGACACCGGGCTTACCTTACTACGGTGGAGGGGGCTTAGCAATGTGTTCATTTTAACGTCTGGTATTATTTCGCTTTCGCAGGTTGCGTGAGGCCGGTCTCTTACCGTTGGCTCGGCTAGTTGAGGCCGCCACCGGCGACGCTGACGTGACGAGACGTTGGGACCCGGACAGGTCCCTCCTAGCAGCGTTGGTCGACCGGTGGAGGCCGGAGACGCACACTTTTCACCTGCCGTGCGGTGAGGTAGCCCCTACCCTGCAGGATGTCTCGTACTTGTTGGGGCTACCGCTCGCGGGAGACGCTGTCGGGCCAGTTGACATGGGTGTGGACTGGAAGGACGAGCTGACGGCACGTTTCGCACCCGTGCAGCGCCTACCAGGTCTACCGCTCGAGCCGTTGCAGCAGCACCGCAACACCGGGCCTACGAAGAGGTGGCTGCTTCAGTTCACTGTAAGTTCTTTCTACCTAAACTGACGTGTATTATGTACGTAACTTGTAAAGTGCCTAACATTTCATCCAACGCTTGCAGGTTGACCAGCTACCGGAGGAGGCCGACGAGTACTCCTTCAGCCGTTGTTTGGAGGCGTACTTGTTGTGGCTTTTTGGGTGGGTGATGTTCTGTGGTAGTCACGGACACTCGGTCGACCGGGGTCTCGTGCACTACGCCAGGAGCATCGCCGACGCCGCGGTCGGTGAGGTGCCTCAGTGGAGTTGGGGCTCCGCGTTGCTGGCGGCTCAGTACCGTGGCCTCTGCGAGGCTTGTACCAGGACGGACCCTGGCGCGATCTTCGGTGGGTGCCCTCTCTTCATTTCTCTTTGGGCGGCTGAGAGGTTTGCGATCGGCCGCCCCCTTGTGGAGCACCACCCTTACGACGCGTCGCTGTACGAGAACAGACCGGCGGTCGACTACCCAACGATGGGTACTCTGTGGTGCCGGCGTCAGGTACGTCGCTAGTATTTGGTAATGTTGTCCTACTATTGTTAACTTCATCCTACGTCACACTGACCTTATTGTATTGCAGCGCCGATGGGCTCACGTGCAGGTTAGGCGGTCGTACGCGGAGTTTGTGATGGAGTTCGACCGCCTTCTGCCGACGGACGTAGTGTGGGAGCCCTACAGTGCCTTGCTTACCCACAGTCGGGCGCCGCTAGGCCTGTCCACACTCTGCACGAGGGACCAGGCGTACTGGATGACTACGGTTCCGATGGTGTTCGACATCTGTGTCGAGCCGCACGCACCTTACCGCGTGATGCGGCAGTTCGGCTTCCGTCAGTCCTTTCCAGTCCCGTTTCCGGCGGGCGTCACGGCTGCCGTTCACCGGTAAGCCGTTTTACTACGATTTAATATGTTGCATTAACATCGGGCTGTCCATAATAATTTGCTTTGTTTGTCGTTCGCCCTAATACAATACATTAATTTGCAGGTACTCGCGCAAGGGTCAGCACTCAGCTGGTCACTGGCCTGCCAAGTTGGGGCCTTTTCTCGACGACTGGTTGCTTGCTACCGAGGAGGTCGTGGACCACGCGGGAGAGCCACACACGGAGGAGGGGTATGAGGCGTACCTACGTTGGTACCAGCCACGCACCCGTACTAGAGTCACCTACGCTCCGACGGAGCAACAGGCCCACGCCGCGAGCGCCAGAGACCTCTACGCCAGGCACCGCGACCAGGACTTCGCTCGTGCGGTGAGTACCTTGCATCGCACCATCGTCTCATCATCCTTTCTGTTGGACAAAGGCTACGAATATTTACGTTGTAATTAACCGTGCAGGCCGTTGAGTGCAACAGGGTCGTCGTTGATGCTACAACGGCGATCCAACGGTTAGGCGCGGGGATTGAGGTGGGGGCAGACGAGCACCTGTCGACGTACACGCGGATACGGGACTCGATGCGCTCGGTTCTCCGTGCGCTGACCTGTCGTGCTGCCGACGTTGCTCAGGCAGACGCAGCACCACAGGTGCGTCCCCGACCGACTGCTCCTCGTCCAGCTGCGCACGTTCCTAGGCCGACACCCCCTCCCTTCGGAGGTACGTATATTCAAGGTCTATTTGTACATCATCAATCAATTGATACTCAATTTATGTGTAAGCTTACAAGTGTCGCGTCGTCGATGTGTAGGCTTCGCTCAGCCTGGGACGACGCCGGGCGCCCACTCCTGGCAGGCTGCGGGGTCATCGTCACAGGCAGGTGCGTCGGCCTCGCTGTCTACACAGTTTTGGCAGGACGCCGGGACTTCGTCACAGCCGGGCGGCACGTCTGTTGCGTCGGCCTCGCTGTCTGCGCAGTTCTGGCAGGACGCCGGGACTTCGTCTCAGCCGCCCGGCACGTCTTGGCAGGGTCCTACCGGGACTTCGTCCGAGCACGGGTGGGCTTCCGCCACGCACTTCGACCTTAGTGACTTCGACTTCCCGGACATTATCGGTCCCTCACAGCTTGGAGGCGCACCGCCGGTGCACACGCAGGAGCAGTCGCCCTCCACCCCACTCCCAGACCCTCGCGCTACCCGTGCTGTCCCACCGGATCGCTTCACGTACTCCCAGGACCACGTGCGAGCACAGGCCCGGAGGACCAAGCGGGGTCGCGGCGCGAGTCAGGGCCAGTAGAGCAGACATCTCTTTATTTTTCTTTACATTCTTGTACTATATGGTTGTAGACTGAATATGTTGTTGTTTATATTCGGGACTCGCATTCCTACACTTCGCTGTTACGTTTTCCAAAAACAGGAGTCCCTTTCGCCACATGGACGAGTACTTTCGGTCGAGCCGATGCAGCTTTCTTTATTCGCGTGCGATACGACTGCGGAATGGCTTCTCATGCCCTTACATGTCACATCAGCATATGTCCAATCTTACTTTCGGCGAGAATTCCGCCCTCTATAAGGGCGGAAGGCCTTACTCCGCCCATATATAGAGTGGCAGGGTGCTCATTTCAACCGGTCCAACCGAAGGAAAAAAAAGAGAGGTGACTAAGAAGGAGAAGAGCTGCGAAGCATTGTTGCTGTGCTTATTCGAGCGCAGGTTAGTACAATATTCCGACGTATGGTTATATTTTGTGTCGCATACTAGTGTAATTACCATGTATTTGAAATTTGTGAGTAGATTTGTAGCACTTAGATACGGACCCTAGTTTATTTGCGAGTAGATCTGTAGCACTGTTAGTAGTTATGTTGAAATTTGTGAGTAGATCTGTAGCACTTAGAAGTGTGAATAATTTTAGACTAGATTTGTTGTGCACACGTTTGGTTTGTAGTAGTACTATATTTGACCGTACAATGAGAAGTGTTAAGGGTGTTTACAATATTTTATAGTTGTATTTTTAAACTGTAGGATGCCAAGGCGTGGAAAAGCTACCAACTCAAGGTAACATAAATCGTTTTTGTGATATTATGTGTTATTCGTTGTGCATGAAATGAGGAATCCTAGATTAACGGGTTAGGGTGTTTCATTTATTGTTCACTTGTAGTCGCCCGAAGACTGGAAATGCCTTCAACCCATTGCCTTTGCCTAGCGGTGTTCCAGTGCCCATGTGCTGGTGCGGTGATCCTTGCAAGGTAGCCAAGTCCGATGAAGAGGAGACGTACATGCAGAGATACTGGATGTGTGCCAATTTTGAGTTTGAGCCAACACCTGAGATACGCCGCATTAACTTAATGGTGAGGAACTGATGTTTTGTAATGATTATTTGGTGTATGAAGTAGTCTTCAACAACTTATTTGGTTAGTAAACATTGCATTTGTTGTAGACCCCTCCACCGCTATGTGATTTTGAGCAGTGGATCGACACCGAGATCAAGCCGCAAAACAAGGAGCGTTTGGAGTACATGCGGCAATGGGATGCAGAGCGCAAGGAGAAGATAGAGCAGAGACGCAAGGAGGAGGCCGCAGAAAAAGAGCACAAGGCTGAGGCGGAAAGGAGGCGTGTTGCTGCGTACAGGGAGGAGCGAGAGCGGAAGCTTGAGCGTGCGCGGCGAGCGAAGGCAGCAATGGAGGAGAACCCCGATGCACAGAGGAAGGGAAAGTGGCCTCGTTGCACTCAGTAGTATGCACGAGTTGGTAGTTGTATGGTGTTAGGGTTTAGGCCGACCTTGTTTCGCTAAGTGGGTAGGAACGTGTTCCATCGGTTCGTGGGATCTCCATATCTATCCACTCAACGAATTTGCACACCCAACGATATGCCTATGTAACATGTTATCATTATGTACGATCAAGTTAGCGTTCTGCGTATTCAGAATTGGTACTAGAAATTGGAGCACATAAGTCATACCCGATCCATGTTGCCACATTGGAAGAATCCAAATGTGGCGCTGAGGCTGGCGCGGGCGGCTTCGGTGAGGCGCTGAGGCGAGAGAAGATAAGAGAGAGCGAGAGAGAGGGAGGCGTTTTTATTTGGAGCGGCTTTAGTGAGAACGGACACCACGGTTCCTTTCTTTTTAATATGGTATAGATACACTACAAATTTAGGTTTCTGCAAATTTTCGGAGCTATCCGAAAGATTTTCGGAATTCGAGAAGCAAAATAAGATTCTGTATATTTTTGGAGTTGTCCGAAAATATTTTTCGAAACTTTCGAAAATGATAGTGTAGTCATTAAGTTTATGAAATTTTTCGGAGTAGTTCTCTTTTGGAATTTTTGAAAAACGCGTGTAAACTCGGGAAGTTGCAGTGCAAATTTAAAATAAATAAAACCTAATTATCATATACTAATATTTTTTTACATGTCCTTATTTACTTCTCATCTTAATCTGATCTTGCTCGATGATCAGTTGCTTCTAGCTAGCTTTGGTTTGGTCATGGGACACGTATTTTTTCAGGAAGTTTCTTCTTTCTTTCTTTCGAACTCAACGTTGATCCATCTAGAAGATATGCACGTACACGTACACACACATACCGTACTGATGATGCACAGTCTGTTGCCACATGAGCTAACCAGGGTTTCAATTACCGCCGGGGCCGCGGTTACCGCGCCCCGGCGGTAAGCACGGTTACCGCACGGTAACCGCGGTAACCGTGACAAACCGCGACAAACCGTACAAAATTTATCAAAAATTCAAATTATTTTTCAAATTTATTTGAATTTGACGCGGTTACCGCGGTTTACCCCTTACCGTACCCCCGCGGTAAGCGCGGTAACCGCGGTAACCGCGCGGTTTACCGCGGTAATTGAAACCCTGGAGCTGACTGAAAGGGCAGGATGTTGCCGCCCTTGCAGAGGGCGGCAAGCCCTCGGCACACCGCGGCCCGTGCGCGCCGTCAAGACGCACACGGCGCCGTGTGCCACGTCGGCTTGCCGCCCTTTCAAAGGGCGGCAGGGTCTAGTTTTGCAAATTTTTTCGGCGCTATAATATTTCTGTAAATATTAAAAAAAAATCTAAAAACAAAAAAAATTCCCCACGAATTTTTTGTATTTTTAGACGTCTTGACGGCGCGCACGGGCCGCGGTGTGCCGTGGGCTTGCCGCCCTTGCAGAGGGCGGCAAGCCCTCGGCACACCGCGGCCCGTGCGCGCCGTCAAGACGCACACACGGCGCACACGGCGCCGTGTGCCACGTCGGCTTGCCGCCCTTTCAAAGGGCGGCAGGGTCTAGTTTTGCAAATTTTTTCGGCGCTATAATATTTCTGTAAATATTAAAAAAAAAATCTAAAAACAAAAAAAATTCCCGTATCGCACATCCGCCATCGCGATTCCCCGCCATGGCGCTGCTTACCCCGTGCGCGCCTCAATTCCGCATACCCTGCGCGTGGCAGCTGTGGGCCCACCAGCCGCGCCGCTTCTCCTCCCCCCCCCCCCCCCCCCCCCAACACACACACGCGCGCGCGCGCGCGACGAATCACCAGCTACATGGCTTGACTGCACATTCCTGGTCAGCTATGCGCAACAACGAATGTGCTTCTATGTTCACTACATATTTATATGATAACATATACCATTACTGTAGAACTGGAGAACTGATCTTTTGTCGTGGTATCAAAAACACAAATCTCTTGAATTATTATTAACTAGTACTAAAGATGATCTCTAGTACCGGTTGAAAAACCTCTCGGCACTTTACAATCTTTAGTCTCGGTTCATATTTATCGGACCGTGTCAGGCCCTGTCGGGATCGTTAGTACCATCGTTGTCGCCGTCGCCGTTGTCTCCGTCGACCATACACCGCGTCATCGTCGTCGTCGCCAGAAATCTCCTCCGCCACCGGAAGCCGCATCCGCCGTCGGCACCGTCGCCGCCAGAAGTCTCCTCCACCGCCGCCGCCGACGTCACCTCCGGCCATTATGTGGAGGGCCTGACAAGCCGAGCCCACCTATCAGGCCCTCCATAAAAATATGAATTAAAAAAATCACTAGGAATAACAAATTTTAAATTAATAAATTGAAAAGTAATAAATTGTAAAATACAAAATAAGAATTGTACATTAAAAATTAAAAAATTAAAAGAATACATTCAAAATAGAATGAAACATAAAGAATATGTTTAGAATTTGAAAAAACATCCAAAATAATTAAGATATATATAGTACATGAAAAATATATTTACAATTTTTAGAATATTATAGAATACATACATATTTAACCATGGCTCCGATTAAGTCTATATAAAAATCATTACAATAATTAGAAAATAAGAAGAACACATTGAAAATATGTTTAGAATTGTAAAAAAACTTCTAAAATAATTAAAATATATGTAATACATGAAAAATATATGTACAATTTATACTATATTTTAATTGTTCAATTAAATGTAAATGTTTTAATTTACTAACAATTATTTCCTTCTCAGGATTGGACGTGGGCGAATCTCAAGCTGACGTGCCAAGCAATTAGACACGCTAAGCAACGCTAAGGCAAGTTATGCAAACTATACAATTAGTAAATTAATTATTTTTTAGTAAATTAATTATTGTTTATGCCAGAATTTCTTCATAGTCAAGGAGATTAATTTAGAATTTCTTCATAATAATTATTGTTTATGTTATAATTTCTTCATATTTAAGGAGATTAATTTAGAATTTCTTCGTAGTGATTATTGTTTATGTTAGATTTTTTTCATAGTGAAGGAGATTAATTTAGTATTTCTTTATAGTAATTATTGTTGATGTTAGAATTTCTTCATTGTCAAAGAGATTAATTAAGTTAGTGAAATTTAGAAGTTCTTCGTAGTCAAGGAGACATTAATTTGACTTAGGTCTGGTCCAAAGCGACAAGTAATATAAACCTGGGGGTGTTTGCATATTTCTCGACAATGTACATACAATGTATTAATTATTGTTTATGTATTAACTATGATTAGTATATACAATGTAGATATAACAATACACTATGCATTTTCTGTATTATTTAATGTTAGAAACACATGACAGATCACGATGAAGAAAAGTTACTCTTGGACGAGATCAATGAGGGTAGCAGCCAATACTGGGCAGATGAGGAAGGAAACGAGGACCCAGACCAATACCTGAATGAGGATCAAGAGGAGGGGAACGAGGAGGGAAACGAAGAAGAAAATGAGCAACATGGCAGTCAATCGATCGATGGTTCGAAGAGGGCACGTGGACAACAAGGGATCGCAAGGAAGGTGGAGGGGAGACACATTATAGCTGAAGTGAAAGCAGATGGCGAACCAGTTGCCCTCGAAGATGCAGCAAGAAAGTTTGTGTCACATAGCGGTTGGGTCGTGAGGGATCACATGCCCGTTAGCATACAGAATTGGTGCCAAACAAAATCATGTAGGGATGAGGAAGAAACATATGTTCCAAATACAAAGAAGGATATGTTGTGGACCATCATACTCGAGACCTTCATGAACTTATGTTCTCTTAGGCGGAACAGACCAAAGTGAGTTGGACTTTCAAAAAGATGGCCACACAATTTCAGTCCTTCAAGAAAGACTTGTACAACAAATATATCAAAAAGAATCTGACACCAAATTTTCACAACTTACCCAAACTGAAGGATCATTAGGATGCATTTGTGGCCTACAAGACAAGAGAGGCAGGAAAAGCCAAGATAGCACAGAACACTTCTAATGCCTCTAAGAAAAAGTATTTTCACCAGCTATGGTCGGACGACTATAAGAAGGCTGTGCCTAAGTGGCAGAAAATGGAAGATGCTTTAGCCGCAAGTGGTATCAGACCGGCCACATTTGATTGGCATGAACGATTGAAATATTGGTACTATGCTCATGGGAGAACACTCAATGCAGCTGACGGCTCCCTGGTCTTTAGCAAGGACATATGCCAAGTAGCTCACCGTTTCGTGGATGCTCTAGATGTCTCTGTGAAAGTTCAAGTGTCACTAATTTGGTTTTGGTGATTAATGATAAATCAAATTATACGAGACTAATATTTTTATAAGCATTTTCTTTGTCCTAGTCTCATGTAGATATGGAAGTGGAAATTGTGAGAAATGGTTCACGGACTTCATATGAGTTGAGATAGAAATATTCGTTGATGGTGGTCCTAAATCACAACAAGGATGAAGTGCACGGAGATCAAATTATATGTATCATTCCTCCTCTCCATGCACATATTGATATGTTCATATATAATATTTCCATATGAATAACAATATACATGTGAGACTAATGTTTTATTTGAGCATTTTCTTTTATTTAGTCTCTTTACATTGAGAACATAGAGATGATGAAGGTATGTTTTTATTTTAATGCCTATATTTGATAAATGCCTTCTATTCTTGTATAGAATAAGCTTTCAATGTTTCATATCTTTTTATGCATACTCTTGCTTCACACAAACATTTTGTATGCACACATTTAGAAGGAGCAAATCCTATACCTTAGTTATGCATGTACTTGATCCAAGTTATTCACTTTCATTTAATTGGGATATTTACATTTGAGCATATATTTGAGTATATGACACTTGTGGTGTTGATTAATACTCATCATTTATTCATATCCTTTTATAGATGCAATCGGTTTGTCAACAAGTAAAGGTTGACAACCGGATCATTAAGACTAATAATTTCATTGAGTTGAATGGGAAAAAATAGGTCCCAAGGATTGAAAATGTGTTGATGCTCAAGTGATATGATTACACCTAAAGATACCAAGAATGATAAAGTGAAGATATTGAAGATGTGAGATACAAAGTGGCTACTATGGCAAGACGGTGAAAGGCAAGCGATGCTCAGTCGCGATGGACCATGCGGTGGTCAAGGGCAAGCAAAGGGCTTGGTGCGAAGAACCAAATCCGGTGGTGAAGGATGAGTGACGGCTTTGTCATGATGGACCATGCGAGGTCATTTGAAGCTACAAGTAACCGCATCAATCATTTGAAGAATATAAGGTGAAACGGTTTTGGCGTTGGCGTCCCTTAAGTCAATGAAATGAAGATGGAAAGATGACATTCCTATTAGTATAATTCTCTTCCTATTTACTTTTGAGTATAGAAATGTCGTACTATCAAGAGGGATGCAACATCGATATGTTTGTGTATGTCTCGGTGCTCAAAGTGACCTATCCTAGTGCTACCTTGAGAGAAACCCAAGTTTTAACCAATCCTTTGAGTGGTTTTAGACCTTTCTTTTGGGTGAGTTGGGTAGTTCTCTGAGTGCGCTTTCCATAGAGTCCAAGATCATCAAAAAGGACTTCCAAGCAAAAAGTTATGACCGTTTTGCTTGGTGTTTTCGAAAATTCTGAAAAAATCTCGGAAATTCCGAAAATATTTCGGAAAGTCCAAAAATTTTCGAAAATTCCGAAAATGACTACGAAACTGAGATTGCCTTTTGTTGATTTTCGGACTTGTCCGAAAATGCATTTCAAAAATTCCGAAAAATGGAATCTTGGCTTCCAACGGCTAGTTTTGAGAGGCTCGGGTATATAAACTCCTCCACCCCTCCTTTGAGTGGCTGTTGTTCTTGAGCATTATTAGACACATCCAAAGCCAAATAGCCTTCCCCATACCCCTACCTTTGTGGTGCCTCTTTGTGAGAGGGATTTGAGAAGGGAAGAGAGTTGGATTGAGAGATTGAGAAGTTGAGAGCTAGTGAGCTTCACTCCATACTTTGAGCACTAGAGTTCATAGCAAGCAAATCTTCGATTGTGTTTGTTACTCTTGGGGACTAAGGTCTCCTAGACGGCTAGGTGTCGCCGGTGAGCACCAAGGATGTGATGTGCCTCGGAAAGTTTGTTAAGGCTTCAATTTCGCCTCCGCAAGGAAAGAAATCAAGAGTGAAATCGAGGAGTACATTTGTGCAACCTCATGAGGGAAGGGTTGAAATAGACCCGACCTTTGTGGCACCTCAACGGAGATGTAGGATCCGAGGATCCGAACTTCGGGAAACAAATCACGCTTCTTCTTTCTTGGTTTGCTCGTTCTTGCCTTCTTCCATATTGTGCTTGAGATTGTTTTAACCCGATCTACTTGTATGCTTAACTGATATAGTTGGTGACCTTATATCTTGCTTAGATACCTTGTTTTTCACCTTTTGATTCATATATATTTTGTTTGTTTGAGGTACAAGTTCATAGCTAGTGTTTTATTTCGTTATCCGCTGAACTTTTCGGTTGAGACCGAAACTTCCAATCCTATACCGAAAGTTCCGATTTGAACCGAAAGTTCTCATCATTCTAATATGCTATGAAGTTGTGATAATTTTTAGGAACGCCTATTCACCCTCCCTCTAGGCAACATCAAAGTCCTTTCACTCTACTCAAGGAAGATGCCAGCCCGACAGAGAGAAGGATGAGCTTACGCTTGGACTGCATAATCCCGAGCATCCAGGCCGAACGTGCGGAAAAGACGTGGTTGCATGGAAGTATGGGTTTCAAGATGACATCCACACGTACCGGAGTCGCATGAGAAGCAAGAGAGATCAGGGGGTGAAGTTGACTGATCTTGAAATGAAGGTCGCTAGCTATGACCAAAGATTGCAAGAGGAGGTGGCAAGACAGGTGGATATACGCTTAAGTGAGCGACGCCAGCAGACCCAGCCGTCCGATCCTCAAACCATGGTTAGCCCCTCAGGCAATCGTAGTAGCTGCGCTTCTACTGGGCAAGTAGGAGATCAGACGAACGAAGCTGCAACAGCGTGACTTGTTGACGAACCATGGTACCTCGTGGATGAAATCACGTAGCGGACACCATGTGAGCTGCATATTCCATTCAAAAACCTAACGATCAAGGTATGCCCGTGGTTTGCATAGCCTGCTTTGTACCTACGATTAAGTCGTGCATATAAACTAATTAACCTTGTTTCTCATAAAGGTGGCGTATGACATGGCCATACAAGTGGAGCAAGACCAGATGTTCCACTGCAAGCCGATTCCACCTGGGTACTCCAAGGTCGAGGTGGAGCAGATCTGCCAAGGCTTTGAGGATCTCGAGCTGGACTTCCCTAGAGGAGATGGGGAGACGAAGCTAGGAGATACATTTGGCTCAATCATATTGTGGAACAAGCGCTTCATCATGCTTCCCGGGCGAGTGGCGTCGTCAGTTCGTACATCTCCATCGCCGCAGCCTGATAATCAGTCCCCATTGTCTCCTCCATCTCCTTCGCAAGATCGGTCTGCACCGTCTCCTTCATTTGCATCGTGTTGGCTAGCTACACCTCATCAAGAACGGACTAGCTCAATTCCTCCAATGCCATCAACGTACAAACAGACGAAGAAGCCAACTTCCGACGAGCCAAAAAGGTCCCTTCCGAAGAAAAGACCATATGATATGACTAATGAGGAGACTGACGCAGAAGTGGCTAGGCAAGTGAAGGATCACTTCAAGCGGCGTAGTCCAGAGAAGAAGATTCAATATACTTAGCAACTAAAGCATTTTTTAAGAAGATGAGCGAACTGGCGAAAAAGAGCTTACCATCGGACTACGAGCGCTCAATACACAATTCTTATAAGAAGACTAAAGGAAAGTCAAAAGATGTCCCTCAGCTCAGAAAGCAAGCAAAACAAGCAATTGAGTCAATGCCATCTGAACATGAACTCAGTACACAACAATTTATGATAGACACAAAACTAAGCAGGGAGCAACTGTTGGGGATTGCCCCTATCAAGACCACGACAAAAGAGGATTTGAAACACAAATATACCCTCGGCGAACCACTTGTCAAGCCTAAGCAGGTGAAGAACCTATCTACCCAGATGTACCGATTCCATCAATGGTACATGGAACAATCAGCCAATGGTAAAGAGATGTTCAATGCGAGGGTTAAAGACGCAGATTATTTCAATGGAGAGGATGATATGTGGATCCATTTCAAAGATATCTTTGAAGTATACCAGAGAGACGCTCTGGATGACTCTCTTGTTAGTTGCTGGGTTTTGTAAGTGCCGTTTAATTTTATTTCATTCCTTAGCTCGTCGTATGTAGCATCGAATATTTACCATGTGCGGATACCTGATCACATCTTTTTTTGTGCTGTAGAAAGGAGATTCATCTATGCCGTAGGCAGGGAGCTTTTAGGATTGGTTTCATGGACCCCTGCGAAATCAATGAGACAACTGTATGGAATTTTGAACAAGAACACAAGATTTTAAACAAGAACAGAGGATAACATTTATAGATTCCTGGTACAGCAGTATTACAAGTAGTATATACTATTGCCCTACAACACACAGTGAGTTTTTACCGCCTTTTATACCATTTTTTTTCTCGTATTCATACCATGACATATATATCATCTCGCGCAATTTGCAGATTTCACCAGGTCTTTTTTGTAATAAATATTTCTGCAAGCAAGATCCATGTCCTAGACTCTATGCAGAAACCGAAGAAAACTTTCGCCTCGATTTTTGAGATGCTTAATAGGTAATGATTGCTACTATCGCTAATATGCGGATCTCGGATCATTAATCATAGTTTGCAACTATAGGGCATGGGCACCGTTCCGAACAAACGTTCGCGGGGTATTCAAAGAACTGGATGTGAGGATGGACTTTTCAGTATGTACATGATCCACAGTTATATATCTCATTTATTCTATAGTACAAAAATATATTTCATAAGTTTGTTTCTTCTTTAGTGTTCATGACAGTCACAGGGGAACAACTTATGCAGCTACTATGTTTGTCACTATATACACACCATAACAGGCAACATCAACAGTGACAAAGATATGAAAGTACGTAAACATCATTCATACATTATTTAGACACATCTTATTAATTTCATATATTTATATCTCATGTTTTCAAAATGATAGATTCTTAGGATGACACAGGATCTCTTCCACATAGAATTTATAAAGGCTATTCAAGAACAAACGATGGGATTTATCATCGATGAGATTATTAATCCGACGGGGGAATTCCACGACGATGAAAAGCCTATTCCTCGACCCCACCATTTATCTTAGCTTTTGTAATATATGAACATTAGAAATTAACAATGATTGTAATATATACGATGTATTTACTTATATGTCTTTACATATTAATCATATGTTTATATAATAAATTATGTCTTTATATCTACATATAAAGACATATATATTTATAAGTACATATATACATGTATATATCTATGTACTTATAAATATATATATGTATGTTTCTTACATATATAAACCTGTAAATATTATATATGTGCATGCATATATAAATATATATTTATGTATTTATACATATCTATGCATATAAAAAAATCAGCAAGCAATATAAAATATTTTTTTAAAAATGAAAAACATACGGTTGCGAACCGGGACTAAAGTCCCTTTCCCCAGCCGTGTACGGAATAATTGTTATTTCCTACTAAATGTACATTTCTTACCATGATAATATATGATATTCTAGCAACTTTTTTTAGAGAAGGGTATTTCTAGATGTACATTTCTTACCATAATAATATATGATATTCTAGCACTTTTTTGTAGAGAAGGGTATATTTTACCCAGCCTTTACATCCAATCGGATATATACAGTCTTTTAAATTAAGAACTTAGCCTCTCAAACAATCTAATCTGAAATTCGCTCCTATGAAGATTTGAACTTAGACCTTGGGATGCTACTCCAGTCATTGCAACCACTAGGCTACATGTCCTTTCACAATTCTAGCACCTTATACATGAACTTATTAGCATTCTATTGCAAAGATTAACTATAGAGGTTCTAAAATGGATCAATGAGAGGGAGAGCTGTACTGGGAAAGACATAATGCAAAATACAAGATGTACTAAGAAAGGCGTCATGCAAAATACAAAGCTATCAAGTCAATGAGGACAGCAGTTACCGTAGTACAACTATTTTCCTTTTAGGCTCAGTTCATATAGAAACATATAAAATAATTCAGGATAATTTTATTGATGCTATATGTTTTTCAATCTTCAGCATCGAGTTAGCCACCTTTAAGTTTGTTGTTTCGATACTTGCTCTATCCATTCAGCAGCTATGTATTTCAGCTGCAATTATGTGTTGGTTGTATTTTGCAAATCACTACTACCCGAGTGGAGATAACTCATAGTATAGTCATTGATTATTATTACTACTATCAAATTTCTACAAAGTCAATCATATAGTAGTACTTTTTTCTTCTCCAATGCTATGCTCATATTGCAAATTTGAAATTTCTCTATCATTCCCGCAGCAACGCGCGGGGTGTTATCTAATAAATGTATAATCTGTGGAAATATAATTGAACACTACTAGTGATGACAGAATTTAAGGGAATGAATGGCAGAATTTTTTTTAGTTTTATATATATTTTTAAATATTTTACAAAAATAAATTCTGGTTTGAAAGTTTTACAAAACTATACTCCTCCTAGTAGGTGAGACGAATAAATCGCCCTCCCCTAGAACGAGGAATGCCCTTTTGTAGGCGGCACCCTGCCCAGGAGGGCGTGCCCCGTGCAATTTTGCAGGTGCCCTCCTTCGTGGCAATAAATCGCTCTAGGGGAGGGCAAGAAGGGGGCGCCTGTAAAATTACAGTGGCGCGCCCCTCTCCCCGTCTACCATGTCACATTCACCATCCTCTCCTAGGGCGATTTATATGCCTTGTCCCATGGGGGAGGGGGGAGGAATATAGTTTTGTAAAACTTTCAAACCAGAATTTATTTTTTAAATCTTTTAAACAAATTCATGGATTGAATTACTGGTGGGCTGAGACAAAGGTTCAAAAGTTGGGCCGTACTGCATACCAGTACTAGGGCAACTTCACTTGGGCCCACTTGTACAGATCCTATCATCTGTGACGGACTCAATTATGCCTGACGGGCTCAATTATGCCTGGACTACTTGGGCCATCAGAACGAAGTCATCTCAATCGGACCTAAATTTGCACCGTTGTAGATGTACTCGTACAGTCATACTCTAGGCCCGAGTATATATAGCCCGTCACCGATGACACTCATCTGTGACGGGCACAGATTTAGGCCCGATTGAGATGACCTAGCATATCTCAATCGGGCCCATCTACAGAGCCCGTCAGAGATAAGGGTCATCGGTGACGGGCTCCAAAGATGGCCCGATTGAGATGGCTTTAAAGCCCGTCACCGATGACTCATATCTGTGTCGGGCTTTTATTGATGCCCGTTAGAGATAATTGTGCGCCCGTTAGAGATGTCTGTTCATTAGCCCGATTGAGATATATTTTGCACACTATAAAGAGACCACCCGACTGTTGTCTGAAGTTATCCCACTATTCACTATTTTGGTGGGAGGTTAAAGGGGCGAATTTTGTTATTTTTTCCAAAGAAAAACAGAAAAATCTTAGAAGTAAGTAAAAAGGTAGTAATATTTTTTTTAATTTAGTAGTATGTTAACTAATATTTTATTAAATTTTGCAGCGATGGATCGAAGTTGGATGAATACGACAACTTTGAAACGTCATTGTAAGGAGTATAGAGATGGTGTTTTAAGTTTTATCAACGTTGCGGAGAAGGATAGGAGAAGAAGAAATAGCAAATACATGTGTTGTCCATGTAGAGATTGCAAGAATGATATTATGTTTAGCGGAGAGGAGGTACACTCTCACTTGATACAACGGGGATTCATGAAGGGCTACACATGTTGGGTGAAGCATGGAGAGCAAGAATCGGGTAGTGGTGCAGCTGCAGACAGAAGTGGTGCAGACAATCATGAAGATGAAGATGAGCATGACATGTTTATACCATCTCCATTGGGCGGTGAAATGGTTGATGTGGATCCTGATATGCTGCAAGAGATGTTACGTGACGTTGAGGAGCAAGCTCACAACGAGAGAGATTCCATGAAGTTCAACAGGTTGGTCAGTGACTCCGAGACACCTCTATACGCCGGATGCAAGGCAAAGCACACCAAATTGTCAGCTACCTTGGACCTAATGAAGCTGAAGGCAAGTAGTGGATGGACAGACAAGAGTTTTACGGAACTTTTGGGAATATTGAAGGCCATGCTACCTGAAGAGAACACATTGCCCGAGACGACATATGAAGCAAAGCAGGTTCTGTGTCCCCTGGTGTTAGAGGTCCGTAGAATTCACGCTTGTCCAAACGACTGCATATTGTACCACAAGCAATATGCGGACCTAAATGCTTGTCCTGTATGCAAGGCTTCTCGATACAAGCGAAAGAAAAGTGCGGGGGAGGGAAAGAAGTCAAAGCGGGGTGGTCCGGCGAAGGTTGTGTGGTATCTACCTATCATTGATCGCTTCAAGAGAATATTTGCCAACCCCAAGGAAGCAAAGTTAGTGCGTTGGCATGCCGAAGATAGAAAGAACGACGGTTTGCTAAGGCACCCTGCGGATTCGATTCAATGGAGGAATATCGATCGAATGCACAAAGACTTTGTTGCCGATCCCAGAAACATGAGGATATGTCTGTGTACGGATGGCATGAATCCTTTTGGAGATATGAGCAGTTCTCACAACACTTGGCTCGTTCTTATTGCGAACTATAACCTCCCGTCATGGTTGTGTTTCAAAAGGAAATATATTATGTTGTGCTTGTTAATCCAAGGTCCGAAACAACCGGGCAATGATATCGATGTGTTCTTGGAGCCTGTTATCGATGATCTTGAGATTCTTTGGAAAGAAGGTGTGGAAACTTGGGATGCATATGGTCAAGATAACTTCAAGCTACGAGTTCTATTGTTCTGCACCATTAACGACTATCCTGCACTAGGTAATCTTTCTAGACAAACCGTGAAAGGAAAGAAGGCTTGCTCTGACTGTATGGAACATACACGCAGTAGGTGGCTGAAAAAATCAAGAAATATGGTTTACATGGGTCATAGGAGATAGCTCCCGCTACGCCACGCCTTTAGAAGAAAGAAGAAAATTTTCAACGGTCGGAGAGAACTTGGAACTGCTCCCAAGGATTTGTCTAGAGACGTAGTCCACGACATGGTCAAAGACATAACTAATGAGTTTGGGAAGAAAAGAAAACGTGGCAAGGCAAATGATAAGGGTATGTGGAAGAAAAAATCCATATTTTAGCAGCTACCATACTAGAAAGACCTTGAGGTCCGGCATTGCATTGATCTAATGCACGTAGAGAAGAACTGCTGCGATAGTTTGCTCGGGCTACTGCTTAATATGCTTGGAAAGACAAAGGACGGGTTGAATGCTCGCATAGATCTGCAGGAATTGAACATTCGCAGTGAGCTTCAGCCTGTTACGGATGAAGAGACAGGAAGAGTGTACCTCCCACCAGCTTGCCACACATTGTCGAAGGATAAGAAGATCGCAATGTTATCATGCCTTACTGATATTAAGGTTCCTTCGGGCTATTCAGCAAGGATCAGTAAGTACGTTAAATTGGAGGATCTAAAACTGGTTGGAATGAAGTCTCACGATTGCCACGTGCTAATCACATAGATCTTGCCAGTTGCTATCAGAGGCATTCTACCACCCAAAGTCCGTCACATGATCCAACGGCTCTGTGCTTTCTTCAATGCAATTGGTCAGAAGATTATAGATCCCGAAGATCTAGATAAGATGCAGGCTGATATTGTCAATACCCTGTGTCACTTGGAGATATATTTTCCACTGTCTTTCTTCGATATCATGATTCATCTCCCTGTTCATCTAGTGAAACAAACAAAACTATGTGGTCCATCTTTTCTAAGGGAGATGTACCCGTTTAAGAGGTATATGAGAGTTCTTAAGTCGTACGTTCGAAATAGAGCAAAACCGGAGGGAAGCATCATTGAAGGGTACACGACGGAGGAGGTTATTGAGTTCTGCATCGATTATATGGCCGAGATTGATCCTATCGGAGTTCCTGCGTCTCGCCACAAAGGAAGGTTGGCAGGCCTTGGCACAACAGGCAGAAAAAGAATTGTACCCGATCAGACATCCTATGCGTAGGCTCATTTCGCTGTGCTACAACATATGGCCGAAGTAACTCCATACTTTGAGGAGCATCTAGCGAAGGTCCGACAGGAGAACATGGTTGATCAGATACGTGGATCAACAGAAAACATAGTACTCGCTTCAACGAATGGTTCAAGAATCGTATCGCACGGTCGACCGATGGCCCAAGTGAGATTATACGAAGGTTGGCAAGGGGCCTAAGCTGGGATGTCGACACATGGCAAGGGTACGATATCAATGGATACACATTCTACACCATCAAACAAAATGACAAAAGTACAGTGCAGAACAGTGGAGTCCGTATAGATGCATATCAGGATCAAGCTGGATCAAACACATACTATGGCCGCATAAAGCAGATCTGGGAGATGAACTACAGGAGCTTCAAAGTCCCTTTGTTTCGTTGCAGCTGGGTGAATATCCGCACTGGAGTAAAAGTCGACAGGGAAGGATTCACTTTAGTGGACCTGGCCAAGGTTGGATACGTGGACGAACCGTTCGTCCTAGCGAAGCAGGTCGAGCAGATTTTCTATATACAAGACCCTGCTAACAAGAAGCTGCACGTCGTTAGGGATGGTAAACGAAGAATTGTTGGGGTTGACAGCGTCGTCGATGAGGAAGAATATAACCAGAATCTTCATGTGAGACCTCAGATCGACCTTGACGATGATCCCGAAAATGAAGTGGCATACGCTCGTTCTGACCATTCGGAAGGCATATCCTTGTAAATAGAGTCTTCGTAGTACTGTAATTTGCAAATTGATATAAGTAATGAAGTATTTTGTACCGGTGCCTTATGATCTGCATATTTTAATTTCATATGGTTTTTAAAATTTAATAGCAAATTTACAATGTTTAAATAAGGCATAGGTTAATTATAATAATTTTTTAAAATTTAATAGCAATTTTAAACTAATTTAATAAGGCATATTTTAATTTAACAAAAATTTTACACCATTTAAAAGTGTAATAGCAATTTTAAATCGGGTATGAGTTAATTATAAATGATTTTATAACTTAAATATCATTATTAAATACAATTAATAAGGAATATTTTAATTCTATAGTGGAATGAGCTTATCTCTATCGGGCATATAAATAATGCCCGTCAGAGATGAGGTTATCTCTATCAGGCGTAGTAGTTCTGCCCGTCACGGATGTCTGTCATCCGTATCGGGTTTGTTAGTTATGCCTGTCACGGATGTGTGTCGTCCGTATCGGGCTTGTTACTTATGCCCGTCGCGGATGTGTGTCAACCGTAGCGGGCTTGTTATTTGTGCCCGTCACGGATGATTGTCATCCGTATCGGGCTTAGTACTTCCGCCCGATGGTGATGACCTACGACTAGGTTTTCTACCGATCCAGATCTGACTCTAAATCTCACTATCACTCCTTCACGCCGCCGCCTCCTCCCTCCAAGCGCCTCCTCACCGACCACCGCCGCCTCCTCCTCCTCGCCGCCGGCGCCTCCTCGCCACCGCTGTCCTCCTCCTCCTCGTCGCCGCCGTCCTCTCCTTGCCGCCGTTGCCGCCTCCTCGCCGTCGCCGTCCGCCTCCGCGACGCCGCCGCCTCCTCGACGCCGTCCTCCTCCTCGACGCCGCTGCCTTCTCGACACCGTCCTCCTCCTCGCCGCCGGCACCTTCTCAACGCCGCCGTCCTCCTCCTCGCCGCCGACGCCTCCTCGCCGCCGCCGTCCTCCTCCTCCTCGCCGCTGTCGTCCACCTCCTCAACGCCGCCGCCGCGTCATCGGTATGAAATTAGTTTGAATTTAGTGTCAAATTTGTTTGAATTAGTATGAGTTAGTATTAAATTGGAATGAATTTAGTATGAATTAGTATTAATTTAGTGATAAATTTGTTTGAATTACTATGAATTAGTATTAAATTAGAATGAATTTAGTATGAATTAGTTTGAATTTAGTGTCAAATTTGTTTGAATCACTAGGAATTAGTATTAAATTGGAATGAATTTAGTATGAATTAAATTTGTAATGTACTAATTCATAGTATAAATTAATATAGTGTACTAATTTAGTGTCCCAATTAATACTAATTTATAGTATTTCATAATATATTACAATTAGTATATTAGTATTAATATAGTATACAATGAATTATTAATTTATACTATAGTACATTGTATATTAGTACATTGTATGAATTAGTACTATAGTATATTAATATATTAGTATTAATACTATGAATTAGTATTAATACTATAGTATACTATAGTATATTAGTACATTGTATACTATAGTATTAATACTATAGTATACTATGCTATAGTATATTTGTATGAATTATTAATTTATACAATTACTATATTAGTGTTAATACAGTATACAATGAATTATTACAGTGAATATATATAGTATATTACACTAAATTAAGAATTTTTCATAGTAATTCATTGTATTAATTTATACTAATTCATTGTAGTACTAATTTGACACTAAATTTATACAATGTCGACCGTGTATTACAATGGTACGTCGACATTATATACTACAATGGTGGAGATGTAATATACAGTATATTTGTCGCATTAATCAAGGTATACATGTGTAGTACACCTTTTTTTAACTTTCTTGCCGTACGACAGTTATATAGAAAATGTCACAGCAAGGCGAACCCATGTCAGCGACTACTAGTGGGACAACATCGAGCCGGGCTCCTAGGACCCAGAATAAGATCCCTAAGGAAGTGTACACGATAACAGAGGTGGACGATCTGGGATTTCCGACGGCTCCCCTGAAAGTTGTCAAAAAGTTCTCAACAATATGTGGAGTCCTAGGGAGGCGGAACTTCACCATTTTGAAGGACCACATCGATCTGGTCTCACAGGAAGAAAAAGATGAAGCGTGGAAGCAGTTCAAGGAAAGCTTCGAATACCCCCCAGAGGCTGAGGCAAGACTCTAGCGGTAGGCTATCCGCAAGATGGGCAACTTGTGGAAAAATTTCAAGACCACGCTGGTCACCGAATACGTCCTCAAGCCCGCCCAGCCAGAACCATTCGAGAAGTACCCGTTCATCTCCCGTGTCATGTGGGAAGAGTTCTATGCCACAAAATCAACCCTTGAGTCTCAGGCAAAAAGCGAGGCCTATAGGAGGTTGCAGGCAAAAAACCTTCACCCGCACCGGCTTGGCACCGGAGGCTACGTCGAGAAGCAGCACGAATGGGTCAAGGAGGATGAAGCTGCTGTAGAATCTAACACGCCGCCAGTTCTTGGTGATATCCCGACCACCCGAGCAAGGAACTGGGCAAGGGCGAGGGTGAAGAAGAATAGTGACGGAACACTTACGTTCCCAAATCCCGAAGGTCAAGCAGTGTTCCAGAAAATCGTAAGTACCACACGTAGAGTATGTTTCGTTAGGTTGTATCGTACTCTTGATTAAATTCATCCTAACGGTATCGCAGGTCGACATGACTGCTAAGAGACAGGCCTCCCAAGAGGTCTGCTCACAACTTCGCGAGGATGACATCCTCACGAAAGCGTTGGGAACCAAAGAACACCGTGGACGGACAAGGGGCATTGGCTCCAATGTTCCATGGAAGGTTGGGTTTCCTCAATACACGTGGCAGTACAGGAAGCACAAGCTTTCAAAGGCGCAGAAAGATGCACGCCTTAAGGAACAACTTCGGGAGGAAATTAGACACGAGCTCCGAGAAGAGTTCGATGAGAAGTTGTTACAAGTGGAGGCTCGGGTGGAGGCACGCCTCAGGGAAAGCGAGCCTGCTGCCGCTCCCATAGTAGAAACGAGCCCCATGCAGAGGCGTAGCAGCTGCGCATCTACTGGGGCGGCGGCACAGGAACAACCAGCCCCCACTGTGGTGGACCACATAACGGTAAAACCAACACAAAACGTATATGTTCTCTTAACACCATAGTACATTATAACATATTATAAAGACACGTATGAATCTATTGCAGGGACCCACATCGTGCACCCTAGTCGTTAGGGTGACAAAAGACTTTGCAATTCCTGCCGCAGAGGGTCTTGCGTTCAAACCCATGCCGGAGACCCGAGTGCATGGGGGGCAGCTGCTAGCCGGCCATGCCAAAGTTCAAGTGGACATGATGAAGCCCGATTGGGTTGGCTTCACTCTCTCGCACCCACCAAATGATGAGGTTCTGACCCTTGGAGCTGCACGTGGGACCTTTATCCAATGGCCCAAGCAAAACATTTAGATAAATATAACTCCTAGGCCAGCACCAAGTGCTCGTCCGGCGCCGCCGCCGCGTCTCCCTCCAGCTCTTGTATCTGCCCTCCTGCCGTCGAAAAAGGAGATCAAGATCTCCAATTGCAGTATGATACAGATTTTGGGGATGACGGACAAAAGGTCAGCAGCAGAGCGCACCTCCCCCCAGTCTCCAAAAAAAGAAAGAGGGCGGCATCTTCTCCACCCAAGCTTGGATCACGCAAAAGAGCTGCTGGAAGGGGAGAGGAAGAGGAAATGTGGAAGGGCCGCTTCTGGCTCCAAAGAAGCTAGATCTTGGCAAGGCGCCATCGGCTCCTCCTAAAGAATTCACATTAGGCATGCCATTAGTTGGAAATGACGCCTTATCGAAGATGGGCCCTGCATGCAAGGAGTTGCACGGGTACTACATGGAGAGGTCCAACGTAAGGAGGAAGCATAGAGAGACCTCCATGACGGGCCAGCACGATAGACGGCCGTTCCTCGGCCCTGAAGCCTTTATCGCCGTAGACTTTAAAGATCTATGGGACCTCTACAGAGTGCGAGCGGTCGACACCAACCTTCTTAAGTGCTACTCCTTGTAAGTATTCTTGCGTACGAGATATGGTAATAACTATCCTTGTATTACGCTTACCCGGATTCTTGTCTTGCTTCTAGGTTAACTTGGAAGCATGTCCATCATAATGCTCCCAATGTTGTCTTACTCGATCCAACTGTCGTCAACGAGACAACTATGAATTACGATCGAGCCAACATGGTAGAATATATCAAAGACTGCTTATGGTCCCGTCAAGACAAGGACTTCATTATGTGTGCCTACTCTGAATAGTAAGCGTGTACCCTACTTAGAATCAAATGTGCGATGCGTATAGCTTTAGTATTTAACTTGCAATTTATTAATGTCGCAGTCGTCATTGGATTCTCCTGGTCATAGTGCCGAAGTGGAGTTTGGTATACTACCTTAACTCCAATATCAAAAAAGAAAGATACGATTGGTCGGCGATCGAAGCTGCCTTGAACGATGCCTGGGACCAATACGTGCAAAAGGCGGGAGGCATAAGGAAGGGCATACCACACTCGGTCACAAAAAGGACTTTTCAATACGTCAACAAGTTGGCGACCAATGTGGGTTCCACGTCTACCAAAACATGATGAGCCTTGCAAACAAGGTGACATTGCTCGACCTTGAGGTGTGTGCTTCAATTGTTTATATACATTAGAGAGGAGATAGCACGATTCATACTAACTTGCCAAGTATGTAGACTAACTTGGCGCCTCACATGCAGGAAAGACTTTCGACGATTCCGGAAAACAACTTCGATATCATTAGAGAGGAGATAGCACAATTCATACTAGATGATCTCTTGTCACCGAAAGGAATGTTTAGAGTAAAGTCCTAGGTAGCTCGTCTCTGAATGGTAGAACATTTGCAATGCTTTTGCGACAAACATTTGATTTTTGTAAATATTCTTTGTAATACAATTTTGCACGTTCTTCTGTATATATTTGCATTTCTTAATTACATATAAACTTGTTCCAATTTATAACTCGGTTTTACAGGTTTTGATGCATGTCGGTGGTTTGGAGAGCAAAAAAAGGGTGTGAATGACATATATATGTGAATGGGTCTGTGGATGTTAATGTATATATATGTTTGATTTTGTGAATTGGCTGTGAATATCTGATGGAATGCTGGAATATGCACTGAATTAGGAATGCTGGGAATGGGGTTGCTGGGACTGTCATTTTTTGCAGCGGGCATGGCTAGCAAAGGCCTGAGGCTAGCCAAAAAAACAAATTTTATTTTTTTTGCTGACTTAGTCATCCCTGACAGGCATTTTAATAATGCCTGAAAGAGATACTCATCCGTGACGGGCTCCAAACAAAGCCCGATAGGGATATAGACATCCCTGACGGGCTCCTAATCTAAGCCCGATAGAGATAAATCATCCGAACCAGGACTATTTTGACTCAATAGGTGGGGTCAAACCTATCGGTGACGGGCTTTTCCGGAAAGCCCGTTAGGGATGGGAGTCATCGATGACGGGCTTAGTAGTTTGCCCGATTGAGATTAGTCATCCGTGACGGGCTCCTACCCAACCTGGTTTGACTTGTATTGCTTGGTCAATCTTATCTGTGACGGGCTACATTGTTAGGCCCGATTGAGATAACGTCCATCCGTGACGGCCTTGTGCCCGATTGAGATATTTTCTCACATCACTGACCTTTGCTCAGTGACGGGGGCCCTACCCGATAGTGATGAGGGTTAGTGCCCGTTAGAGATAGCCGATCCCGTGCTAGTGGCCATATCATCTTCAGAAGGAGTAAACACTTTGACTCCCTCAAAATATAGATACAATATGATTCGCATCCCTCGACCACGATACCAGCTATGTTGACAAGAATTTTGATAATTTATCATCTAATACGAGTGCCTTGATTTATTTACCACCTAATCCGCATGCCTTCAATATTATACAACCGAGACTATGAATTGTTCTATTTGGTACCACTTTCTCCACTTTTGCTGTAGTTGTGATTTATTTCATTCCACTTAATTTAATTTCATAGGTTTGTGTAAGAGAGTATAGATCGATCCATCCATCCCCTCCATTCTTCGCTCAGGCTCCATCGCGCCACCGCTGTTCGCCGCCGTCCCGACGCCGCCCGCCCCACCGCTGAACACTGCCCCTTGCCACCTCGCCGGCAAACTCCGAGGCGAGCTGCCGCTGCCCCCATATCAGTGCCTCACCGTCTCCACCGCCATGGCCAAGCCCCGCTGCTGCCACGCAGCGCCGGCCTCTGCTGTCAAGAAGAGGATGAGCAGTAGCAACTGGGAATCGCTTTGTCATTTTTTTTTGGCAATTTTTGATCTGTTGTATAGTGTCAAGAAGAAGAAGAGGAGCAGTAGCCCCTGCTGTCAATTTTTTTTTGCAACTTTTGGTCTGTTGTCAAGAAGAGGAGGAGCAGTAGCATTTTTTTGCTACACCCTAGGTTTTGCACACAGATAACTCATGGCTGAGGCTTAACTCCGATAATTTGGAGTCTATGTTGCAGTGATGGTATATACACATGCATACATTAGAGGCACTTGCAATTTTTCTCCACATACTTGGTGATGGTTCATCAAACCAAAGGGCACAAAACCATTTCAAGCATTCTGGTGAGACAATTTCAAGAAAAATTGAAGAAATACTGTGTGTTGTGGTGGATTTGAGACGTGATATCGTGCGTCCAAAAGATCCAAAATTTCTTACTGTCCATGATAGAATTAGGAAAGATCGTCGCATGTGACCACATTTTAAAGATTGTATTGGAGCAGTTGACGGTATTCATATCCTTACGGTAGTTCCGGATGAAGAGAAGATTAGATATATCGGTAGATCTAAATCAACTACTTAAAATGTGATGGCTATTTGTGATCATGACATGAGATTTACCTATGCATCTATTGGGCAACCTAGGTCAATGCATGACACAACCGTGCTATGTACTGCACTGCAAATTGATTTAACTATCTTTCCTCATCCTCCCCAAGGTAACTACCACTTGCTATGTCTTTGTTTTTATTTTTTTGAAAAGAGTATATAAACTGATATATTTCTATTTATTTGTGTTCTAGGGAAATATTATCTTGTCGATGCTGGTTATCCAAATTGCCAGGGTACTTAACACCATATAAGGGACAAAGATACCATGTCCTAGAATTTCGAAGAGGTATAACACCGAGTGGCGAGAAAGAAAAATTCAACTTCTTACACTCGAGTCTGTGCACTATCATTGAGAGAGATGCTTTGGTGTATGAAAGATGAAGTGGCGAATTCTACTCAAAATGCCGAGCTTTCCAATGTAGAAACATAAGATGGTTTTGGTGGCAACAATGGCATTGTATAATTTCATTCATGACCATGATGCGCCCGATAGGCATTTCCATAGGTTTGAGAGGAATCCAGATTATGTGCCTACCATTCCATCTAGATTTAGGAGATATGTGTTTTCTCAAGATGCATCGGCTAGATCCACTGAGGGTCAAAGTGATGTATGCATGGATGCATTTCTTGATGACCTAGCTGGTCATATAGCAGGATGATGGACATATACCATATTTTGTGTTGTTTGTGGTCTTTTGATCTATCTTTCAATGACAATGCTACTAGTTATTATTACTAAACATTTACATTGCTAAATATATGTCATGCAGAAACTTGAACTTAAGTACTAATTTTTTGGAGTACCAATTTTTTGAATTATTTTTATCACCTTACATACTTAACATGATGAAATTATTAAGGAAAATGAAAAAAAATCACCGTGCTGAAATTATTAAGTTAAAGTATCTATTATTAATCCTACGTAAAGTCAACAGAAAAAAAACTACAATGGTAGTATTGTCTATCTACCCCCTATCCTCTCTTTCAGGATTTTCGGAGCTGACCAAGCTAGCCAAACACTTTCAGGGCATCTACAGCTCCTAGAGGAGCTAGCTTCCATTGAAGTTGGAGTTTGGAGTTAGGATCTGAGAGTTGGAGCTCTACCAAATAGGGCCTGAATGTGCTGCATTCCATTGCTAGGACTAGCAGGATTCTGCTTACAATGCCAGTTTGTTGTCATCGATGCTGACCAGAAGGATTTCTTTCCCTGCATCCTGGAAGAGCCAATTTTGATCTGTTGTTAGAGAAGCATTTGTTTTGCAAATTTTTATCTATTGTGACACCAGATACACCAAGTACATGATGTAAATACTTTATAATATAAAGAAGATAAATGCAATTTTTTCACAGCATGTACCCTTTCAAGCTGATGTACCTGGAAAGAAATGGCATATGTAACCATCTAAATGCAAAGATGGTTGGGAAAATTGCAATTTTTGACAGGATTGTTTAAACTTGATTTTGGCAATAAGAAAATATGGTAGCTTACAAGATTTAAAGTGGATGGGTTACGAGACGAAAGTTTAGACATGTTCAGCCTTCTTGTAAAGAAGTAATACCCTACTCCTGTTTCGGGGATGGTATTCGTTGAGTATTGTATTGATCTGACAATCGGGTTATGATTATCGAAGTAGTTATGCCCCCAAAGGGCGTCCTGTCCTCCTTATATAGCTTAAGAGGACAGGCTTACAAGATAGAGACTCAACCAGATACGGTATAAGTCTCCTAAACTTTCTACAATATTATCAGCTCAAGACTATAGGCCGTTCCCTAATACACAAGAAAATGTAATACCCAAGTCCTAAGCTGTTACATATTCATTATATACAATATATCCCCAATAATCAGTCGGATAGTCCAGCTGTGTAGGTATATGATACCCATAATCTTCACAGTAGCCCCTGAGACCTTCACAGTCAAAAAGATAATTCCATCTCGAACCAAATTATTCCATAGCCGAGTGCTTGAATCATCTCTGCCATAGTCTCCCGAGTGCTATCAACAAACCCAAAGGCTGTGAAGGGCTGAAAAATAGCAATAAAAAATATACCTAGGTGCATCGATTAGATGCACCTAATTAGGTATAGCCTCTAACTATGTATTTAGTTGAACAAACTAAGCATATAGTTAAAAACTCAATAATCCAACCATCCGAGTGGTTTTAAATATATAATGCGCATAGCCTAAGCTAAATGTGTCTTGAAAAAATCGCATAGCAAATAACTTTGACAACAAAGCTTGTTGCATAACGAATATAAGGTACCTTAAGTCCCTATAAGACACACAAGTTCACCATTCCCAAGAATATATGGCATTTGTGGCATAATCCTAGCTAATAAAACTCATAAACAAACTTACCAACCGCTTGTATAATGACCAAAATATAATTAGCCTAAGCCACAATATTGGTCTTTATCAAAAAATGCACACATACGTGGCTCAAAAGCAATAAAATCAATTGCTTCCAAATAGTGTCTTTTCACTCATAAAAAAGTTAATAGAGCAGCTATATATAAAGCTTCACTATTTGCCACCTTTTAAATTGCATTGAACCAACTCCTAAAAAGTTGTGTAATAGCTGTATAAAAGAATTTTTAAGGTATTGGGCAATTGAGCACGCGCATATCGCCAAGACAAATATGCTTAAGTCCCTAAAGACACGTGACAAGCCACACCTAAAATATGGGCTGTGAATCTCCCTTTGGACCTCGGCCCAAAACAGAGACTTCACCGATACCCTTAAAAAATTCCAACGAACCGCTCCTTCTTCTTCTCTGCCGCTTTGCATTCTGAAAATTCCCTTTTCGCGCTCCTGTTCACAACTGCCACCGCCAGAGCTAGGGTTCCAAATCCCATAGAATCCACCCATCAAATCATCTCAGGCTTCCCCAAAACTCGCTGCACGCATCTTCCATTCCATCTCCTCCAAAAATCACAGTCTAAAACTCTCATCCATTCAATCTCAAACTTTGCTCATGGCGGAAGAGAGAGAAGAGAGAGAAATCCCCTTCAACCAGTGGGCAGTCTTTGATGTGAAGGAATCGACCCTGAAGGAAATGGTGAAGGAGGGCGTACTCTCAACAAAGGAGATCATCGGTTGGCGACCGACATGTGGTGAGGAATTCCCAACTTCCAACACTGGAGAAATTGTGGTTTTTACCCATTTCTTTTATTCCGGTTTCACTCTTCCGACTTCCACTTTCTTATGTGACCTTCTGGACTATTATGGAATTAGGATTTGTCATCTGAATCCTAACTCCATTCTTCACATTGCCATTTTTATCCATGTCTGCGAAGCTTTCCTTGGAATCCATCCTCACTTTAATCTTTTCCGACGCATGTTTTACCTCAAAGCTCACCCTACCAAAGAAAACCGCTATGTTGTCGGTGGTCCTGGCTTTCAGCTTCACGGAACCCTCCATAGAGATTAATTTTCTCTCCCTCTAAAAACCTCCAATAAAGGCTAGCACGCCAACTGGTTCTACATCTCCAACCCAACTCCTAGCCTTCCTGACTTTATCGGCCTTCCACCAGTCCATCAGACCCACTGGAATTCTCAGCCAGAGGGCCAATAGTTTATCAAAGCCAACATCTTATTAGCAAAAATCCTTGAGATAAAAAACAAAGAACTTCTGGGAGAGCAAGTCACTCGGCATTTCATCAAGTGCCGACTGGCTCCTATAAAGGAGAGATCAAAACCAACATTTGAATACGAAGGACAAACTGATCCGAACTGCGAGGACCGCGAATCTCTAGATTTCCAAATCTTGTGTTCGCGCATGTACAAAATCTTCTCCTCCGGGATCATAGTCGACTATGGCCACAAGTTGCCAGTAACCCCATTCAGTCTGCACCGGTCACCTCCTCCAGTAAGCTAACTCACAAACCATTTCAATCCTCAATTACTTCACTTCATTTGTCAATAATATATCTTGAAAAAACATCATTACAAGAAAATGCCCTTCTAATCTCCTGGGCCCCTAAAGTCAATCATCAAGCTCCCCACATGCACTCAGCTAGCAGCAATCGATCGACTGGCGGGCCAACCATCAAGCCTTGGTCGAAGAACAAAAGGACGACAATAGACGAGACAACCAAATGAGCCAGCAAGCAGAGGAAATTAATCATTGACTCCTCGGATGAAGAAGATGAGGAAATCCACACTCCAAGTGTGAATATCACTCCACCAAGGCCAAGCTCAGTCAGATCGATTCCCAAGATCAGGAAATCAAACAGGTAATCCTTCTTCTATTCTGACTGCATCTTCCAAGCTTATCTTCAAGAATAATCTCAACTATTATTTCTAGCTCAAACTTGAATTATACTTTTGCACAAAACCCCAAACTATCGATCCGATCGGCCAATTTGAAATGCCGCCTCCCACCGATCAAGCCACCGTAGGCTCTGGTGTCAAAGATGCCACTCAAAATGAACTGGGTTCAAGAAACCCGACTACAGAACAAGAGCCACCAACTGGAAACCAATCGGGCCCTTCAAATCTAGTCGCGGAGCAAGAATCCCTGATTGGAAACTAGTCGGGTGAAGGAGATCCAGCTTTCGGCAAGTAAGAGCCATCGGATGAGGACCACTCCAAGGACGATGATGAAAACATGAATGAAGACCAGCTGGCTAGAGATGACTCTACTACCGAAAAAGTGCAAAGCGAATCAACCCTTGATGCAGACAAAAGAGTCCAAGGTCCTCCGCGTAAGCTTCCCGAAATAATCACAGATAAGTTCTTAGTCACTTAACTCTTCAAATTCAGCACTCATCTTGAATGTTTGCAACTTCTTTTGTTTTTGTTTTTCTAGAACCAATAATCGGGGAAGATGAAGAAATTCTTCGTATCAAATCAACAGAAGACTCGTTCCCACCTGTCAATATCCAATGGCGCGATTTTGAAGGCCGTGCTCACGGAATCATTTTAAACAAGCAAAGAGGTTGAAGAACGCGATTTGCTGGTAGCCCGACTATCAGAATCCACCCAACTATTGAACGTAAGTAAAATTCCATGTTTCCCGATTGCTTCTTAATATGACATCATCTAACCATCTTCCATATGCAGAGAATATATCGCCAATCTTAAGCTAAGTCAGAGACCTTGGAAAAGCTGGTGCCTCATTTGAATATCTTAGAGGCTGTCCAACAAGAGCTCAATGAAGCTAGAGAAGCCACCATATCCAGGGAAAAAGAACTGAGAGCAGAAATTAGCTAGCTTTGGGATGTCAACTTGGAACATCGTGGATCAGTCGGAGGTTAGTATCGCCATCTCACTTGCGTTCATTGTCAATTAGTCCTTGTTGCTAATTCTATGTCTTTGTGTTTCAGCTCATCTATTAGAAATAGAATCTTTGAAGGCCCAGTTGAAGAAAGCCGAGAACAACAACGCCTGATTAGAAAAAGATAGGACCCAAGCTTTATCTGAACTCGAAGGTAACTTCATTAATTCTGGTTTTTAAGCTGACTCTAAACATTTCCAATATACCTTGTTTGTTTGTAATCTTGCAGCACACAAGGTGAAGTCTCGAGCCCAATTTGATGTGTTTGCCGAACGAATCCAAAGGGCTGAAACCATCAGGGATGACATCGCAAACGACACAGCTCCAATCCTGAATGTCATTTTTCATAATGGCCTAGGCTCAAGCTCTGAAGATGCCCCTAAGATCTTTGAAAAACTTAGAAGGCCTCCAGAGATTTATCTGAAGAACATTAATGAAGCAGCTGCCATGGGTGCAAGTCAAGCTTTGGCGATGACAAAGTCCTTGTATCCTGAGTGGATATAAGTGCTGTAGGAGATAGCTTTGCTGAAGGTACTTCAGACGAGCAAGCCATGGAGCTTATAAATGAAGCTCAAGAATCTGCTCAGAGGATAACTGCATATGTGCTAGAAAATTTCCGAGGGTGAAATCCCAATGTAGAGAATACAGTTGTAATCTGATTTGTAATATATCAACTTATTTATGTCTTTAGTATTGAATCTAGTTTTCAATTTCTTAAAAATTCTTCTCCAACTTATACCAAGCCTTCAAAAAATTTTTAGTTTTTATCCACTTGACATAGATCAAAACAAAAATCAATGATAAGGCAATACAAACAAATCATAACCAAACGAAACTTTGTATTTTACTATTATTGATAGCCCCCAACTGGCAACTCAAGAAGCCAACTTACTTGACTCAGCAGTCGAGAAAAATAAGATACAAAATAATAATTTAAGTATAATAACACCGAAGGTGTTCAATATTCTAGGAATTCTCCACGATCGATCTGTCTTCATGCTTTAGTCGATAAGCCCCTGGCTGAGTGACCTCAGCAATTATGAAAGCCTCTTCCCATAACACGGACAATTTGTGCCTATGCTTTGTCGTTTGAATTTTCCTTAAAACCATATCACCGACAATAAATGCCCGCGAACGAACATTGTGATTATGGTAACATCGAAGTCCTTGGAGGTATCTTGCCGATTGAATAAGAGCATCTTCATGGGCCTCTTCCAGTCAATTTAAATCCGCAACTCGATCTTGGTTGCAACGCTCCTCATCAAAATTATGAACCCGAAGAGATTCAATTTCCATCTCACTCGGCAATATAGCCTCAGCCCCATAAACAAAAAAAGGAAGGTGACTGGATCGTAGCCCGATTGGGTGTAGTTCGCAATGACCACAAAACTGAAGGCAATTCTTGCACCCATCGTCCAACATAAGGGCGTAATCTATCAAAAACATGAGATTTGATGCCTTGAAGAACCATATCGTTAGCGCGCTCAACTTGTCCATTACTTTTTGGATGTGCAACCGATGCGAAACATATTTTGATCCCAAAGTCTTCGCAAAAATCCTTAAAAACTCCTCCTGTGAACTGAGTGTCATTATCAGTAATAATTCTACTTGAAACACCAAACCGATCTACAATGTTGATGAAGAAATCTCGAGCTTTATCAGCCGTAATTGTAGCAACCGGCTTAGCTTCAATCCACTTAGAAAATTTGTCTATAGCAACAAAGAGATGCGTGAAGCCTCCTGGAGCATTTTTAAAAGGACTCACCATATCCAACCCCCATGTTGGATCATGTGATGATCTTGGTGATGAACAATTGTCAAAGGTAAGTGTTTGTGAAAATACGGAGATATGTTTTTAGACGATGAATAGTGTTTGTGCTGACGGTTGTGTACCGGTCAGACCGGGCTAAGGCGGCCAGTTAGACCGGAGGTGTGCAAGCGGTTAGACCGGCCGTCACGCGGTCTGACTGACAGAGTGAGCCGACTTCTTGTCAGATTCGGATTTGGATGTTTCCTTCGTGGATTTGACTTTGAGTTGGTTTCTATACGTGTGGATACTGGTGTTATGCTAATGTGAGTCAAGTTGGGGATAACTTGCACTCGGATATGGAGTTTCTTTGTTGTTCACGTGCAGGTGTTGCTTGAGGCCATGGAAGTATAACCAGTGATGGATCGGGACTAGGCTTGGGAGAAGTTGAGGTCCAAACGATCGAGGATATCACGCGGGATGCTCAGGCTAGAGAACAATGCATGTGGAGGTGAAGGTTTCCATATGGCGTACACGTGGTGTTGTATGCGTATGGAAAGCGGAGTCAAATTTGGTAGGAGTCCAAATTTGGATAGTGTTGAGTTTGTTGCTTGTATGGGAGGTTTCCTATGGGATTAGGACTTCTTGTATGAGTAGGATTCGTGGCTAGGGGCAGCCATGATGAGGGTATAAATAGAGGGGCAGGGTGTTGTCTCTTGGTGGGAGTTATATCGAGTTTCAGATCAAGCTTTTAGAGCTTTGAGTTAGGGTTTTGATATTAGTCGAAATTGTGGAGAGGAGTCCTGTGGTTGCACTTTGTAAACACTTGTTGATGCAATAAAGTCAAGAGTTTTGATCTACATCTTCGTGTGTTTTTCTACAGGCGTTGTTCTGGATCTTGACGGTCAGACCGAAGTACCACGGGCGGTCTAACCGGCGAGAGGCAGCGGTCCAACCGGCGACACTACACTGGTCAGACCGGCGTGCTTGGGCGGTCAAACCGGAGGCTTAGGCTCGGTCAGACCGGCGGCGTTTTGACAGCAGCGGCAGCGGCAGCGATCTACATCGAAAAGAGGGTAACTTTAATTTTCGCTTAAAGTTTTCGGTTTTTGGTGTTACAACCATTCACCCCCCCTCTAGTTGGCTTGGTATTTGGGATTCGATCCTACAAGTGGTATCAGAGCCTTGTTTTCTTCTTTGGATTTTTACCGATCTAAAGTTTTTTAAGCCATGGCTGACAAGTTTTCAACCAAGCCACATGTTTTCAACGGTGTTGATTTTCCTTATTGGTGTGACAAGATGCAATCTTATATTATGGCTCAAGATTATGACATTTGGCTTAAGGTTGCTCAACCCTATGAAATTCCAGATCAAATTAACACTACTGCTTTGAAAACTGAGTTTGAAAATAATTGCAAAGCTAGAAATATTTTATTGAATGGAATTTCTTGCTCGGATTTTGATCGAGTGTCACATCTAAAAACTGGCAATGAAATTTGGAATGCTTTACCTAATTTTCATCAAGGTACTTCCAACATTAAAGAATTACGTAAAGATCTTTTCAAAAAGGATTACATAAAATTTGAGATGAAACCTAAAGAAGCTTTAGATGACTATCTTGCTAGATTCAACAAAATTTTAAGTAATCTTCGATCTGTTGATTCTGCTTTTGAAGTTAACTACTCTCAATCCGAAGTTTCACGCCACTTTTTGAATGGTCTTGACATGTCTATTTGGGAGATGAAAGTTACATCAATTCAAGAATCTGTTGATATGTCTTGTTTGACTTTGGATTCTCTTTACACTAAACTCAAAACTCATGAGATGAACATTCTTTCTCGAAAAATTGATCCTAAGTCTAGTGCTTTGGTTTCTTCTTCTTCTTCATTGGATCTTGGTGTTTCTTCGTCAACTTCTATTGCTCTTGCTTCCATTAATGCCACATCCGATGATCAACTCGAACTACTCGAGGAGGAGGATTTGGCTTTGGCTATTAACAAGTTGTCTCGAGCTATGAATAATGTCAAGAACAGGAAGCGTGGAGGACCCGTTCGATGCTTTGAATGCGGAGAGTTGAATCATATCAAGTTCAATTGTCCTAACCGCAAGAAGGCGAACAAGGAGAAAGAAGAAGACAAGAAGGAGTTCAAGAATTTCAAATCGGCGAAAAAGAGAAGTTGCGTGCAGATGCTAATTCGAGAACTTTTAGAAGCTTGTGCAGACGAATCAGACTCAGAAAAAGAGAGCAATGGCAAAGGTAAGCATGTTGTTGATTTAGCCTTTGTTGCTCGCAATGCAAGTTCTGATGTGGATGAATCTGATAGTGATACTGAAGAAAAACTTAGCTATGATCAATTAGAACATGCTGCTTTCAAATTTGCGGAGAAACTTAAAACATATTCTAATATGCTTGATAAGAGGGATCACACTATTGAGATTCTAAATGCTGAAATTGATAGATTAAAATCTCTAATTCCTAATGATGATGATTGTAAATCTTGTGAAGTTTTATTTTTTGAAGTTAATGCTTTACGAGATGTTAATTCTGTTAATTACTTGAAATTGGAATCTGAGATTGAAAATACCAAAAAGTTTGAGTCTTCTTTTGCACTTGGATTTGCTTTGCATGCTCGTGTTGTTGATGAATTAATGTTGACAAAGAATATTTTGAGAAAATATAAAACTACTTTATGTGCAAGTTCTTTGTTCAATGTTTTGTGTGCGAAAAAGATTAAACAACACAAGGCTGTTTTGATGTCTCAAAATTGCTCAAAGTGCTTTTTGAATGAAATGAAATTGAAAGATGCTTTAGGACGTGTTGAATACATGGAAAATATTGTAAAGCAAGATGAAGTGCTTTCTTGTTCTAAGTGTCGCAAAAATAAAGATGTTTTGGTTGATTGTGAAAATTGTGTTAATTTGGAAAAAGAAGTTTCTTATTTAAGAAGTTCTTTGGAAAAGTTTTCAGATGGTAAAAAGAAACTTAACATGATTTTGGATCAATCAAAAGTGAGCACTTTCAATCGTGGTGTAGGTTTTAATACTAATGCCTATTTTACAAATCACCAACCTGCTGTTTTGAGCATGACTGAAAAAGGTGATGTTTTGACAAAACCCGAACAAAAGAAAATGATTTTTAAATTTGGTGAAATTTTGGCTTCGCTTCCTTCAATGATGCAAGAGAAAAATTCTTTTGCAAAACCGTCAATTTCAAAACCATCTACTTCAAAAACTTCTTGTCGTGAGAAGTATACTTGTTCTTTTCGTGGAAAAAATGGACATTTGGTTGGTTTTTGTTTTAGACTTGCTCATAAACATAAAAAAGAAAGAGAAATTGCTTTTGCTAAACAACGGTGGCAAAAATCGGGTTTTGGATCGAGGAGCTCGGTCAGACCGACACTGACCAGTCGGTCAGACTGGTCACGGCCAGCGGTCAGACTGCAGTTGAATCGGCAGTCAGACCGGCAGCTAGGTCCGGTCAGACCGCAGGGACAACGACGGTCAGACCGGCCTCAGGGCTATTTTGCGCGTAATTTAAATCGGACTTTTGTGAAGCATCAAGGTAAGTTTTCAGGTAAGTCTGATTCTGATTTTGTTCGTGCATATGTACCTACTGGTCTTATTGGTCGTGTGACTCAGTGTTGGATTCCAAAATTTCTTATTTCTAACCCCAACACGGAGGCCTCGACATTTTCTCATTCGTAGGTATTTTTGGGCATACTTCCCATGAGTGTTCAACGTTGAGACGACGGTTGCTTTTCAAGGTAACATCAAGGTAATTTTGGATTGACATAATTTTGTTCTACTTTCTCAATTATTAGCTTTTCATGTGCTAGTTTGTGAGATAGTAGTTTTGGTTAATTCAAATGAATATATGTCAATTCATGAGAACCTTGGTGATATCATTGGCAATTGGATGTTTTTTTTCAAATCTTTGATTTCTTCTTGATTTTTCTTCGAGGGAAATTGGAGGTTAATTTGAGGGGGAGTTTGTGCTTTTTCATGCATTCATGTTTATTTTCATGTATTTGTTTATAAATATGAAAATAAATAAAAATGATAAAAAAGATAGCTTTGTTTTATACCTCTAGTATATTCTTGTGCATGCTAGCAAAATAGTTGAGATTTATTTATTGCTATGTTAGCTTGTATGCATTTTAGTCTTTTCATGAAGCTTAAATATTGCTTTTAAGTGAGATGATGCATGACACTAATTCTTTTACTTGAATTAAGAAAATATGCAATATTTATGCTAGCATATTGATTGAATGATGAATGTTTATATATATATATGCTTTATTGATTTGTTATTCCTCAAATAGCTTTTAAATGCTCATTGTTCAACAGAATAAAAAAATATTTATGAGTGAAAAAAATAAATACCGATTCCTTGGAAACAGTCTTGACGACAAGGACGTATTCGATGTGAGCAAAAATAATAGGTGCTGAATCCTTAGAAACAGTCTTGACGATAAGGACGTACCCGGAATAATTGAGAGAAAAAATATGAGCAAAAAGAGGCTCAAATAAAAGTAAACATTCTCTTGGTTGTTTTGTGCTAAAAGCTAATTTGAGAAAGAGTGATAAAAGCAATAGGTATATATGTATAGATGTTTATTTTTCAACCTATATGCTTGTTAATATGTTGCATTATAAATCGTTTGAAATCATGAATCTTTATTGCTAAGTTGAGCTTAATTGTAATATCTTTGATTCATGTTTATACTATAGTGTATGCTTGTTAACTAATTAATAAATTTATCTCCTTGTCTTGTAAAACATGATCATGAATTGCTTTTGGTATACTTTAAAGCTCTCGATGAAAAAATAGAAAATAAGAAAATAAAAAATTCATGATGGTTATGACAAAAGTAATTCATGATATCATTGCATTTGTGCTATATTTGTTATTATTTCTCTTTTACGTTCTTGATGAAATCATTGTCAAAGGGGGAGAAATATACAAAATGCATGCTTCTTGAAAGGGGGAGAATTGATTTGCTTCCATTTTCTTTCTTTTAAAAAGGGAGAGAGTTTTCTTTTCGTCACGTTTGTGATTTTTGAGCCGTTTGAGCTTTTCGATTCGTTTTTGTTTTTCGTTTTTCAAAAACACTAAATTGCATTTTGAAGATGTTGCCAATGTGTTCATCAAGGGGGAGATAAAACAGCAGAAGGTCATGAAAGTGGAATAGTTTGCAATTCTTCGACTGGAACATGGATTTGTCGAGCAAAAAATTGACAACTTTGTCTGCATCTGTAACAGTCATGAGCCAGACAAATCTCTATCGATAAGCCTTTCCTACCAAAGTATGCGCCACAGCATGACTGCCACATATTCCTAAGTGAATATCCTGCAACAATTGCCAGCCTTCCTCAGGAGAAACACATCTTAACAAAACACCAGATGGGCTCCGCTTATATAACTCAGAATCAACCATCATATAGCTTTGGCTACGACGTCAAATTCGTTTAGCTTCATCACGGTCTTAAGGCAACTCTTGCTGGGTTAGAAACTTGATGAAAGATATCCTCTAGTCAGTATTAAGCATAAACACTTGTTTTGTAGTATCGTCTTCAATAGCTTCTTTCTTTGCAACAGTCGGCTCATGAAGGTGTTCAACAAAAACATCTGTTGGGGCTGCCACCCTTCTGGATCCAAAATTAGTCAACTGATCGGCAACTTCATTATTATGCCTTAAAACATGAGATAGCTCCAAACCATCAAACTTATCCTCGAGCTTGGGAACTTCTTGGTGATAAGCAGTCATATTGTCATTCAAACAAGACCAATCTTTCATCACATGATTGACCACCAGCTAAGAATCTCCTCGTACAATCATATGTCGTATTCCCAACGACACAGCAAGACGTAACCCATGAAGTAAGGCTTCATACTCAGCCACATTATGTGATGCTGGAAAATGAATTTGAAGAACATATCGCAACCTTTTTCTAGTCGGGGAAATTAAAACCACTCCAGCCCTCGTGCCAGTAACTCTCTTAGACCCATCAAAATACATGGTCCAATATTATAATCTCTCTGCGGGCACATCTCCTTGGTACTTGGTCCACTAGGCAACAAAATCAGTCAAAATCTATGATTTAACTAACGTCCGAGCTTTCAAATTAATGTCTAATGCCATCAACTCCAATGCCCACTTTGCAATACGTCCCGTGGCCTCATGATTATGAAGGATCTCATCGAGTGGAAAAGATGTAACTACCGTAACTGAGTGACTTTGAAAATAATGAGCCAATTTTCTTATGGTAATTAAAACTCCATATAATAATTTTTGTACCTGGGGATAGCATGTTTTAGATCCAGCCAACACCTCACTGATGAAGTAAATCGGCCTTTGAACTTTCTGGACTCGACCTTCTTCTTCACGCTCAACGACCAAAAGTTTACTAACTACCTGAAAAGTTGCCGACACATAAAGCAACAAAGGCTCTTGAGGATGTGGCGAAGCTAACACAGGCAGCATTATAAGAAAATCTTTGAATTCTTTGAAAGCTTTCTGGGCTTCAGGGGTCCACTAGAACTCGTCTGTTTTCCTAAGCAATTTGAAGAAGGGCATACTTCATTCTCCGAGGTTAGAAACAAATCGGCTGAGGGCTGCCATGCACCCAGTAAGTTTTTGAACATCCTTCTGAGTACTCGGCGGTTTCATGTTACGTATGGCATTAATTATCTCTTTGCTTGGTCTTGATAACAACATCATCAACATAAGCCTCCACATTTCGTCCGAGTTGTGTCTGCAAACATCTTTGAATCATGTGTTGATATGTAGCCCCTGCATTCTTGAGACCGAATGACATCGTGATGTAACAGTAGGCTCCGAACGGGGTGATAAATGAAGTCTTCAAGCAGTCGGACTCCTTAGGGCAAATCTGATGATATCCTGAGTAGCAATCAAGAAACTTAGAAGCTCACAACCAGCAGTTGAATCGACGACGTGGTCAATGCGAGGTAAACCAAAAGGATCTTTGGGACAAGATTTGTTGAGATTCGTGAAGTTGATGCACATGCGCCATTGCCCGGTCTTTTTTCGAACCAAGACTGGATTAGCCAACCAGTCGGGATGATAAACTTCCTTGATGAATCCAGCCGCCAAAGCTTGGCAAGCTCCTCCTTGATAGCATCTCTCCGATCTTTCAGAAAGCGGCGAAGTCGTTGTTTAATAGGTTTCGCGTCTTCTTTAACATTTAATGAATGCTCAATCACCTCCCTAGGAATACTAGGCATATCAGACGGTTTCCATGCAAATATATCTTTATTAGCTTGAAGAAAGGTGATGAGCGTGCTTTTCTATTTAAAATCTAACTCGGCGCCTATTACAGCAGTTTTCAACAGATCTGTAGGATCAAGTGAAATTTTTTTGGTCTTGGCGTCGCCCTCTCCCGACTTGGTCAACTTTTTGGCTAGGATTTCTCCTTTCTCAGATGTAGATGCAGCTAGTCAGATTTCCTGTCGGCCAAGCAACCTTTCATGAGATTGGGCCATATCACAATTCTCTTTGTCGTAGGTAAAGGCTTGCTTGACATCACTGTGAAGGGAGATGACTCCTCGTGGACCCAGCATCTTCATCATCAGGTAGGTGTAATGAGAGACAGCCATGAATTTGGTGAGAGCCGACCGTCCTAAGATGGCATGGTAAGCTGCCCCAAAATCTGCAACTTCAAAACAAACATTTTCTGTCCGAAAATTCTCTCGAGTACCAAAGGTGACTGGAAGAGTGATTTGCCCGAGTGGTGTTGACGACAATCCTGGAATAACCCCGTGAAAAGGGGTGGAACTTGGTTTCAACCCAGATCTTGGGATTTGCATCTCGTCCATTGTCTTGGTGAAAAGGATGTTGAGAGCGCTACCACCGTCAATAAGAAAATGTTTCAATTTGACATTGCGAATCACTAGGTCTAGTACCAGGGGATATCGCCCCAGGTGAACCACTCGGTCAGGGTGATCCGAGTGCTCAAACATGATAGCAACTTCGGACCACCGTAAGTATTGTGGTACTTCAGGCTGAATTGCATTGATTTCTCTATCGGTTAGCTTCTGCTTCCTTTTGGACTCGTAGGTGAGTGGTCCTCCAAAAATATGGTTTAACTCGGCTCTAGGATCTTGAAAAAGTCCCGCTCCGCCATTGCCGTCGTCCTTCTTATGCCCTGAAGTTCCTTCGCTGTCAGACGATTTCTTAAGCTGGGGTTGTGTATTGCTCGGCGAATTGCTTGTAGACGAAACAGTCTTTAGCCGCATGTTTGTGATTGGGGTGATGCGTGCACTAGCCATTCATAATCTTATTGTAGGTGCTGACTTGCGGGCGCTATTGCTGATAGTTGGAAGTCATGGTTACTAGATCCTCGGGCTTACGCTTGCGATCCTTTTGCCCACCATTGCTGTTGTTGTTACTGTTATCCTTCTTGGGATGCCAGCTGCTTCCCGATTGCTTCTCTTGACGTGATACTTTGACGGTGTCGTCCGACTTAGCATAAGAGTTGGCCGTCTCAAACAACTTCTTGACCGTCCTTGGAGATTTGTACCCAAATTTCCCAATGAATAGCTAATTGCGGATTCCCTTCTGGAAAGTTGCTATGAGAACGTCGTCAGTGATATCCGGAATTTTGTTATGTTTCTCCGAAAACATCGAATGTAGTCTTTTAAGGACTCATCGGGTTTCTGGATCACGTTGCATAAATCAAAGTGGGTTCCAAGCCTTTCAAAGGTGCCTTGGAAGTTAGCGATGAAGTGATCATGAAGTTCGCTCCAAAAGTCGATTGAGCCCCTTGGTAAACTGGCAAGCCAACTCCTGACTGAGTCGGAGAGTGCCATTGGTAGATAATTGGCCATGGCTTTGCTATCTCCTTCTACTGCGTGAATTGCGAGGGTGTAGATGGTGAGCCATGACTCGAGGTCGGTCTTACCTTCATACTTCTCAATCCCAGTGGGTTTGAAACCACTCGACCAATTCACTCGATGGAAATCTCGGGTAAAAGTGGGTACTCCTTCGCCATTATCGGGGAAATATCTTTGTCCTTCGCGATGGGCATGATTGTTGCGCTCATGATAACGCTGGTCAAGTATGTTCCTCAGATCGCTATTGGCATGCATCCGAGAACCACTCTGATAACCAGAATTGCCACGATGGACTCGGTCATGAGGTGGCGGCGGAAAGCGATGTCGATCATGGGAGTCAGCCAACTAGTCTTGACGCCTTTTATCTTCTTGATGACAGTATTCATTTGACCTGGCATGAGTCTTGCTTCGTTCAGGTTTTCAGTAGTCCTTGGAACGTAACGGCGGTAGGCGACTGTCAGCAGGCGTTTCCGCGGTAGATTCATCAACTTGCCGATTGGTTCCAGCGCCTTGCGGTACGGTAGTCGCAACCATAGTCTTCACTTTGTTTGAAATTGGAGTCACATTGGTTGGGGTTGCATCGCTGATGGTGTCAAGCAGCGTAACTGCTGCGATTGTGTTTCGTTGTGGCGTGAGAAAAACATTAGTATTGTCGATGTGGGTCTGAAGTATAGCATCGCAGGCCGCATGCCCGGCTGAAGCCAAATCTCGTTTTCTTATGTCTTCCTCTTCCTTGCATTTACGTTCCACTTCAAACTTGGCTCGCTCCTCCTCCGCAACCCTTTGGGTGACAGCCGAGTCAGTTTCTCCAACATCCGCCATAAAAACATCGAAGAAGAGTGGGGTGTAGTCGTCGTCGAACTCAGAGCTGTCGATAGACTCAGTAATGATGTCGTCGTAATCTTCGGAAGAACTGACGTAGTCAGCGATCTCGGTAGATGAGCAGGATCCGAGCAGTTGAAGCATGACACCGACCTCCCTGAAATCTAGCATGACGGAGAAGATGTGCGCGGAAATTGGTGTTAGAGATTCCCCTGGGTGGTTTGAAGCCGATTCGGAGGAAAGGAGATTGCAATAAGTCTCGGCGGCGTTTGGTAATCCTAACGGAGCCGAGTAGTTGTTCCCTCCCGACTAGTTCGAATCCGAGTCGAGGAGAGAAATCTTGCCAAAGTTGTCGGTGATGACGTCGAGGCTGCCGAAGTGGTATGCCTGCCTAGGGGGAAAGGCGAATTCGTCGATGCTTGATGTATATCCCATCGTACTTGTCGGCAAAAAACTTGACGCAACCTCTACCTGGAGCGCCAACTGTCGAAACTTGATTTCGGTAATAAGAAAAGGGGGTAGCATACAAGATTTAAAATGGATGGGTTATGAGATGAAATTTTAGACAAGTTCAGGCCTTCTTGAAAAAAAGTAATACCCTACTCCTGTTTCAGGGATTGTATCCGCCGAGTATTGTATTGATCTGATGATCGAGTTATGATTATCGAAGTAGTTATGCCCCCAAAGGGCATCCTGTCCTCCTTATATAGCTCAAGAGGACAGGATTACAAGATAGAGACTCAACCAGATACAGTATAAGTCTCCTAAACCTTCTACAATATTATCAGCTCAAGACTATAGGTTGTTCCCTAATACACAAGACAACGTAATACCCAAGTCCTAAGCTGTTACATACTCATTATATACAATCTATCCCCTATAATCAGTCGGATAGTCCAGCCGTGTGGATATATGGTATCCATAGTCTCCACAAGGATATTGCAATTTTGACATAATATAGCCATAATATTAAATTTTGACAACATGTACCTAAAAATATGAAATTTTGACAGCATGTACCCAACATTTGCAATTTTTACATCATGTATATAAATCATGAATAATTTTGGCAGCATGTAGTCATAACATGTTCATACATGAAGCCAAACAAGTTCAAATAACCAAATATGAGAATTCCATCCGGATTACATAACCAAGTTCAGGTTGCAAAATAAAACCAACCATTTGTATGATCCTATGTTTCACTTTATAAAATCATCCAAATTTAAAAATACTACTTAGATGGACTCGTTTTTTCCCTTTCTTTGGAGTGTTCTTCTTTGTAGCTCTTGGAGGCCTTGGAGGGGTTGCCATCTGACTTGATCCTTCTCCACAAGCATTGATTAATGCCAATTGCCTTGAATGAATTGAGTGTTAGTAAAATTCAATACAGGATAAAAGCATCATTCAAATAGAAAAATAGGTACCTTCTAGTGACATGCCCAGCACCACTAGTCTGAACCATGATATGATTTAGAACAACTGGAAAATCACATTTCAAAATACACTGGCACTGTTTCAACAAGCAAAAGTCAGTCAGGTTGATGTGTGACTTCTTCTATTTGGTGGACAACAATATCTGCCATTACAGGGAGCAGAGACGCGATGAAGCTTACTCCTCGTCGACCTCATATTCATAGTCATCACTGTCGTCATCATACTCATCGGCATCGCTGGTATCGTCTTTGGTGCAGAAGCGGAAGTCCCTCTTCTTGGTCCTTCCATCGTCCTCGTTGATGAACTCCACACCATACACCGCCTCTCTGTGCTTCACCCTAGGGCGGCGGCGAGGCGGTGGCGATCGGTGGTGTGGCAGGCAGTGTCGGGCTGGGGTTTGGCTGTCAGCGTCCGGACCTGTTTAGTTGTCGTTTGGCTACAGTGTTGCATGTGAGACTAAGTATGTAAATTCAGTTGTGCTGCGTCCTGGCTTTTGCATTGTTGGGCCACCATGTTGGGCTAGCAGTTGTCCAACGTGTGCGAGTTGGGATGTACAAATACAGCTATTGCCACCCTGTTGGGGATTCATGAAATCAAATACGAAATTATCAAACACTCCACTGTTCTTCCTGTTCTTCCTCAAAATCCCCAAATCCCCATTCTAGATAGCACTTCAATCTATACCAAATTGGCGAGACGCCAAACAATTGTCGTATCTGTGACAATTTTTGGTATCAGAGCGGTCGCATCCTAGTGAAGAAGAAGAATCAACCAACCCTAACCGAGAGGATGGTGGCGGTGGAGGAAGAGACTGATTCTCTGGGTTCACCGAGCTTACTCTAACATCAACAACATCCTCGGATCTCTACAAGGATTAGAGAGGTGGATTCCAAGCGTGGATGTCAGGATCAAGGATCTAAACCAAGACATGGAAGGGATTGCGGCGAGGGTGACGACCCTAGAGGTGAAACCCTCGGCGTTGCCGATTCAGGCAACGCCACTGCCCGTTGGGCACCGTATCAATAAGATTCACTAGGGTGTTGCATCCACGGCCGCTTCGGTCTAAGAGCGAACCCTGGTCAAGGGTAGGTCTCCGTTGCATAACTCCCCCATTGCTTTTGAATTGGGTGAATGTTTAGAGAAGGGTACTGGAATTTCTCAGAATAGCAATAGGTTTGGAGGAAGTAGATTACCTAAAATTATTTTTTCTTGGTTTAATGGAGATAACCCAAAATTACGGAAAACCAACAGTGAAAAACACTTTAGCATGTATCTGATTCCCTTTGAGACTTGGTCCTTGTTTGCCACCCTGCATTTTACTGGTAATGCAGCCTTGTGGTTGCAAACATATGAGGAGTTGCATTGTGTAGAAGGTTGGGCTCAATTCTGTGTAGAGGTGCATAGCAAATTTGGTAAAGACAAGTATCAAGAACATCTAGAAGAACTTGAGAATGAGTCAAGTGGGTAGTGTTGATGACTATTATAGTAAGTTCGAGGAGTTGATGCTTATGATGACACTTTCTTTCTCACCAACTTTGTTGGAGGTTTGAAAACTGAAATTAAAGCAGCCATCAAGCTGCACAAACCTCATTCTGTTGATGTTGTGTTGTCTCTCTCTAAAACGCTGGAAGAGCTGTTGGTAGAAATAAACAATAAGACATACCAGAAGCATACCTTCAAGGAAGCTTACAAGCCTATGAACAAAGTTCCTTTCCAAGGGAAAGGGATACTGGGTGCAGCTCCAAATGAGAACAAGAAGTTGGAAGAGAAGCCCAAATGGGAGGAGAGGTTTTATTCAGTCAAAGCTGCCAGAAGAGCTAGGGGAGAGTGTTTCAAATGTGGAGAGAAATATGGGCCTGGCCACAGGTGTCCAACATCAGTCCACCTTTATGTGGTTGAGGAGCTGTGGGGCATATTCCACCTGCAAGAGGAAGATGAATCAGAGGAAAAGGATGGAGCTAGTAGAGATGAGGATCTAGTTCTGTTAGAATGTGTAGCTGCTGGTACCATGGGGAGAAAAAACTATCAGGTTTCAGGGGTTGTTGCAAAAAGAACATTTTCTGATTTTAGTGGATTCTGGTAGTTCCAGCAACTTCTTGGCAGAGCATGTAATTGTAAAATTGGGGCTGTGGTGCAAAGAGGTGCCAGTGACTCAAGTGACAATTGCCGACGGTGGGAAAATGATATGCAACAGAATGGTGTCAGAGGTGGAGTGGTGTTGTCATGAAAAGACATTTATCACCGACTTCAAAATTTTGGCACTTGGAGAGTATGACATGAGTTTGGAAATGGAATGGTTGGAGACTTTCAGCCCTATGTGGATAGATTGGCAAAGGAAGAGGTTGATATTTACATACTAGAATTAGAGGGCAACACACAAGGGCATTAAAAGTCAGTTGTGTCGGTGTAAATTACTGTCTGCAAAGCAGTTGCAAGGATTGCATAAGGATGGAGCAATTGCCCAAATTGTGCAGTTATGTCCTAGTGAAGCCAATGCTATGACAGACCAAACCAGACCAGCTACAATCGAACAAGTTTTATCAGAGTTCAGTGATAGGTTTCAGGAACCGAAGGATCTGCCTCCTCATAGGCAATTTGATCATAGTATCCCCTTAATGCTAGGGTCTAAGCCAGTCTCAAAGAAGCCATACAGATATGATCCTCAATAGAAAGACAAGATCGAAAAACAGGTGATTTAGATGTTACAACAGGGGATAATTTAGGCTAGTACTAGCCCTTTTTCTTCACCTGTGTTATTGGTCAAGAAGAAAGATGGGACTCGGAGATTTTGTGTTGATTACAAGGGATTGAATGACATCATTGTCAAGAACAAATACCCTATGCCAGCGGTGGATCAGTTGTTAGATGATCTGGCTGGTGCAAAATGGTTCACAAAACTCGACTTAAGATCAAGGCATCAAGCTACCACCAGATCATATTGGTGGAACAGGATGAGGCAAAAACCTCATTCAGGACCCATCAAGGTCATTATGAATTCAAAGTAATGCCCTTTGGGCTTACTAATGCTCCAACCATGTTTCAGGGGCTTATGAATACCATATTCTCAATTGTGATTAGGCAAGTTTGTGTTGATTTTTGTGGATGATATCTTAATATGGGGTAAATCATTGGAAGAACATGTGGAGCATCTGAGACATGTCTTTCAATTGTTACAACAACATCAGTTGTTTGTGAAGACCACCAAATGTTCATTTGCCCAGCAGCACCTTGACTATCTTGGGCACATAATTGGAGTGGATGGGTGTTGGTATTTATTACAAACACAGAATAATCTACAAATGAAAAAATACCATTGTAGCCTTCACCCAAAAGTATTCCATGGTATCATATCCACAGGGAACGTGTGTACTAGTCTTCTAGCTATATTACCCAAGGACACAAGGTAAATGGTAGGCGAGGGTAGAGAGGATTCCTATGGGTTACTTATCTTAGTTTAAGTTAAGGTAAAACTTTATCAATTGCTTCGGGCACTGGCTTACCCCAGGTCTACCAAGAAGACTCCGGCCTACAGCTCTATGATGTACCCGAACGTGGGGGATTATGAAGGATGGATACGGCTATCACCACCTACCGCGTACCTCTACAACCCGTGGAGCACACAATAAACAAATGTAACCTCTAGCCTAGACACCACGCCTATGCTATTGATTACAACCCAGCACTTCTCCAGACTTCCCTCATTCTCTCCCTACTCTAAGCACTAGCTAAGTAGAGCTTCACCTTTAGAATGTAGCATATGATCTTCTATCTTGATGTGTGTTGAGAGTGGGGAGTAGGGGGTCTATTTATATTGTGGAGGTGACTTGAGAGAGTGGAGATGCTAAGGGAATATTCTTCCTCCAACACCTCTCAAACCTCCACCTGTCCTCAATTGACATTGCATGGTGGTTCCTGTCGTGGGCCTTGCACCACCAACTTCAGGAGGGCGATAATTGATGCCACGTGGAAGCTGCGAGCGAGGGGAGCCACCCTTGGTTTGGCCGAACCAGGGGTTCGATTGAAGCCTGGTCGAGCTCCCTTCCGCCGCCTTTCGCCTGGGTCACTGCCTGGTGGGCCCTCAAGCTGGTTTGGGATGTTTGGATGAAGTTGAGGCAGTTCTCCTCTTGGTGTGGGCCCTTTGATCCATGTATTCTCCTCTCATTGATTGGAATTGTGCTTTCTTACTTGTGTTTTCTCTTAATTTGCATAAGTAATCACCTACATACGAATATTCACCAACACTTGTGAAAGTGGTTAGTAATAAACCCCTACTACTAGATTTGGTGGTAGACATTGGAAAGTTTTATGCAGGATTGACGGTCAAATTTGGTAGTTAAGAACCGTCGACGATGGGGTGGCCACAGATCCTGAAAAGATCAAAATAGTGCAGCATTGGCTAATTCCATGCAACTTGAAATAGCTGAGAGGTTTTACAAGATTGATTGGGTATTATAGGAAATTAATTAAAGACTATGGAGTTCTTACCAAACCTCTGACAGAATTACTGAAAAAGGATGTCAATCACATAGGAGGATTAGGCCAACAACAAGAATTTGATGCAGTTTGAGGTGGAAACATATGCAAGTGATGAAGGAATTGGGGCAGTGCTGATGCAAATAGGCTTTGGGAGTAAAGTCTCAGGCACTGTCTACATATGAGAAAGAATGTATGGCAATCCTGTTGACTGTAAACAAGTGGAGGCCCTACCTACAACATGCAGAATTCATAATTCAGACTGATCACAAATGCTTAACACATTTAGGGGAGCAGCAGTTGTGCACCAGCATGCAACAAAATGCCTTCTTCAAGTTGATGGGCTTGCAATATGTAATGAAGTATAAAAAAGGAGCAGACAACCAAGTTGCTGATTGTCACACCCTGAAGTTTGCTTTCCAGGTTGAAATTCGTGAAATAAATCGCTTAAAATAAAATTTTCTTTTTAACCTAGAGCAAAATTCTAATTTAAAAATATATTTAATCAAGTGGAAATGGCATGGTGGCATTTTCTTGAGTTCCCCATGTTAAAATACATTAACAAGATTTTTAGTCGAATTTTTAGAGCCCTAGAAATAATTTTAATCAATTAAAAACCTCCACCGCAATAAATAAATCCCTGGAAATCTTTTTTTCCTTTTTCTTTTCTTTTTTTCCCTTTTTCGGGCCGTCGGCCGACCTCCCTCCCCTCCCGGGCTAGCCCAAGGCCGCCCACACCACCCGCCGCCCCTCCTCTCTCTCTCGGGCCGGCCCAAGGCCACGGCCCGAGCGACCACGAAGTCTACCCCGCCTCCCTCTCCCTCCCGGGCCGCCGACAGGTGGGGCCGGCGCCCGGGTCGTCTTCCCCGCAACCGCCGCCGTCGCCCACGCCGCCACATCCCCGGCGTCGCGCAACCGCCGCTCCCACCTCCCCGCGTCGCCCGTGCCGCCCACACCTGTTTCCCTCCCCATTCCCCGCGGTTTTCCCGCGCCGTAGAGGCCGGAATTCGCAACCGAATCCCGGTCCTCTCTCCTCTCTCCCACCGAACTCCGGCGAGAAATCCGGAGCCACCGGCCGAACCCTAGCCCGGCCTCCCTATAAATTTGCCTGCCCGCGCTCCCCTCTCTCTTTTTCCCCTAGCGCCGCAACCTCCCGTGCACCCTAGCGCCGCTGTCGCCGTCGTCTTCCTCCTCTTCGCTAAGCCCCGCCTCCGTCCTCTCTCTCTCCGCCGCCGCCTCGCTCCGCCGCCGCGCCGCTTGGCCGCCGCTCGCGCGCGCCCTCCCGCCGCATCCGGCCGCCGCCCGCGCCCACTGTCCCCCGCGCCGCCCGCGCCGGCCGCCATGGTGCGCCGCCGCACCATGGCCGCGCCGTGGACGCGGTTGGCCGCCGCGTGGCTGCTGCGTCGGCGCCACGCATGCACCACGTGGCCACCGCGTCGCCCCTCCGCCCCGCCGCGTGGCTGCCGCGTCGGCACCACGTGGTGCGCCGCCCTCTCGCCGGCCGGTGGACTGGGACCCCGTGCCACCGACAGGTGGGGCCAACCTGTCGGCACCGCCGCCCTCCCGCTGACGTCAGCCCTAGCTCTGCTGACGCCAGCCCTGGCGCCGATGACGTCAGCCCTAGGGTTTATTGCGCAATAATTGAATAAGGACTTTTCTGTTTATAGTAAAAACACAGTTAATCTTCTAAAATTCATAACTAATTCATCCGGACTCCGTTTGAGTCCGTTCAAGTTGCAGAAAATTCATAAAAATATCTAGAATCCATTAAAAATGGTTTTGTTCTCTGTTTCAGTAGACTTATATTCTATTTGCTTGTGTGCTTTGTTTTTTGTTTACATTCCAGTAATTCCGACTCTCCGGTTTACTTCGAGGTTGTTGCCGAGGTCGATCCAGCGCAGGAGCAAGGCAAGTCATGCTTATTCACTTGAACATATTGTACCTAAATTGCAAATGTCTTATTTTCTCTAAATATTGCATTGTTTTATAATGTCATCTATGGGCTTATTAACCTATTGTACTCAGCCTTTTATTCCACTTATCTTATTCCTTTGATAGCTTGGGAAGTAATTTGAGTAGTCGCTAGGATAGAACATGTTTAGCCCTGCTTAGTAACATTAGCACATTAATGGGATGACTAATACCTCATTATTACTTAATGTTGGTTATTTAATGTTAGCTCACGATGGTTAATTGTGAATGATTAAATAATTGGTCCAACTAAAAGCTAAATAATGGTGGGTTGTGAGCACATGGTTTTGATGGTCGTGCACATGACGCTTAAGGACATGTTCACGGGAAACCCTGGAAGACTTATCGTACTTTCCATAAGCCAGCATGGGTAATGGCTGGACTTGTAGTATGGCTTTTCCTAGCCAACGCATCCAGGCAAGGGTGGGCATGATGGAGTTGGGTCGGTGGGGGTTTACTCGTTGATCAGCTACCGGATTCACCTAGGCACGAGAGGGGGTTGCCCGCCTTGGTTTAAAGGTGGGAGCAAAACCTGAGGTGTGGTGCGCTTGGTTAGGAAGGGTTGTGCGAAGGGTCTTGTCGCAGTTCCTTTCTGGTGTACCGGGTGGTATGTCGACGCACGGTAACGTGTTGTGGGGCTGTGTCTTGTGGGTATAGTTGTATACCTCTGATCAGAGTAGAACTATTCAAATAGCCGTGCCCGCGGTTATGGGCGATCAACCAGATTCACCGTGATTAGTTATACTTCTAATAACCTGACCTAATGGAACTGGTGTAGTTCAGGTGGTGGTTTGGGCCTACTGCAACGTGGGGTAGTGTTGAACAGTGATGGTTCAATCTTCATTAATTAACTCAGCTGTTTTACCACATTCAACTATTGTCTTTAAATGCGTATTTCATGCAAATAATCCCTTCAGCCTCCTTTGCTATTACCTGCATTATTACTCTTTTTTCGGTATGACTTGTTGAGTATAGTGGGTAGTACTCAGTCTTGCTTCATTTTTCCCCCACACCAGAGTTGCAATAGGTGTCAGATGGAGGCTATTCAGAGGAGTAGGCTTGTGGTTGCCATCAAGGATGCCTGTGGAATGGAGTTGCCACGCTGTGAGCGTCTAGTTAACTAGAATAGCTTGTTTTTCTTTTTCCGCTGCATTTATGTAAGTTATTTCTATGGTGTTTGTAAGACGTGGATCTGTATGTCAACTTTGTCGTTTGTGTACTCTGGCCGGTCCTGGACAGGGATTTAATACACATTCTGCTTGAAATTCGGGTTAGCGAATTTTTGGGTGTGACAAGTTGGTATCAGAGCCGACCTTGACCGTAGGACAAGCCAACTAGAAACCCTAAGAGCCCTCTGAAACTTTTTCATGTGCATTTGCCCTTAACATGGAATTGTTTTGGGAAAAATTCAGGATCTTTGTCCTTTGGGATTTATGGGAAAAAGTTGGGTCGTTTATTCGATGGGGACTGCCTTAACTAAAGATAGTCTGGATTTTTTTTTAAAAAAAAAATTTGGGATAGTAAATTTCGGGTTTCATTTGGATTCGATTTGAAAATTTGTCGGGAAAGTGGATTAGGCCCTAGTTATGTCATATGAGAAGCAAAAACTATTTATTTTGGTTCTTACTATTATTTCCGTTTTAATAATGTTGCTATTATATTATTTTCCCATCTTTTAGGTGTTGTATTAGTGTTTATTTGACTCTTATAAAATGTTTCATGCATCAAAAATTTTCTTTTGTTACTCGTTTATTTACCTGAGTCCTTAAAAATGTTTTCTTTAATTTGGATTTGAGCATGCATTGATTCCCACCCCTTGTCCTCTGTAGATGGCAGGTTATCCCCCTACGCACCGTGGTGAGGATATGGACGGTTGTGTGGCACAGCTTGCCCGCATGACCTTGGTTGTGGGTTATCCTGAGGCGCCGGAGTACACTACGATCGAGCCTCTCAGTGGCGAGTTCCCGTTCAGAGTTCGCTTGGAGGTCTATGGCTTTGTGGGCACCAATCTTCCCAACATGGTGGTTAAGGCTTCAGGAGGCAGTTTTGTGCATGCTTGCCAGGAGGCCGCCTTACAGGACGATGACCAAGATCAGCGACAGGCACTCCTACGTCTTTTGCACCTCTGCGAACCGCTACCACCCTCGTCGTTCTGCCAACAGCGACGTCAGCACCTTCCGCCCGACGACTGCAGAGAATGACACCACCTTTGGACGGATGTGCACAGTGATGAAGGGATTGGACCGGATGCACGCCGACCTCCATAAGGCATCCAAGGCTCTTAATGACCAGAAGCTGATCAAGATAGCTCGCTTGGAGGACGAGGTCGCTCGGTTCAAGGCCAAGAATGCTAGGCTGCAGGGACGTCCAGCGCCAGGTGGACTCAGGATCCGCACTACGCCAAGGAAGAGGACCACAACTCTAGTGCGCATCCAGCTTGCGCCGAGGAACCCACCACCCACTCCAGCGCCAACTCCGCCGCCCTCACCAGCATTCTCCATCACCTTCGCCCCAGCGTCTGCGTACCAGGGTCCAGCCAGTGGCAGCGGAGGTTGGATGCATGCCACACCCAGTGGCAGCAACGACAGTGGTTCTAGTTCAGAGCCAATCAGCGGTGACACTGGCATGGCTGACTCCAGGAGCCGTTCGGAGGAGCCAGGGGACGAGCAGGAGACTGGCTACGACTCCACCGACCACAGGAGCCATTCCGAGCATTAGGCTTGCTACCCCTAGTTTTACCGTTTTCCTTAGTTTGCTTTCTTGCTAGTTTCTGTGTGCTAGGTTTGTTGCTTGGGGGTTAGCCGATGGTCGATATCATGTGCCTATGGTATGGCTATCTTAATAAGGATTCTGCTTGTTGTTTTAAAGTGTTTTAATTTAGATCAGAACAATTGCAGTTTAATTATAATATATTAAAGCTTAGTTTTTGAGCAGTCTGTTTTGTTTCTTTTCCATCTCTTTCTACTGGTTCTTCTCCTCCAAATGGTCAACACAAGAACGAGTGGTAACACCAGCGGTCATGAGGATCCATCAGCGGGATCACAAGTCAATGGAGCAAACAACAACGTTCCTCCTCCCCCACCACCTGAGAATCCCACTATCGCTCAGGTGTTGGCTAGCCAAACTCAAATGCAACAGATGCAACAGCAGATGATGCAGCAGCAGCAGGCCCAGCAGAACCAACAAAACAGTCCTCCACCCCAATCCAAGCTACCGGTGTTCCTTCGCGTCCAGCCGCCAACTTTCTCAAGTACCACTAACCCCATGGAGGCGAATGACTGGCTCAATGCCATTGAGAAGAAACTTAACCTACTACAATGCAACAACCAGGAGAAGGTCGCCTTCGTCACCCACCAGTTGTAGGGTCCTGCTTCAGCTTGGTGGGATAATTATTTGGTCACCCGTCCACCCGGAACAGAAGTCACCTAGGAGGAGTTCTGTCGCGGTTTCAGGAACGCCCAAATTCCTGACGGCATCGTGGCCCAAAAGAAGAGGGAATTCAGAGCACTACACCAGGGTAACCGGACTGTGATGGAGTATCTTCATGAGTTCAACCATCTCGCGTGTTACGCCCCGAAGGATGTGCGCACTGATGCAGAAAGGCAGGAAAGGTTTCTCTCCAGCCTGGACGATGAGCTGACCAACCAGCTAATCTCGGGAGATTATGCCGACTTTGAGAAGCTAGTTGACAAGGCGATCCATCAGGAGGATCAATGCAACAAGATGGACCGAAAAAGGAAGGCAGCTCAATTCAGGGCGCACTAGGGGAATCAACAGAAGCCCCGGTTCATCGCTAGACAGCAGGGTGGACCTTTCACCATGATTGTTCATCAACACCGACCCTACCAGCCCGGCAACTTTAACACCAACAACACTGGCAACCGCAATAACAACGATGGGCAGCCCAACCGCAACGCAACTCCGCACCCACCAATGGCCCCATCTCTGCCAGTTCCATCAACTCAACCCAAAAAGGACCTTGGTGGAAAACCGTTGGTCTGCTTCAACTGCAATGAGCCCGATCACTTCGTCGACAAGTGTCTAAAGCCAAGGCGCGTGGGACCCAAGTTTGTTCATGCCCGCGTCAACCATGCGTCAGCAGAGGAGGTGCAAACTACACCGGAAGTGGTACTGGGTACGTTTCCTGTCAACTCAATTCCAGCCATCACACTTTTTGATTCTGGTGCTACGCATTCCTTTTTATCAAAGCGTTTTGCTGGGACGCATGGGTTATCAATAGTGGAACTTAGAACGCCTATGTGGGTTCACACTCCTGGGAATGAGATGACCACAGCTCACTACTGTCCCTCTGTGGTAATAGAAATCCAGGGTTCTAAATTTCTAGCCAACCTCATCCTTCTTGAATCCAAGGACCTAGATGTCATTCTTGGGATGGATTGGTTAACAAGGCACAAGGGAGTTATCAATTGCACTAGCCGCACTATCACTCTAGTTAATGAGAAAGGAGAAGTGGTGACGTTCCAGTCACCGACACCCCAGAAGCAGAGTGTGCTTGAACCAAGTCGATGGGATGGAATGGACCGCAAAAGTAGGGAAAGACCTTAAGAAGTTGGGGGATATTCCCATCGTCAGAGAGTACCCTGAAGTCTTCCCAGATGACTTAACCACAATGCCACCAAAGAGAGAAATTGAATTTCGGATTGACTTAGTACCGGGAACTGCCCCGATACACAAGAGACCCTACAGGATGGGAGCCAACGAACTGGCGGAAGTCAAGAAGCAAGTGGATGAGCAGTTGCAGAAAGGATACATTCGCCAGTACCGGGAACTGCCCCGATACACAAGAGACCCTACAGGATGGGAGCCAACGAACTGGCGGAAGTCAAGAAGCAAGTGGATGAGCAGTTGCAGAAAGGATACATTCGCCCGAGTACGTCACCTTGCGATGCTCCGGTGATCTTCGTGGAGAAGAAAGATAAGACCAAGAGGATGTGCGTCGACTATCGCGCCCTCAACGAGGTGACCATCAAGAACAAGTATTCGCTACCTCAGATCGATGATCTGTTTGACCAGCTGAAAGGAGCAACATGGTTCTCCAAGATCGACCTGCGATCAGGCTATCACCAGTTGAGGATCAAAGAGGAGGACATTCCGAAGACGGCATTCATCACTCGGTATGGGTTGTTTGAGTGCACGGTCATGTCTTGAGGAGCTTAAGAAGAAATTGGTGTCCGCACCAATATTAATTTTGCCGGATTAGACGAAAGATTTCCAAATGTTTTGCAATGCATCCCACCAAGGGTTGGGATGTGTATTGATGCAAGAAGACAGAGTGGTCGCATATGCCTCACGCCAACTGCACCCACACGAGAACAACTACCCCACTCATGACTTCGAATTAGCAGCAGTGGTTCACGCTTTGAAAATCTGGCGGCACTACCTCATTGGTAATTGTTGTGAAGTCTATACCGACCACAAGAGTTTGAAGTACATTTTCACTCAGCCTGATCTAAACCTCCGACAACGTCGATGGTTGGAGTTGATCAAGGATTATGACTTGGGAATACATTATCACCCCGGTAAGGCCAATGTGGTGGCCGATGCTTTGAGCAGGAAAAGCTACTGCAACGCTACTTTTACCGAGGGAATATGTGGCAGTTTGCAACGAGAGTTTGAACATCTAAACCTGAGAATTGTAGAACATGGATTTGTGGCTACTCTTGAGGCACAGCCCACACTCGTGGAGCAAGTTCGAGCAGCCTAGGTCAATGACCCGGGGATAGCTGAACTCAAGAAGAATATGAGAGTCGGCAAAGCATGAGACTTCGCCGAGGACGAACACGGGACAATCTGGATGGGAGAAAGAATATGCGTTCCGAAGAACAAGGAACTCAAGGACCTAATACTTTCGGAAGCTCATCAGACCCAATACTCAATTCATCCTGGCAGTACCAAGATGTACCAAGACCTCAAAGAGAAGTTTTGGTGGGTTAGCATGAGAAGGGAAATTGTCGAATTCGTCGCGCTCTGCGACGTATGTCAACGAGTGAAGGCAGAGCATCAGAGGCCAGCAGGGCTACTACATCCTCTGCAGATTCCGAAATGGAAATGGGAAGAGATTGGGATGGACTTTATCATGGGTTTACCAAGAACATCAACGGGGCACGACTCCATTTGGGTGATCGTGGATCGACTCACCAAGGTCGCTCACTTTATCCCAGTACACACTACTTACTCAGGAAAGAAATTGGCAGAACTCTATTTGGTAAGGATCGTGAGTTTGCATGGGGTGCCTAAGAAGATTGTGTCCGACCGTGGGAACCAGTTTACTTCGAGATTTTGGCAGAAACTACAAGAAGAGTTGGGAACTCGTCTGAACTTCAGTACCGCTTACCACCTTCAAACTGATGGTCAGACTGAGCGAGTCAACCAGATCTTGGAAGACATGTTGAGAGCTTGCGCACTTGATTTTGGTGGGGCTTGGGACAGAAGCCTGCTGTACGCCGAGTGCTCCTACAACAATAGTTACCAGGCTAGTCTGCAGATGGCACCGTTTGAAGCATTGTACGGCCGGAAGTGCTGCACTCCGCTCTTTTGGGACCAGACCGGAGAACATCAGTTGTTTGGGACTGAAGTCCTAAACAACGCAGAGGAAAAAGTCAGAACAGTTCGGGAAAGACTAAGGATCGCACAGTCCCGGTAGAAGAGCTATGTAGACAACCGCCAAAGAGAGCTCATCTTTGAAGTTGGGGACCATGTGTACCTTCGGGTCACACCACTTCAAGGCGTGCATTGTTTCCAAACCAAGGGAAAACTAGCACTATGCTTTGTGGGGCCGTACAAAATTCTGGAGCGCCGAGGTGAAGTTGCCTACCAGCTTGAACTACCCTCCAACATGCTCGGCATTCATGATGTTTTCCACGTTGTCTCAATTGAAGAAATGTTTAAGGGTACCCGAGGAGCAAGCAAACCCGGATCAGATCGAAATTCAAAAGGACTTGACTTACATGGAAAGACCTACCCGCATCCTCGAGACCAGCGAAAGAAAGACAAGGAGTAAAGTAATTAGGTTTTGCCGAGTTCAATGGAGCCACCACTTAGAGGAAGAAGCCACTTGGGACTTGGGAAAGAGAAGACGAGTTGAAAGCCGCCCATCCACACCTCTTCGCCGAATCTCGGGGTCGAGATTCCGTTTAAGGGGGGTAGATTTGTCACACCCCGAAATTTGCTTTCCAGGTTGAAATTCATGAAATAAATCGCTTAAAATAAATTTTCTTTTTTAACCTAGAGCAAAATTCTAATTTAAAAATATATTTAATCAAGTGGAAATGGCATGGTGGGATTTTCTTGAGTTCCCCATGTTAAAATACATTAACAAGATTTTTAGTGGAATTTTCAGAGCCCTAGAAATAATTTTAATTAATTAAAAACCTCCACCGCAATAAATAAATCCCTGGGAAATCTTTTTTCCTTTTTCTTTTCTTTTTTTCCCTTTTTTGGGCCGTCGGCCGACCTTCCTCCCCTCCCGTGCTGGCCCAAGGCCGCCCGCACCGCCCGCCGCCCCTCCTCTCTCTCTTGGGCCGGCCTAAGGCCACGGCCCGAGCGGCCGCGAAGTCCACCCCGCCTCCCTCTCCCTCCCGGGCTGCCGAGAGGTGGGGCCGGCGCCCGGGCCGTATTCCCCGCAACCGGCCGCCGCCGCCCACGCCGCCCGCATCCCCCGCGCCGCACAACTGCCGCCCCCACCTCCCCGCGTCGCCCGCGCCGCCCGCACCAGTTTCACCCCACTCCCCGTGGTTTTCCCGCGCTTTGGAGGCCGGGATTCACAACCGAATCCCGGTCCTCTCTCCTCTCTCCCGTCGAACTCCGGCGAGAAATCCGGAACCACCGGTCGAACCCTAGCCCCGGCCCCCCTATAAATTTGCCTCGCCGTGCTCCCCTCTCTCTTTTTTCCCTAGCGCCGCCACCTCCCATGCACCCTAGCACCGTTGCCGCTGTCGTCTTCCTCCTCTCCGGTAAGCCCCGCCTCCGCCCTCTCTCTCTCTCCGCCGCCGCCTCTGTAACATAACCAAAATTTTAAATTTCAAATTTTGCATCTAAAATGTTGAGAATGATTTTTGTGAGTTAGAAATCTCAAAATTTTCAAATCAAAGACCAAGGTAAGTCTAATATGACTAGTTTTAATATACAAATTTGTGATAATTTAAAACCTTTTACTTGATAGCTCAAAGGAAGAAAATAAAACACAGTGTGTGCATGCATTTGCATAGTTTGGTTGGTGTAATTTGAGTCCTTTAAAATGTTTTTGAATATTGGGTGCATTTCATTTTAGGTCTCATGAGCATAATGTGAATACATTATAATTCATAATAATAAAAGCACTACACCCGTCATCACCTTAGGTGCACCTATGCCCAAGTGTCTTGTGATTTAAGCATGGTGAACTGAAAGTAAAGTCTAATCATATTATCTCTGGTTAATTACAAATCAAAATATAATTTTACAATCATTTAAATATATATTTATAATAGGAACACTTAAACGTAGGTGAACTCATTGAATATTTAAAAATAATTGGTGCAATATAAAATCATGGGGAAATTCATGTAGATACTATTCAATATATACATCTCACTGGAATTTTGGTATAATTTAATATGTACAAATGATACCTCAAATAATTAGGTCAAAACAGTCAAACTATAAATTATTTCTAAACCCTAATCAGCAAAATTGATACACATCTCATATGTGTATTTTATCACATGAAAATTTATAGAGGATATAATTTATTCAAATGCTACTCTATTTATCATGAATTAATATAATTTTTCTAGAATTTATTTCACTAGTTTTGATCCCCTAAAAATCCAAACCATTTTCAGCTAGAGCTACTTTATTTATTTTCCTGGGAATAAACTATAAGGAACTATTGTGTGCAACCAAAGAAAATGGAAACTAGGTATTTTCTTCTACCATCAAAAAAATCCACCCTAATTTATCATGCCCACAAATTAAAGTAAGGAATTACAAAGAAAAGAGTAAGAAGTAATCCTGAAATTTTCTAGAAAAACAATTTTCACTTAAACTCTTACCCATCCCTCTCACCCACACCTTGACCACATCAACTGGGACCCACATGGAAGTCTCTCTAGCTTGGCCAGTTCCTGTCCACTTCTTTCCTTCGGTGCTTAGCACAGAGAAAGAAAAGAGCGGCGCAAGGTTTCTGCTCGACGCGTGTCCGTCGTCGTGGCGACGCCGGGCTCCTCCCTTATCTTCCCCGACAGCGTCGCTTGGCCATTCTCTCTCTTCCAGCATTGAGCGCATCGAGAGAGAAAGCCGTCAGCCTCTCTATCGCGCTCATCTCCGCTACCAACCGCAAGGAAGACGATGGTCCCATTCGCCGTCAAGCCGCTCTCGTCATCAACTCTTTCCCGTTCCATAGTCTTCTCTCCATGCCGATCATTTTATCTTTTGACACCGTTTCTTTTCATTCACCGTAACGATGGGAACGCCACCGTGCCGATGATGCTTGGGAGTGCACTCTGGACCGCACCGTCATTGGCATCGTCGTCGTGCGCAATGAAGGAGACAACCCTGAGCCGAGTCCTCTCGCCATTGACCACCCCTCGACCTCCTCTTTGAAAGCCCTCAAGAATCTCATGGAATGATGCACTGAGCAGGGAGATCGGCATCGTCTTCTTCAACTCTGGCCTACCGGCGCCGTCGCCGAATCCTCTTTTTTCCGGTGAGCCACGGTTCAATTCCTTGCATGAGTATCTTCCTAGGGACCTCATTAAGCCCCTAGACACCTTCTCTTAGCAGTCCACTGACCGGAGCGAGTTGTCAAAGTGGAGCTGAGGATTTTCATTGCCACCGCCGGATTTCTTTATAGCTGCCACCTCACCGGTGCTCTTCCGTCTCGGTAAGCTATTAGGTGAGCTTCCTAGGACAGAATTCAACCACATCCATGAATCAAGTCGGCCGTAATAAGTCGTGACTTCTCTTTCACTTGTAGCCGTGAAACCGTCGCCGCTTGCACCATTGCCATAGTCGACTCCATCCATCTCTGGCGATGAGACCTCCACCGTCGAATGCGCAAGGATGTTGCGCATTTTTCTCTTTTTGGCCTCATCGGCCGAGAAGCCGCCATTCGCTGCTGACGCCGACGGCAAGCTCGCTTGTGCCGCCTCCATCCTGCGTCGGCTGCTGTTGCCTTCTCTTCACTGAGCCAGTGACAGGTGGGCCCCACTTCCTTAGGAACCAAGGATTTGTGATTGGTAATTTAAAACATGTTGGGTTCTATCTGTAAAAGTGCAACCTATGACTTGTGGACCCAGGATCTGTTTGTAATTAAGGAAAACAATGAGCACTCTTAAAGAATTCTCATTCAACACGTGCTAAGGACCTCGGGTTCTAATCCAAGAACTCCGAGGGCTTTTCTACAAAGCTGCAGTCACTGACAGTGGACCCTTGTTATTAAAATCTTAAAATATAAAAGAAAGTAGCTAGAGTAATATCTTTTCAACTGAAAATTATGTCAAACTTGTGAAATTCATATAAAATCAAATATAGCTCATTTTGAGGTAAAACCAACTTCAATAGGTTCATAAAATTGTGAACTTTAATGTTGTAGAATAAGATCCTATGCTTACAATATGATATTTATTTCTAAAATTGCAAATAAGAAATAGTTAACATAAAACTTGTAAAATTTGTAGAAAATTCATTTGTACTCTAAATGGAGTGAACTAAATTTCTCTAGAATCAGCAAAGTATGAACTTTAATTTAGTAAAATAAAATATGACACTTCCTGTACAGGAAACAGTACTAATAATATATATAGTAAAATGACCACCACATGTACAATTTAATTTCTAAAATTTATAAGAAATTCATACTAGCTCTAAAAATTATGAAACCAATTGTATTAATCTTAGAAAACCATGCCCTCTACTGCTGTAATCAGAAACTTAACACCACTAAAATAAAAATGTGATCTAAGTCTAGCTAAGGCTTAAATAACCTACTACTAGTATAGAACTTATAAAATTCATATACCCTAAAATACAAGTGATAAAATTGAAATTCCTTCATCATAAATCATGTTTAGTCATTACCTATCTACTATAATAAATTCATGCATATTAGAAGCATTTTGCATTTTTGTATGATTTAGTGTTTATACGCTACCATTATTTCATATAGTGTACAAATCCGATATCGGTAAGGAGTTTGGATTTTATTGCTGACTATGATGGAGGTTCTAATTAAGGCAAGTGCCCCTTTCCTTTGAACATGTTTAATCCTATGTTTTATGGGCAAATGTTTTGTTTATAACTTTGCATGCGCTATTTGGTAGAAAATTATATTTTGTTGAGAAGCTGGTAGTTATCACCCACTTGTTGCATGAACCACCTCAATAAATTTCACTCATTGCTGATTGTAACCATAGGAATGATTGGAGTACATTGGTTGTACTCTAATGGGTCTAATTATGCTTTATATGTGTCATATGCTTAGCCATGCTTAGCAATTCGCTAAATAATATTGTAATCACTTTATAAATGAAATTTGGGTATTATTTTACTTCTGGACAGAAATGAAAACTATGGTTATTTGAGAACTAAAATGGAGTTAAACATGTTTTTAGGCTTGGGCGACAAGTGGTGCACATATGGTGTTAGTTGTGCACCGATAGGGGGAGTGTTCGCCCGTGTTGATTAAGGACCGAACTTTGTGTTGTTCACTATTGTTTACCGTACATCCACATGTGCTATTTATGGGGTGGCCTTAGCTAATTAAGTTATTTAAAGTCTAGCCTTGCATATTGGTAGGCCGAAGTAGAATGAATTAGTCTGAGCGATGATTCATAGGAACTACCTATTTACCCCGCTTATTATTGCGGGTAGTTTAGGCGTCTAAGTCTGTGCAATTCAACGGTATAGTGTCTCATGGGGGAACGGATGTGTTCGCTGCCACGGCGTTGGGTTCAAGGCGTGGGCCTGCCACCTAACGATTCTGGGCTATTCCCAGGATGGATTCACACTTGCCGTCGCTGATGCAAGGCTAGGCATTAAGTAAGGTAAAGGTTACGTTGTGACATCTAGACCGCATTCAATGTGAAGAGTGTGGTGGTACCGACGGGTACTGGACAAACTATAGCGTTTCACATCATTTGGGTAAAGTTGTACAAACTCTGCAGAATCTAAAACTAATCGATTAGCCGTGCTCATGGTCATGAGCGACATAGTGAATTGTCATGGGTATAGACTTGTGATTTATAAATGTGTTTATGAAAATGGACTATGGGAATGGTGAAGTGTGTTGAGTTTTGATGATTATGATGATGAGTTTGCCCGGTGTGGGCTGAAAATGAAACGTATTGCTTGCTGCCATGGATGGCACAAGAATGATATTACGATGATGGTTATGACGCTATTATGTTACCATTATGATATTATGCCATGCTATTTATTCTATACATTCACAAAGGTTTATCTAAATACGTTGCAAATGTTTGTAGACTAAAATTTGCTTTATGCTTAAAATTAAGTCCACATATAGCCTCCCATTGAATGTAGAGCCTTCATGTATGTAGGTTTGATTGTGTGCTTGCCAGTACATTAATTTGATTAATGCACTGACTCTTGCCCTGTAAATATATTGTTGTTTAGATTCTGATGCAGGTAGTTGAGTGCTCGGGATCATTTGATTGTTCAGGATGGTCCTACCTAGGGGCCTACCCCTAGTCGGTTGCCTGCGGGAAAGGGTAGGCACGCTTCCGATGGACATTAATTATTAGGCCGGTTGGCCCTAGGTATATATTCTAGTTAAATGTCTCTATTTATATCTAAGTCATCCATTGTGTACATTGTTCTGATATATATATTGGCTTAGATGAAAATGCAAGGCTTGCAAATTCCTGGGGCTAGCTGAGCATGAGTATGAATATTGAGCAATTGAGATGTTGTAGAGCTCTAGTGATTTGAGTCAAGTCTCCTAGGATGTGTAACACATCTGGTTGTCACCTTCGAGTGGTTTGACGGGCATGTCTTAGGCTGCAGTTGACTGGCACGCTGAGTCCCAGCAATATCTCCTTTGCTCATTATTCGGCATCGCAGAGTTTATATCAAATGGTGTTATATTGTGATCATGGACACATTGAGGTTTGAGTGGCTATTTATGCGTGAATGGATCCCACTCATCCAAAATCATGTGGTTATCACAAATAACAATGGACGGTATAAATTCGGCGTGCTCGACAGCATCGCTCCGCCGCCGCCCCGCTCGACCGCCGCTCGCGCGCGCCCGCCCGCCGCATCCAGCCGCCGCTCGCGCCCGCTGTCCCCAGCGCCGACCACCGTGGTGCGCCGCCGCACCATGGCCGCGCCATGGACGCGGTTGGCCGTCACGTGGCTGCCGCGTGGTCGCCGTGTCGCCCCTCCGTCCCGCCGCGTCGGCGCCGGCTGGTGGAACGAGTCCACCGTGGACCGGGACCCCGTGTCACCGACAGGTGGGTCCCACCTGTCGGTGCCGCCGCCCTCCCGCTGACATCAGCCCTGGCGCCGATGACGTCAGCCCTAAGGTTTATTGTGCAATAATTGAATAAGGACTTTTCTGTTTATAGAGAAAACACAGTTAATCTTCTAAAATTCATAACTAATTCATCCGGTAATTCCGACTCTCCGGTTTACTTCGAGGTTGTTGCCGAGGTCGATCCAGCGCAGGAGCAAGGTAAGTCATGCTTATTCACTTGAACATATTGTACCTAAATTGCAAATGTCTTATTTCTCTAAATATTGCATTGTTTTATAATGTCATCTATGGGCTTATTTACCTATTGTACTCAGACTTTTATTCCAATTATCTTATTCCTTTGATAGCTTGGGAAGTAATTTGAGTAGTCGCTAGGATAGAACATGCTTAGCCCTGCTTAGTAACATTAGCACATTAATGGGATGACTAATACCTCATTATTACTTAATGTTGGTTATTTAATGTTAGCTCACGATGGTTAATTGTGAATGATTAAATAATTGGTCCAACTAAAACCTGAATAATGGTGAGTTGTGAGCACATGGTTTTGATGTTCATGCCCATGGCGCTTAAGGACTGGTTCGCGGGAAACCATGGAAGACTTATCGTACTTTCTGCAAGCCAGCATGGGTAATGGCTGGACTTGTAGTATGGCTTTTCCTAGCCGACGCATCCAGGCAAGGGTGGGCGTGATGGAGTTGGGTCGGTGGGGGTTTACTCGTTGATCAGCTGTCGGATTCACCTAGGCACGAGAGGGGGCTGCCCACCTTGGTTTAAAGGTGGGAGCGAAACCTGAGGTGTGGTGCGCTTGGTTAGGAAGGGTTGTGCGAGGGGTCCTGTCGCAGTTCCTATCCAGTGTATCGTGGTGCTATGTCAGTGCACGGTAACGTGTTATGGGGCTGTGTCTTGTGGGTATAGTTGTACACCTCTGATCAGAGTAGAGCTATTCGAATAGCCGTGCCCGCAGTTATGGGCGATCAACCAGATTCACCGTGATTAGTTATACTTCTAATAACCTGACCTAATGGAACTGGTGTAGTTTAGGTGGTGGTTTGGGCCTGTCGCAACGTGGGGTAGCGTTGGACAGTGATGGTTCAATCTTGATTAATTAACTCAATTGTTTTACCGCATTCAACTATTGTCTTTAAATGCGTATTTCATGCAAATAACCCCCTTCAGCCTCCTTTGCTATTACCTGCATCATTACTCCTTTTCCGGTATGACTTATTGAGTACAGTGGTTAGTACTCAGTCTTGCTTCATTTTTCCCCCACACCAGAGTTAGAGTAGGTGTGAGATGGAGGCTATTCAGAGGAGTAGGCTTGTGGTTGCCGTCAAGGATGCTTGTGGAATGGAGTTGCCACGCTGCGAGCGTCTAGTTAACTAGAATAGCTTGTTTTTCTTTTTCCGCTACATCTATGTAAGTTATTTCTATGGTGTTTATAAGATGTGAATCTGTATGTCAACTTTGTCGTTTGTGTACCCTGGCCGGTTCTGGACGGGGATTTAATACACATTCTGCTTGGAATTCGGGTTAGCGAATTTCTGGGCGTGACACTGAAACACCATCTAGAAGAAATGAGGAGGAAAACTTGGCAATTTCCTTGAGCACTCTAAGGTGGCTAGAAATTGTGATTGAAGGATATCAACAGGATCCACACACTAAGCAACTCTTGGCTTCCTTGAGTTTGAATCTAGCAGGAGTTGATGGGTTTCAATTGGTCAATGGGGTGATCAAGTTCCAAGGGAAAATTTGGCTAGGACATCATCAAGAGGTGCAGCAGTCAGTTTTACTTGTTCTGCACAACAGTGGAGTAGGAGGGCATTCAAGTATCACTGCTACATATCAGAGAATTAAGAACATGTTTGCTTGGCCAAGACTCAAGAAAGATGTGCAACATTATGTCTCTCAATGTGAGATTTGTCAGCAGCCTAAGGTCGAAATTGTTGAACCCCTGGGTTTCTTCAACTTTTACCAGTACCATTTCAGGCTGGGAACACTGTGACCATGGATTTCGTAGAAGGGTTACCTAAGTCTAGTGGTTATGATAGAATCATGGTAGTGGTTGACAAATTCTCCAAGTTTGTCAAATTCATCCCACAAACTCATCCTTTCACAGCTTATACTGTGGCTCAGGCTTTTATTTAGCAAGTGTATGATGTGTTTGGAATGCCTCAGGTGATCATATCTGACAGGGATAGAATCTTTACCGATGCTTTGTGGCAAGAATTATTCAAGTTAGCGGATGTGAAGCTAAATATGAGCTCGTCTTATCATTCACAGACCGATGGGCAAACTGAGCGATTAAAGCAGTGTTTTGAGGCATTTCTCAGATGCACAGTTCACTCTGCTCCAAACAAATGGTCTAGTTGTTTATCCCAAGCTCAGCATTGGTACAACACCTCCTTCCATAGTGTGCTTGTCAAGTCTCCATATGAGGTTCTCTTTGCCAGGAAACCTACTCATTTTGGGCTGGTGGATGTTGGTAGTAGCACTGTTCCTGATATCCAAGTATGGCTGCAAGAAAGAGCTCAAATGAACAAAATTCTGCATCAATAACTTACAAGAGCACAACAGAGAATGAAGAGTCAAGCAGAGAAGAAGAGATCAGAACAACATATCTCTGTTGGTGACAAAGTGTACCTCAAGCTTCAGTCGTTTGCTCAACTGTCAGTTGCTTGCTGCTCTTGTCAGAAGCTCAGTTTCGGGTATTTTGGGCCATACACCATATTGGAGAAAATTGGGCTTCAGGTATTTCGGGCCAAACACTATATTGGAGAAAATTGGCAATGTGGCATACCAGCTGGATCTCCCTGCCGATAGCCACATCCATCCGGTGGTCCATGTGTCTCTACTGAAAGGTGCAATAAAACCTGACACCGTGGTCAGTCTTGAGCTACCGCTGCAGATGTCTGAAGCTGATCTATGACGCCCCAAACTGGCCTCCAGCAGGAACCAGAGTAAGGCAATCCAAATTAACCTGTGAATCTATACCAGTCCCAGAAAATAGTGCTGGTACAACATGAAGATTGAAGATCATAGCCACAAAGGTCCCATTATTATGAGTAGAGATACAACCATAGTTGAAACTACGGACAGACCCTGAGTTCGCAATTGCATTAAAAAAGGCGGAAGCGGAGACTAGCCCAAAGCCAGAAGCATGACTTGGGAACTAAACCGAAACCCTACTACAGCTCGAAGCTTGCTTGCTCCTGGAAGAATTCCTCATCAGCTGGATCGATCTTCTCTTCTTCGAAAACTTGGGGGATATTTATATAGAGCAAGGGTGAGTATGAGAGTACTCAGCAAGCCATGGGAATTAAGTGTTTAATGCAAGCTTCAACGAAAGGCTGGTTATTTTCTCATTCAGTTTTAGTTTAAAACTTTTAGAATCAACTAAGTGATTGTGTCTCATCCGCCCGGAGTTTGTGAAATGTATTCATTGATTTCATCCGTTAGAGTGGCTCCCTGCCAACAGATATGAGGACTTCCCACTGTCATCTGTTCCTGACAGCCACGAGTCAAGTCTTGAAATGAATCCCTTACACCAACAACAGTTCACAAGGCAGTAGTCAAATAAAACTATGCTAAGGAATCACCTCACATCTACCCATGACCATGGGCATGATTGTTCGAATAGTTTGTTAACCTCTGCAGAGGGGGTACACTTCACCCACATGATGTTACTAACCCGAGTCACCTAGCTATAGGATCGAGATGTCGACTAGAGAGGGAGGGGTGAATAGGCAATATAAAAATAAATTGCACCTAATCAAAACTAACCTAAGTTGTTAGGTTTGGTGAAGGATGAACAAGCCGCGGCTAACACATCGGTTCACAAGCCTCCCGGTATGACCAAGTACCAGGTCAGACCAGCCAAGACACCTCGGTCAGACCGGCCTCAAACAAGGAATGCATGAAAAAAAATGTCAAACCAAGTGACAATGCAAATGACCTAATGTGGCATTTTGATCAACTCTTTGCTTAGTTTATTTCCCCTCTTGATAATACGGCAAAGCTAGAAAATAAACCTAGCAAAATTTGATCGCCCAACGCCTTGATCAATTAAAAAAACGCTAGATTTACCTCCTTGGTTCCATTTCTTAGCGCCATCAATTTTAAACCTCGGTGATCATTCATGGCATATGCATTATGTGGTTCAAACTAAAAATATACAACTCAAATAGAATAGTTAGTCCACAATTAGCACTTGTCATTAATTACCAAAATTAACAACGGGGGCTAGATGCTTCAATCTCCCCCTTTTTGGTAATTGATGAGAAACAACACAAATATATATAATGACCATGAATCAAATAGCCTCAAAAATGCAAAGTATAGTATAAGCTCCCCGTAAACATGTGCATATCAACCACAAGGGCCAAAGAAAGGACATATTGGGAGTTTGCACTATAATTTGCAATTTTAACATATAGGCACAACACATATGCAATATACAATGTGAACTCAAAAAATTCATCCATAAGCATAAGATGGTCACAAATAGAATATATAAGCCACAACCATCTATCATTGCCACAAGTTCACATGCATAGCTTAAAAACCACAAATATCCATGAAGCTCACAAAAGATTTAACTAGCCTATTACAACCACTTAACCACAATGGGTCCAAATAAGAGTTCAAATAAACTAGCAAAGCACACAAGAAACATGATATATAGCCCAAGTCCCATACAAATATAACCCAACCACCTTAGCCTAATATAATAGGTGGACTAACCTCGCTACTACTAGTCCCATCCAACCTAAGATAGATATAGAAGTATCTTCTCCTCCTTTTGGCATCAAAGACCAAAAAGCATCACTGTTGAGGAGGAGAAGGAGGACGAGCCGAGGTAGATGGATGAGGAGAGTCCCGGTGACGATGGAAGACAAAGGCTTGTGAGCTCTCCATGAGTTGCATCCTTCGATCCAAAGTGCCAACTTGATTTGACAACCTTCCAACCATTGAATTCAATTGTCCAACATCGGTTCACAGCCCTCTCACATCTTTATCCAATGCCTCATAACCGATGCTCAATCTTGTAAAGTTATCACTGAGGGTATTGATAGCCCCAAGCACTGGGTTGAAATAGTCTTGAGGTGGCATCCCAAAGTAGGCATATTGAGGGGTAAAGTAGGAATCCACACCTTGAGGAGGAGGTGGAGGTGAAGGTGAAGGAACATGATGCACTACATTAGAACCTTCCCCTTGAACAAAAGTAGATGGCCTCACACGGGCACCCCTAGGTGTGGTAATTTGGAGTCTTGGCTTGTATTGCTTGTGTTGAGTCAAATGGCTACCCAAATTTCCAACCTTTGAAAGAATCAACTTCATAATGTAGGGAGCATAGTAGATGCCTCGTGTGAAAATTCCTTTGGAGATAGCAATCTCTTGCATCATTAGGTTGATCACATCAAATCTTCTTCCTTGCATAATGGCATCAATGACATGCCAAGCTACTCCCCGAATGTCATTATTGTTACCACAATGAGGGAGAATAGTAGCTCGCACAATCCGATTCACCGCACTATGAAGGGTCCTCAAATGCCTTCTACTGTCCTCATAAAACTGAGCTAGATCATCCATTTTAAATGGATTGTGGCCATGCTCTTCATGAAGAATATCACCATCACTAAACTGAATGTTCACATGATTTTTGAACTCTCTCTTGTTGATAGAACACTGAATTGTACCTGACATCCACTTGAGAGAGTCAAAATCACCAAACACCCAAACCGTGGCATAGAATTGTCTCACCTATTCTTCATCATAGGCTTGCTACACGGACACAATCCTATCAATTCCAACCTCCTGAAAAAGACTTTGCAATCCTTCAAACGTAGGAGTTTCATTGATGTTCCTCCAAGATATCCACTTGTGTTCTGCAAAGGCCTTGCCCAGCTTGTAAATATTTTCAAACACAACTTTCTGAAAAAGAGTGTGAAACCGTGGGTCATTTGAATCATTTGGCCTCCGGAATTGATCGTGATGCCCAAAGATAGTGTATTGAGTTGGGTTCCTTAGGTCGAGCACAAACTGAATGGTGGGGTCAACTTCCATATCATCTCCACTCTCATCCTCATCATCATCACCACTGCCATCATCACCATCCTCCTCAGCCTCATCAACATCATCCTCTTCTTCACCCTCCTCATTTTGGGCATAATCCTCTTCACTATTTTTGTCTTGCTCACTTTCCGATTCTTGCACAGGCTCATGATGACCATGACAAGTCCAAGGTGCCATAACTGAATACAAGGAGCACAGTATAGGGTATTAGCATAGGTCTAGAGAGCACTTATGAAGATGTAGAAAGAATTGCCTACATCCTCTATCGGGGGCGGTCAGACCGATGGCCAAAAGACGGTTAGACTGGCGACCAAGGGCCGACCAGACTGCTGGCTATGCGCTGGTCAAACCGCCGGCTAGTGGCCGATCAAACAGCCACTGACATAGTGCACAAGCAACAAGTTTTGCACCTCTACACAAATGATTCTAAACATGCTAGATTGATTTTCAACAGTAGCAAGTGATATTTGACACAAGGAGAGGATATTTTCCATTGGAGACATGAAACTACCCTTAACCCTAAAATTAAAATATATTGACTTGAGCGGGGTACAAGAGAGGGAAGTTAATTTACTGGGTTGAAAAGTTGAATCACACCAAGAACTACCCCGTAATGGTGCAAATCGATGAACATCACTTTCTTCACCTAGAGGTCCATGCCATGGATCGAAGAATCAACAAAAGGAACAAAAAAATCCATGGAATAGAGAGAGGAAGTGGAGGGGAATCACTTACGGTGTAACTGGAGCAAAAACCATGCTCAAATCGAGGGGATTTGATGGAGGCATGAGGCTAGGGTTTGGAAAGGGAGAGAGAGAGAGAGGAATTTCGAGTTGGAGAAGTGAGGGGATGAGAAAGGAGGAAGATGGGTTGGGTGAATAAGGGAGAGAGAGAGTCATGGGCCCACCTTGCTAGCCAGTCAGACTAGCCCTATGCGGCAGGTCAGACCGCTAGCACCAGGCCGGTCAGACCGGGCCTATAAGGCCGATCAGACCGCCTGGCCCCTGTCGGCTGTGCATAGCCCTTGCACAAGCCGACAACCCCCACTCACAATAAAACCAAATAAAATTTTATTTTAGAGCATTTTAACATGTATGAGTTAAAAGAATGCCAATCATCCATAATATTTTGAGAAATATGGAGATTTGCAATGAAACTCACTTAAGTGCTAGGGGTGACCATTTATGGTCTATATGGGTTTTTAGGTCAATTTTGAATCCAAATATCTTTTGAAAGGATTGGCTTTTGAAATAAGTTTGAATAGCAAAAATATTTGAATTTGTCGACTCTATCAACTTTGTTTTAAGTCCCTTCTCAAAATCTTCCTCAAACTCATTTTGGAGGCAAATACCGTTTTGGCCAAAAATAAGAATCTAGTTTCTTCAAAAGAGGGTCAAATGACATTTTCATATAGATTTCATTTGTATTGCAATGTGAGGCATGAAAAACATATAAGAGACCTTTTGAAACATTTTCCAAGAGATAGTTTTGAAATTAACTCGATTTTTCCAAGATTTTGACTTTTGGTCAAACTAGGCATTTCGAAAAACCCTTCTAGCACTTTAGTTATTTTCCTCACACCCAAAGAGTAGTAATGCACATGTGAGAAGTACAATACTCCCCCTTAATGTGACAGGCTCCATTTCTGCAAAGAAGAGACAAAATCCAAAAAAATCCACATGAGAAGAGCCAAAAAGAGCAAATAGGTAATTTGTACTAAAAGCAACCATGGTGCATGGTCTCAAGCAACATTACAAAAATGTATGACATTTAACTCATTCCTCAACTTGCAACAACGTGTTTCATCAAGAGTCTTGGTACATATGTCGGCTAGTTGATCTTCGGTTCGTATGTGGCTTATGACTGTCACACTTGGCGACAAGGTCTCTTAGGAAGTGGTGGCGAATGTCAATATGCTTGGTTCTTGAGTGTTGGACCGAGTTATTGGCTATATTTATGGCACTCTCATTGTCACATAGAATTGGAGTTTTGGTGAAGCTTATGTCAAAATCCAGCATGATTTGTTTCATCGAAAGCAATTGGGCACAACAACAACCTGCCGAAACATATTCTGCCTCGACAGTAGAAAGGGCTACAAAGTTTTGTTTCTTGGATGACCATGACACAAGGGATCTACCAAGCATTTGGCAACTACCAGATGTGCTCTTTCTATCCACTTTGCAACCGGCATAGTCCGAGTCGGAATAGCCACCTAGCTTAAACCTAGCACCTTTTGGGTACCATAAGACAATTGTTGAGGAATGCTTTAAATACCTTAGAATAATTTTCATGGCCACCAAGTGACACTCCATAGAAGCGGCTTGAAACCATGCGCACATGCAAACACTTAACATGATATCCGGCCTAGATGCGATAAGATAAAGCAAGCTACGAATCATAGAGCGATAAAGCTTTATATCTACCGGTTTACCTCCCTCATCAAGGTCAAGGTGGCCATTTGTCGCCATAAGATTCTTGATGGGCTTTGCATCCTCTATGCCAAACCTTTTGAGTAAGTTCTTGATGTACTTGGTTTGGCTCACAAAAGTCCCATCCTTGAGTTGCTTGATTTGAAGTCCAAGGAAGAAGCTCAACTCTCCAATCATGGACATCTCAAATTTTCTAGACATCATATCACCAAACTCCTTGGCAAAATCCTCATTAATAGAACCGAAAATGATATCATCAACTAAATTTGACATACAAAGAAGTCATCACCAATGATTTTTGTGAAAAGGGTAGTATCAACTTTTTCAGTTTTGAAACCTTTTGAGAAAATAAAATCTCTCAATCTTTTATACCAAGCTCTATGAGCAAGTTTAAAGCCATAGAGAGCTTTTGAGAGTTTATAAACATGATTAGGATTTTTAGGATCTTCAAAACTGAGTGGTTGTTCAACAAAAACAAGTTTGACAATTTCTCCATTTAGAAAAGCATTTTTCACATCCATTTGAAAAAACTTTATATCAAAGCATGATGCAAATGCAAGGAAGATGCGAATGGCTTCAAGCCTTGCCACGGGGGCAAAGATTTCACCAAAGTCCAAACCTTCAACTTGTGTAAAACCTTGTGCCACTAATCTTGCCTTGTTCCTTACCACCAACCCGGTCTCATCTTGCTTGTTCCGAAAAACCCACTTTGTCCCTATGACATTGTGGTCTCTAGGTCTTTCAACCAAAGTCCAGACTTTGTTTCTTGAAAAGTTGTTGAGCTCTTCGTGCATAGCATTTACCCAATCCAGATCACCAAGAGCTTCATCCACATGTTTTGGCTCAAGACAAGAAACAAATGAGTAATGTTCACAAATAGAAACAACACAAGATCTAGTTTGAACACCCTTACTAATGTCACCCAAAACTTGGTCAATTGGGTGATCCTTGGAGAGAGCATTGTGTATCCTTGGTGGCATGGGTAGATTTTGTTCCTTGTCCTCCTCCACATCAACTTGAGCTTGACTTAGCAAAGCGGAAGCAGTAGGTAAAATTTGAGTGGAGGTGGATGGCTTGTCATCTACTTTAACGGGCTTGATGTCTCCAATAGACATGTTCTTCATAACTCTCAACAAGCCTTCATCACCTACATCATCCAAATCTCATGCCCCTTTTGGGAGCCATTAGTCTCATCAGATTGAACATTGGCGGTTTCTTCCACAATACCTTTGCTCTTGTTGTAGACACAGTATGCCTTGCTAGCAGCATAACCTAAAAGAAACCCTTCATCACACCAACTTTCTTATTTTCACAAGAGAGTAATTAAATTTATTTTGGGCCCTTTTGCAAACTTTTTAAAAAGTTCAGCAACAATAGACTTGTCATGCAAAAATAAAACTCATGTGTATCTTGAATAATCATCAACGTTCATAAGATAATGATTATTTCCACCAATGCTCTTATAGGTTGTTGGGCTAAACAAATCTATATGCAAGAGCTCCAATGGTTAGAGCTGGACATGATACTTTTGGAAGGATAAGAACATGCAACTTACTTGCCAGCTTGACAAGCACTACAAAACTTGTCCTTCTCAAACTTCACATCTTTCAAGCCCACAACTAGATCATGTTTTGAAAGTTTGCTCAATTGATGCATACTAACATGGGCTAGTCTCCTATACCAAAGCCAACCCAATGAAATTTTAGCAACTAAACAACTTTTCAAATTTGCATCACTAGTCAAAAAATCAACCAAATAAAGATTTCCATAACAAAAGCCTTTAAAAACATAAGATTTATCATGAAGGCTAGTAACAAGAAATTCTTGAGGATTAAATATGCATGACAAACCAAGATCACAAATTTGAGCAACCGAAGGCAAATTGAAATTTAGAGACTCAACAAGACAGATATTTGAAATTGATAGATCATTAGAGATAGCAACTTTACCTAACCCAATTACCTTTCCTTTACTGTTATCTCCAAAAGTTACTCTCTCTTGCTCTTTGCTTCCAACTTCAAATGTAGTGAACATTTTCCTATCACCAGTCATGTGTTCAGTGCACCCACTATCAAGCACCCAATGGCTCCCACCGATGTGGTAGTTCACCTACAAAAGAAGATTAAGTTCTTTTAGGTACCCAAATATTTTTGGGTCCTTGAAGGTTAGAGACCAAAGGTTTAGGCACCCAAATGGCATTTTTTTTACCACCTAGTATAGGGAAACCAACATATCTAGCATGAATTGTACCATCATGAGTCCTCCTAAATATATAATGAGAATCAAACATGCAAGTTTTAGAAGGCTTACCATCAGGGCAATCGTTTACCATATGCCTAACCTCACGGCACTTGTGGCAATACTTATCATTGCTCTCGACGAACCGAGTGGCATGGTGACAAAGTTTCTTACCCTTCTTTGGAATGTATCCAAGTCCCTCCTTGTTAAGGATACACTGTTGCTCACTCCAGATTTTGTCAAAAGTGTTCTTACTCTTGAAGAACATTTCCAAGCTTTTGTTGAGCTTGACCACTTATACTTTAAGCTCATTGTTCTCCACAACAAGCAAGAGATCACACATAGAAGCACAAGAGTTAGAACTAGGCATATCCATAAGATCATCACAAGAAGTAAATATGCTAGATGATGCAACATGATCAATATGACAAGGAGCACTATCATCAAGCAAGTCACAAGATATACCAACATTAACTTGAGCTCCATGTTGAGTAGTGGAAAGGAGAGTGTCATGAGTTTCCTTAAGTTTCTCATAAGAAATGGTGAGTTGCTCACGTGAAATCTTTAACTCCTCATACAAGGCCACCAAAGAAGCATGATCCTTCTTTGGTGCCTTAAATTTGACAATCTCCTTCTCACTATAAGCATGAAGCTCTCTAAACATGCACTCAAGCTCATCATAAGAAACATCATTATTGTCATTATCACTTTCACTATCACTACTTGAGGTTACCTTAGTGGAACCCTTTGCCATGAGGCAAAATGGAGAGAAGAGTGATGGCGCCTCCTTGATAGCAACTCCGGTCATGTTTTTCTTCTTAGAGCTCCTTTCATCATCACTATCATTGGCGTCGGAATTGGATTGTGACCCTGAGCTCTCTTCATTTGAATCCTATTGTCCTATGAAAGCTTCGATCTTCTTTTTCTCTTTCTTGAGTTTCTTCATTAGCTTGTTGCTTCCACTCTTGTTTTTCTTTGATGACTTGTTCTCTTCATCTTTCTTTGAGGGGCATTTGGAAGCAAAATGCCCCTTCTCACCACACTCAAAGCATCTCAAGTTGAAGAGAGTCTTGTTGGGTCTTCTACTCCTTCTTCTATGTGAGTTAAAGTCCTTTCCTTTTTCCTTTCTTCTTCCCAAGAGATTATTAAATCTCCTTGCAAGCAGTGCAATCTCTTCTTTCAGATCATCCTAGCCTTCATCCACCTTGGCTTTTCCCTTGTTTTCAACTTCAGCCTTAAGAGCAATGCTCTTCTTCCTTGATGGTAAGGCTTCCTCCATTTCTTGCTTCTTCAACTTGTACATGTCATTGTTGTTGATCTTGCCTAAGAGGCTTGCGGGTGTCATCCTTGACATGTCGGAATTGATGAGGAAAGTAACTAGGGTCTCATACTTAACCGGTAGAGCCCTAAGCATCTTTTGAGCAACCTCAAGATCGGTGTAAGTTGCCCCAAGTCACTTGAGATCATTGACAATCACATTGAGCCTTCTATACATGTCATTCACACTCTCATCGGGCAACATGCCAAAAATCTAAAATTGTATCTTGAGAAAGTGAAGCTTGGCATCCTTGTACTCATTTGTGCCCTCATGAATTTCACTCAACTTATTCCAAATCTCATAAGCAGTCTTAAGATTACTAACTCTATCAAACTCATCTTGGCTCAAAGAGTTGAACAAAGCATTCATGGCTTGAGCATTGAGTTGGAGATTGCGATGATTAACATCCATCAAGACATTGCCGGTGATAACAAAACCTACTTCAACAATACTCCAAATGTGGAAGCTCATGCCTTAAGGTAAGTAGACATCTTAATTTTTCAAGTGGAATAATTTGTGCCATTGAATACGGGGGCCTTCCCTACATGGTTCACTTCGTTCGATATCTTTTCTCTCAAGGCGGTAAAGCCCAATCAAAAGAGACCAAGCTCTGATACCACTTGTAGGATCAAGATGTCAACTAGAGGGGGATGAATAGGTGATATTAAAGTAAATTACACCTAATCAAAACTAATCTAAGTTGCTAGGCTTGGTGAAGGATGAAACTAACTAACTAAGTTGAGTTTGGCATTCCTAGGGTGATAAGGGCTCAAGTATGTCTCTATGAATGTAAATTGTACAAAAGTAAATGCAATAAGTAAATGAGACAAGAGACAAGAAATTCATCCAAGGTTCGGAAACTCACCGGCTTCCTAATCCCCATTGAGGTGAACCCAACTTCACTGCTCAGAACACGAAGCCACCGCAAGCCCCCTTCGTCAAGGGGTGGGCAAGGTGGAAGCCTGCCCACGAAGTGGACTACCAAAGCCTCGATCACTAGGGTAGTTCTTCCTTCACTCCAAAGGTGGTGAACTCCGAACCACTCACAACCAACATCGGGCCTCCTCCACAATTTTCTCAGAGAGGTCACTAGGCAACACCTCCACAAGCCGTCTAGGAGGCGGCAACCTCCCAGAGTAACAAGTAACAACCCAGCTCAGAGATGATCAAATTCCACACTAGCTCTACAATGAAGCAATGCATTAGTCTTGGCTCAATCAACCCTCCAATACCACACAAGGATAAACACAAGCTCAAGAGCTGTGAGAGTGAATGCAAGGGGTGTATGCAAATGAAGCAAGTGCCAAGAAAATCCCCTTGCTGCTAGTGGGGGATTATTTATACCCCCACCATCCAAAACTAGCCGTTGGAGTCAAAATCCCCAACCTCTGTTGCCTGCCGGTCAGACTGCTATGGGGTGGCCGGTCAGACCACCAACCAATGTAACGGCTAGAAAATTAGTCGTTACAGAGCATTTAATGCACGGGCACAAGCAGGCCGGCAGACTGACGCTGCCTGGCTAGTTAGAGCGCCACCGGCTTCGGTCAGATCGCCGACGGCTCGGTTAGTCCGGTGTCGGCTCTAGCGGCTCTAGATAGCCAAGCTGCGGCCAACACACTAGCTCACAAGCCTCCCGGTCAGACCAAGCCGGCCCAGTCAGACCGGCCAAGACACGCCGGTCAGACCAGCATGAGGACCACGATCAGACTTGCCTAAACCAAGGAATGCATGAAAAGAATTTGTCGAACCAAATTAGAATGCAAATGACCTAATGAGGCATTTTGATCAACTCTTTGCTTAGGTCATTTCCCCTCTTGATAGTACGGCAAGGCTAGAAAATAAACCTAGCAAAATTTTATCGCCCAACGCCTCGATCAATTAAAATAAAACGCTAGATTTACCACCTTGGTTCCATTTCTTTGCTTTGCGTCATCAATTTTAAACCTCGGTGATCATTCATGGCATATGCATTATGTGGTCCAAACTAAAAATATAAAACTCAAATAGAATAGTTAGTCCACAATTAGTGTTTGTTTTAATTACCGAAATTAACAACGGGGGCCTACATGCTTCAACAGCCCCTGCAGAGCAGCCACGTCTGGTGACTTTGACACTTTCACGACAAAGCATTTCGAAAGCCGACTCAGGGTCACCTTATGCCAATGAGAGGGACCAAGGTTTAGGTCCCATGGACCAACACCAGGTTAGGTCCCTGACCATACTATGCCAGGAAGCCCAGGGGTCCTCCCCGACACCACCTCGGCGAATCCACTTGTCACCTGGCATCAAGATTTTCCTAGCATAGATAATTACTCAGCCAGGGGTGTCCCACTTTACCCATATGGTCGCACTTGTTATGTTTGGATGAAATTCCCAAGAAATTGGTCCTTAAGGGCGAGAACGAGAAAATCATACCACCAGTACGTCTCCCGCACCACGAGTTTTGGAAACTCATTTTATTTTCAAGGTACCAACCTAGGTGTCGAGTTACTTTTTTGAGGATTTTGTAAACCCATGTTTTACCCAATTGATCATTTTAAATTTGAGGAGGGCCATCGGTACTCATGCCCGAGGGCACGAATAACGAGACCTAACATAATAGGCGACAAGGGAGTTACGGGTTATTCAATTATCAAGGAAGTCAAATGCAGCAATTATACGTAAGGCTTGCCGGTTATATTGCAAACCATGGCCAACATTGTAAGTGTATCTTGGAGACGCATGCTTTAGGAATTGAATTACTTAATTTAAAACTATGGGCTTAATTGATCAAAGGTGACTTCCCTTACTCGAGATCTTGAGCTTCTTCCTCGAACTCCATGCACTGGGACTCCTCGGGCTCCGAAGCTACACGCGAGATAAGACAACTCAACAAAACGGCCAAAGAAAAGACCCAATTAAAGACCACCAAGTGTTCCATTAGTTAGATCTCGAGTTTTGAGAAATTTTGGAAGTTGAACGGAGTCGATCGGACGAACGGTTGAGGAGATATGAGTTTTCTAAGATTTATTGATTTTCTGTCTAAAGGAAAAAGAATTAAAGAAATTCTTGCAAGAGAAAAGGGAAGGGGGATGTCTTTTAGACTTCATCAGCCGAGCGCGGGGCACGGCAAAAGCGAAACGCGGGCGCGACCGAGCGAGGCGGGCCGACGCGCGAGAGAAGACGGCCCACGGTCGAGCGGGCGCGCGAGCGAAAGCGACTTGGGCCGGCGGCGAGGCACAGCCCACTCGGACGAGCTGGCCGCGAGAGAGGAGGCCGAGTGGGCCGAGCGAAGACACGGCCCATGGGGCGTGCACTGGAGGCAGGCTGGTGGACGGCAATCCACCACGCGGGGCCCCGAGCGAGGCCCACCTATCAGCGACACGGTCCAGATGGACCAATCGCACGCGAGACACAGCGCTAGGGGTTGCTGGACGTGACTCAGATCCACTGCACCGGGTGGACGCGGGTGCAGCGGTCCCATGGGGCAGCCTCATGGCTCTTAGTGGACCACACGCACGGAGAAAAGGCAACGGCGATGATGCAGCGCCCACGTGGCGGCCATGTCGGACGGCGGGAGGTAGACGATGACTCGGCTGGATCCGACGACGGGCAACGATGGTGCTTCACTGGAGTAGTGCACAGCGAAACAGAGGATGTGGAGCGCACCAGAGCGACAAGCGGAGCGAAGGGGAAGGAGCCAATGGCTCAGATTTGCCGAAGATGGACCGACGGCGACTACCGCTGGCGGGAAAATAGGAATTCCTTGCCAGAGTGGCGGGGACACGATTCGTCAGCATAGGAGCTTCTATGCGGGTCCACGAGACCATTCTAATCGACAAGAGAGCACGAGCAGCACTAGAGAAGGAGAACAGCGGCGAACATTGCTCGGCACCAAGCAATGGCATGTGACAAATGACGGTGGGCGACAGATGTGCTAAAATCAATGTCTACGCGCACGGGACAACAATGGCGAGCTACCTAGTGCGCTAAGGAGGGAGAAGGAGCGGGAGAGGGAAGGAGGAGTACCGCGCAAGGAGGGGCGCCGTGAAAAATGGCTGATGGCACGGGACATGATCGTCTCAGCCTCAGGCCAAGGAAGAGGAGGAAGACGGTGCCCAGAGTCCACTTCACGCATCCATGAATAAGCCGGCTCCTCCGGCACGTGCAATAGTGAACGAACGATGACGAGCGACGGCAATGGTGCGGCAGCAGAGTGATGGCGGAGGCGGTGGAGTGGAGGAGGCCGAAAATGGAGGAAGGGGCGGCGATTTTTATAGGCGGGTGGCTTCTAGGAGAAGGGAGCATGGGAGATGGCAGTGAGCTGGTGCTCCCCCGCGCAAGCTACCAAACGGTGGTAGAGAGATGACGCCGCCAGAAAGAGGGAAAAAGAAAAAGGAGGGGAAGAAAAGGGGACTTGGTCCCTTGCCATTTTGGGCGGAAGACAGGTGAGGATGAGGGATCTAGCTCCCACCCTTGGAGGCTAGCGGCGTGGGGTGGCTGGGGCCATGGTGACACCGGCAGCCGGTTTGGAACCGAGCAGGGACATGGGAGGACGTCGGCATAGGCGGCGGCTAGAGGGATGACAATGGCGACGACCGAACGGTCGGCCACGGCACACGGCGAGCGTGGGAAGCAACGGCAGCGTCAACTTTTGGAGGGCGCCGGCAAGAATCGGTGGGGAGGAGTGAGAGAGCGAGAGAGAGAAGGAACAAAATAAAGAGAGAGAAGGAGAGACGCAGTGGCGGCGACAGTTCTCTACCGTGTGGCACGTGCGGCGCACTTGACCGCGCGCGGGCCGAGTGGACCGGGCCGTGGCGACATGGCCCGAGAGTGAGAGAGGAGAGGCGGGAGAGATGGGCTGGCCGGGGAGTGGTGGCCCAAGGAGCGGGAAGGGCGCGAGAATGAGATCGGTCGACCGAGAAAAGGCGACCCAAGAGGGGACGAGGGAGGCAAAATATACTTTTGCCGAGAGATTTGATTTGGAGGTAAATTGGAGTTGGATTTGAATTTGGATTTGGGATTTCTCCGGGATTTGAGTTGGGCACTAAGGGAGAGACTAAGACCTTGGCACACATAACGAAGAATAACCGAAGAGCAAGTTTTCGCAATTAGGGTTTTTAGCGATTAGGTTTTTCCACTAACACCATGACGAAATGGGCGTTACATGATCCTAACCTTCAATGCGACGTAGCTTAATTAAGCGAGGTAAGGCCGTTGTTCCCTATGGCCTAATCAGGTGGATAGGTATGCCTGACGAGCTTGCAACTTGGGAGAATTTGAGGCAGTTGAAATTGAGGTTTCCGCAAGCCAGCTTGGGGTCAAGCTGTGACTTATGCAAGGGGGATTTGTCAGTGTCCGGACCAGTTTAGTTGTCGTTTGGCTACAGTGTTGTGTGTGAGACTAAGTATGTAAATTCAGCTGGGCTACGTCTTGGCTTTTGCGTTGTTGGGCCGCCGTGTTGGGCTAGTGGTTGTCCAACGTATGTGAGTCTGGATGTACAAATACAGTTGTTGCCACCCTACTGGGGATTCATGAAATCAAATATGAAATTATCAAACAACTCTCTCCTCTGTTCTTCCTGTTCTTCCTCAAAATCCCCATTCTAGATAGCACTCCAATCTCTACCAAATTAGCGAGACGCCATACAATTGTTGTATCTGCGACATTGGCGCTCGGCAGCAGGGATGGTGGTGTACGGCCGCGGAGGAGGTGGTGCCCGACAACGTGGCGGGGGGGGGGGAGGGGGCGGTGGCGCTCGGGCGCTCGGCGGTGGATGGATGGATGGATGGATTGATGGGAATGTCTTTTTAGCACCTAGGTGAAGCTGCACCTAGGCTAGTCACCACAGGATTGCTTTAAGATTCAGGTGTACCCCTTCAGTATCAGGCAGTATTTCCAGAGGTGGTTGTCGAAACTTGGTTTCGATAATAAGAAATTGGGGGTAGCAGTCAAGCGCCAAGCACGATGGGTTAGTATGCAAAGGGATTTAGATAGGTTCAGGCCCTCTCAATGAAAGGTAATACCCTACTCCTATTTCGGGAATTCGATCCGCCGAGTGGTTTATTGATCTCGTGATCTCTTTGCTGTGTGTTTTTCGTCTATCTTCATATATTTTCCGTCTATCCCTCAAGGGACGTCCTACCTTCCTTATATAGGTTTAGAGGGTAGGCTTACAAGTCGGAGACCTAACTATACTCGGTATCGGACTCCTTAATACTCCCGACTCAGGACTATAAGCCGTTCCTTATTACATAAGGTAACGTAATACTTAAGTCTTAAGCCGATTACATCATCATGAATCATAACCTATCCCTTATGGTAAGTCAGATAAGCTAGCCTTAAAGGTATCCGGTACCCATAATCTCTACAGTGGTCCATGTATTTGCATTTTCTATGGACTACACGCAATACACTGTTGGGCCCTCATAATGTGTATGGTGGTGGGACGCGGGTAAATTATCAAAATCCTCTTTTATCTTGACCCCCAAACTATTATAAGATAGATAAGGTAAGTATAATTTTGTTTCAAAGAGGTGAAGTTGTCATACAACACCCACCACACGGGCTGTTCACCGCCATGTAGCTAGGACAGCATATACAAACCTCTTTCGTAGGCTTGCCACCTCATAATTTCACCGTTACGAACCCTTTTTAGCCACAATGTTCATGCAATAGTTATTTTATATTTATTGATAGAGAGCATCTGTATTGTTGTGTTTAGAGGAGTCACTACTGAAAAAACATCATTAGTGTCAGTTAATCCTTATAGGTACCGGATTTCCTAGCCAGTATCCCTTAGGTGGCACTGATGAGGAGGGATCAAAGGTGTTGGTTTAGTAACTAGAACCTTTGAGGTATACGGTTTTTTAAAAAAAGCTGGCTTTGCTAGACTCAATTTGAGCCGATACATCAAAGCCACCAAAAATAAATCGAAAAATCTAACAAAAAAATGAGACAAGTTCATATAAGAGAATCAACAATTTCAAAGATCACATAATTAAATATTCATCGATAAGTTCACATCATAGAACCAAACATTCATCAACAAGTTTATTCAAAAACCAAATCAAAGAATGCACCAATCATAGTGGAGAACTCCGCCCACCGCCGTCGCTCACTAGAGAGGAAGGGTAGGCCACTGCCACTCGTTACGCCATTGTCCCGTCGAGCCACCAAGGAAGCGCTGCTTAGGGGAGGAGAGATCGTGGGGAGGCGATGGAGGCACCTCCTCCCACTTGCGTCACCGCCCTCGAGTTGTCGTGTTGCTGCACAGGAGAGGAAGGGAGGCCATCGCCACCGCTGCTGCCAGGGAGTCCCATAGAGAGAGAGCGCAAGAGAGGTGGAAAGATAAGAGAATACAGGAGAGATGGAGATGGTTCGAGAGAGGTGAAGAGGATAAGGGAAAGGACGTGTCCCTCTATTATCGGCACCCATGAAAAATCGGCCCGTGAAAGGCTAGGTCGGCTTGGCTACTCATAGGGTCTGATTTTTTAAAAAAAAACTGGCACCTATATTCCTGTTATAATTATCTATTTATTAAAAAACCGACACCTATAATCCTGTTATAATTGTCTATTATAATTGTTGTTATAATTGTCTGTTTATTAAAAAACTAATAATTGTCTGTTTATTAAAAAAATCTAACACCAATAAACCAACACCTATAATTTTGTTCTTTTTTTTTGTGTTTCTGTAGTAGTGGTGGGTTATAAGAGGAGAGGGAGAGCTAGCATGGACCGGTGTATAATGCTATACACTGCACACCATTTTTTAACTGATTTTAGCGTAGTACCAAACATTATGCAAAGGACGGGACTCTATAGGAGAGAGATAACATGTATGTGCCCTTATTGGAATCACATCAGGAGATAATATAACCCGGTTAGAGAGATGGATCGTAGATGTTTTTTTTTATTTTTAAGATGGGCCTCACCATAACACGTCCATCGATTTTAAATACTGTGAGCAGTTTTAAATAGAGTGCATATCCTCACATGAATCCCAGCCTTAGAACCCCTCCTGAAATATACACTACGGATTCTCTAAGTTCCACCTGTGTTTTGTACCATAAACAGCTAGGACGAGGGACTTGGCGGAGGGACTTAACCGATAAATGTAAATTTGCTTGTGCGGACTTTGCAATTGATTGCAATGAAGAGGAATAGAACATTGACATGTGTTCAATACAATCACTCTCCGTAGGGACATTGCGGTACTAAATGAGGATATAGTAACCGGGCAGTAATCCTTTTGTTGGCTTGATGGCTAAGGGTGCGTTCGTTCTCGTAGTATGCATTAGATTTTTTTATGGCCTGTAAAACGAGATAAACGATCAGTAAATAATTAGTTAAGTATTATAACTTAAATAATGGATTTATTTAATTTTTTCAACCAAACCTTACTGATGAACTCAGCTTAAATCCCGATTAGATTGTTGCAAATTTGGGCTTTAAGAAACCCATTAAGAATTAAATTCGCCTATTATGTATCGCTACCTATGCAAATGTCCTTTCATGTCATGATCTATCCCTATTTGTGATGGATGAATGAAGATATGGCAGGCTTATATGAAAACTGGAAATTGTCATTTACTTTAAGAATCCTGCTATACATACGACTGAATCGTACGACTCACATTCATACAACCCACATCCACCAATCACCGTGCTCAGGTTTCCTACCAAGTGGGTCCGACAAGCAGCAGTTGTGCCTGAATATGCACTAGTCGTATGCTGGTTGTACACTTGGATAGGATGCATAGCAATTTCCTTACTTTAATATTGCACCCCTGTGCCATATTTTTGCATCGAGTTCAAATATCATTTCAATAATATATTTTTTCTATACTTATGTTATGTTATATGAGTTGATGATACCTACGATTTGAAAGAAACGTTGATAACCCGACTAAAGATAACTACGACTTGGGAGAAACGTTGACGTCCCAACTACAACAGTACGAAACGTTGTTGTGTTGTACCTTTTCATGAGTTGTTGATCTTGTCAGTGCAGATTAACCTTATTACTAATTGAAGAAAAAAACAAGATAAAAACAAATCTGATATTAAAACAAGGAATTGAATTCACATAGCTATTTAAGCAGGTGAGAGGACGAAAAAACGGTACCTAAGGTCTTACTCCACAAAGTTGTAGCGCACCCCACTTGAGCTAGGGTACTAGATAAAGTTACAACTGATAGGTGGCATGGCATAGCACTTTGTTTAGTTAATTATTGGTGGCTTGCATGGAATCTGGAGGATGCGCCGAATCTGTTGGAAAGAAGACTCCGAGAGCTTTCCATTGAATACTCATGAGTCTAGAATAAAGCTCGTATACATATTTGGTAGCCATCTTAAATCAGCACTCCTACAGATGGTCGAATTGGATTTCGGAACATGGATGGTTTGATCTCTTGACATAAGAAGTGAACAATGGTTATATCCATAGTAGTCATGATCATATCATCTAGACTTGGAAGAATCCTACTACATTATGCTCATGGATCATCATGATTCAACAGGGAGCTAGTGGCGGTCGATCTCAATTGCGACTACTCTTAGTAGATGGCCATTCTGTTGTTTCTTGTGAAAATATCAATCCTTAGTTGATACGGCCCAAAACCATATCATTGGATTTCAATCTGCATTAGTTTGAGCACTTTCATTTGCTAAATTATGTATTGTTCGAAAGGTCTACGATTCTAATTTCCAACGCAACAAATGGTGCTTCATTTGGAGTTCCGAGTAATGAGTTATGAAATTTTTAGTGGAAGGTGTGCATGCTGCTATGAAGTGGATGAAACTCCAAGACTCTTTAGCTTCTTTATTTATCTGATTTCCAAGCGTCATATCTATCTTAAAATATAAGATTATTAATTAAGGTTCCATTATCCTTGTAGTAATCCTAAGAGTCGAAATATTAAGTGTCTCTCTTCCTCTCTATATATAAAGGGATGATATGTAATATGTTTGGCCGGTTGATGAATAGATGTGTTATGAAAATTGAGCATGGTTCTTCTTTATAAATCCATCGAGTAACTGCTGATGCTAGTTGATCTTGTCGAGTGATCTCCAAGAGATTCTAGTTCTTTCAATCCACCCACCATCACATTCTATTGAGTCAATTTGTATCATTAGGTAACCATCAGAATTCACAATAGACGATCAAATCATGTGCTGACCGCAATTCAAACATGGCTTCTGTTATGTATTTTGACATATTTGTGGATTAAACAATACAACCTACTACAAAAATGAAATGATTTTCGTAGACTCCAAAAAGGATTTTTCCCAAGCTGCTGGTACAACCGCCAGCAAGCAAAGGCCAGTGAAAATCAATGATTTTCGCTGGCGGTTGTTATCCGCTTGCGAAAATCGATTTTCTCAGGCGGACCCTTAAGAGGACCGCTTGCGAAAATCGATTTTCTCATACCGCTAGCAAAAAGATTTTTTTTGCCAAAAAAAAGTAATCACCATCCAGACCGCCAGCAAAAAGATTTTTTGCCAAAAAAATTAATCAACATCCAGAGCTGCATTTTCAAACCCAATCCAATCCAAATTCAAATCAATTCAAATCCACATCAGATCCATACTCAAATCCACCTCCAGAAAACACTACATCAATTTTTCACTCCATTTTCAACAAGCAAACATCAATACATGTAGATGAAACCGTCGACCGTCACTGTGCCGGTCGTCATCGTCGCAGCGCCGCCATGCTAGTAGTCGTCAGTGGAGTGGGAGAGGTAGGGCATAGCTGGATTTGCACCCTAGGTCACCGCTCGCCACCGAATCAGCTGCCTACGTCCTGAGCTCCGCTGCCCATGCCCGAAGCCACCATCGACGGCCGGATCTGCAGGTCGTGCCCGGAGCAACCGCCACGCACAACCTGAGCCGCCGCCCATGCCCCAAGCCGCCGTCGGCTGGATCCATCGCCTGCGACCAAGCCGTCGCCCGTGCCCCGAGATGCGTCGTAGGATCCGCCGCCATGCTCCGAGCAGTTGTCGGTCGGATCCGTCCGTCCCCTGCACGGCCGTGCCTCGAGCTCCCCCGCCGGTCAAATCTAGGAGAGGTTGAGGGAGAGGTGGAGAAGAGAACCGATTCGATCCTCTACACCGTCGCTGCTCGTCTCCTTCCCTGCAACGCGGCCACCTAGTCGCCACCACCGGATCCGCGCCCTCACGACCCATCGCTGTCGGATTCGCGCCCCCTCCCCTCTGACCATATCTGGGAGAGGGAGGGGAGGGCTGGGTTGCCGTCGCTGCTCTGTGCAACGCGGCCGCCCAGTTATCGAGGCCACGTGCTGGACTGGCCGCGTCACCGCCTCCCCTGCGCACTGCTACCGACCCCTGCGCGCTGCTGCCTCCCAAGCCATGCCAGGAGGCAAGAAAAAAAAAGAGAGCTAAAAAATTGACTTTCGTGCAATGTATTTATTCTCCCACAATTTTTGCTGGTGGTGGCTTAGGTGGGCCGCCAGCGAAAATTGTCGATTTTCGCTGGTGGTCCTTAGCCCCCCACCCCTCATAACAATTTCGCTGGCGGTTTTCGCGTATAGCCGTCAGAGAAAAAAATAGGTTGATGTCATGAAAACTCGATTTTGTAATAGTGATTCACATTTTAATATACGACGCTGTTGACTTTTTGACAAATGTTTGATCATTCGTATTATTTAAAATTTTCTTCAAACATAAAAGATATAAGTTATGCTTAAAGAATCTTTAGTGATAAATCAAATACAATAAAATAAATGATAATTATATATTTTTTAATAAGACGAATTGTCATATGTATCTCAAATAGTCGATGATGATGATGTTCTATATTAAAAAACATTAAAAAAACGTAGTGGTACTAAGCTTGCTATTATAGGTTCATCGATAAACATCGTGGCCAGTGAAAGAAGTGTCCAAGTAGGTTCAAACTGTTGGTTTGATCAAATTAAATTCTATAGCTAGCTACGTAATCTATTGTTAATTTGCTTATGTTACGAATGCTTTTGGGTGGGCACAAGTACAAGTATTGTTACTCATATCTGCTAGTCCAACATGGATCATTATTAGAAATACTTCAAGATAGATGGGATTTGCCTCCTCTCCTGTATTCTGTGTTGGCGTGGATAGCTGCGGGAGTCGGCACGTCGCACGCGCTATGATCCTCCGGGATTTTTCAGAAAAGCCTTTCGATTATCTGGTAATTGGTTTCAGAAAAGCCCTATGATCTTCTATAAAGGCCCTCTACAAACCAGAATATTCTATGAAAGGAAGATAAAAACCGGAAAATAGGACTGCGCTTGAAACAATGAAAACTGAGAGGCTTTTTCACAAATAGTTACATCCCTATTCCCTCCCCTGAAACCCTGGCCAGCCCACCGAAGTTCCGCCTGCCCTCTCATCTCGCTCGCTCTCTCCCCTAGCCCACGCCGTCGTCGTCTCATCTCGTCTCTCGCACCCAACGCATCGCCGGATCGGACAGCCACGACCTTCCCGCCGGCGGATCCGGTCGCCCGGAGGCGGCTGTTTCTCCACGGTGGTGAGCTCCACGGGGAAAGGCCCTGCTCCCCCACCCTCTTCTTTCTTCTCACTCTCCCTTTCTCTCTGATCCAGATTCATAGCCAGTAGGGAAGTTGAATATGATCCAGATCCGGTGGGGTGTGGTGATTCGGAGCACCACAATGGCAAGGCAATGAAGCGAAGATAGGCGGATGCACAAGGATTCATCTTTGGTGGCATAGTGAGGCCAATATGAGTGAAGAATACCGAGATGGCGGCATCGGCCAAGGTGAGGCGTCGATCTGGTCGTTTGCAGCTTGATCTAGCTTGATTGATTGTTGTGGCTTCATCCGGTGTGTCTCTTTGCCAAGATCTGGTGGTTGTCTCTTTGTCAGGATGGGACATAATGAATCTAGCGATGTTATGGACAAGGTTGGTTACAACAACTTCTTGGAAGGAAACTGGAACATCTCCAAATCCCCTTGTCCCTATGCACCGGCTACTCTTTGATCTTTACAGGTACTCTTTCCTCCATCCCTTTACCGCCTACTCTTTACTCTGGTGCTATGTGTAACTTATGTATACCATGTACTTAGGATGCATCAGTTGAACCTATCCAGCGATTAAAAATTTTGCACTTTTACACTGTGTTGTCAAATTAGAGACTCCCAATATCTGAAACCACATGTTATGTCTGATCTTTCAGTGTATGGAATTCTAGCTGGTGCCCTTTTCTCTCTTTGTTGCAATTAGCAATAACCAGATTGGGAGAAGTAGGTATATCTGATCTGGCTTTGACATGTATAGGTTCTTACTTCATCAAACAAGTGCATTATGATAATATGGATGTCCTGGGAGGCCTGCTGGATAGTCAATGCTGCTGTGGTGGTGAAAGTATTATCCATAGCATTCCTTATTTTGCTATCAAAATGTTAGTCAGGTACATCATAATGTTGATTCCTGTATATTTCGGATTGTGCTCTGATTATTGGTGGTTTGCCATGTAAATGCTATTTTCCTCAATATACAAAATCATTTTCTCTCAATGATGCTCTGCTCATCCCTTACATGGGTTATATGCTGATTTCTTTGCCTATTTATAACTCCATTGATGCGGTAGCTAATATGTCATATGTTCTTCTTACTTTCTTACTTTCTTTGATCTAATAAAGAACGTATAACCTTGGTCCTTTTAGTAAAACAATCTTTTTCTAATGAGTACTTATGAGAACAATATATGTCCACGCTTCAGTTAAATAGAAGAACATGCCTTGATTGACAGTATATGCTATTGAGAACTCGCATTAATTTCCCCTTTCGCATAGCTGGCTTCAAAACTTATATGTTTTTTTTCCATAACGGCAAGTTTAGATGCATTTCATCCTTTCTTGTGCAGTTCCAGTGGATCTGAATGTGAACCCACTAGGTTTAATTTTTTTGTTCAGAATTCAAATGCAACTTAATATTTGCATTAATTCAGTGTCCGTTGAAGTGAGGTTTAATATTTATAAAATATATCACAGATGCTTGGGCATGATGTGCTGCATGTTTATAGGGATTATTCTGTGTTATCACAACGTAATGTATATATTAGCAAGAGGGAACAACATCCAACAGATATTTAGTTTCAAATACTTCATCTGTATGTACTTCTTCATAATCTGAACATATTGATGAGTGTTTTTGACTTTGTGGCCATCTGTCCTATGATTTTGCTCCAAACCGCAGAAATGGAGAACCTTTCCTTAACTTGAATTTCTCTGTTCCAAACATGAATACTTAATTTCATTGATTTCTCTTTTCTAAGATATATCTTGTCTTTTCTTTTTGATTAGATCTATATCTTAGATTACACAGTTTAAGATCTAATTCATGTGCCTCATTCTTGGTTTCAGATTGCTCAAATTAGAATGGGCGTTACCGATACTGCATTTGAGAGCCTCATTTTTGGTTGCCTTCACCTGGGTGGATGATGGTTGCAGCTTGTGGTGAGTCCAACAAATATGCACTGGGAGTGGACTGTTCCTGGTTACTCATAAATTCTTCCTAAGGTTGGTTTTATACCTTATATCCCCTCTTAATAAAGTGATAGTGAATACAAATAGGATTGACCTCTCTTTTATTTTCATTTTTAATTAACAATCCTTGATGTCATTTGTAATGTCTCTGCTTGGGTGGTTGCTTTTTATTTTATACGGGTAAATAATTACAGGAAAAAAAACATATATTGATAAAATATATGCCATTTGATGATTCCATTTTATTGTACAGCTTGGGAATGAGGTGGCAGAACGGACCTTTTGATTGCTTCCTGCAGATGACGACGGTTTTACAGAGTTGCACCCTCTCCCACCATCTTCTCCTATCTCTCTATGACCATCATCTCCATCACTGCCTGGTTCATACCAATCCTTGCCCCGAAGTGCAATCGCGTTTGTTTGCCTATATGGTCCTTGTGATTCAGTGCTTCCAGATTTGAGGTTTCAAGGAAAGCATTAACATTAGGTTGTTAATACTATCCAACTTAATTCTGTGTTCATGCGCTATCTGGATTTAGAAAATTACGCTTCATATGTTCTTATTTCAATCTATATGTTTTACTTTGCTGCCTTATGTTTTTAGAAACTATTGTGTATAAGAAGTTTTTAGTTTAGAAGGATTGAACAAACATGGCTACTTCTAATGTTGCTGATAAAATTCAGAGGCAGCATATGTTGATTTTTTCTTCTTTTGACAAGGTCGGGAGAGATGGCGGACTGGGAGTATCCAGTGTCTGAGTTTTCAGAAATGTGCTGAATGTATATATATCTTAATTGTTCGGTGGCACTGTTTTTGTTATATTGTACTGTATAGTGATTCTGTTGGTAGCTAAATTCACATGTTATTTGACAAAATAATACCATATCATATTCAGATTGTTTTGTGTAACTCTGGTTGACTTCTCTTCCTGGTTGGTTTTTCAGTCTAATAGACCAAGATAGAGTTACAGTTAAAAGAATTCACATGTACTTTTGGAAGTGTAATACTATGCAAGTAAAAGTAGTTTTGGACAGACAAGATCAAAAAGATTCGTGCCATTTTCTGTCAAAATAATAATAGTTGTTATTCAATGAGGTTTGTTACAAACCTTACAACAATAACATTGTAACTTTGTACACTCATCCTATTTGTAGATATACATCTATTAATGTCTAATTATTAGATGTACTATTTTATTGACTACTTTCTCTCTCCGTGTAGCATATAGATTTATTTATGCAGTCCTTTCTCTACATGTACCCCTGAATTTATCTTTAAGTATCAGTCATACCCTACAGATCACTATGCCTACCATTCCATTTCTATCTTAAGATCTCATCAGTTGCTCACACCATTTTATTTCTTGCAACCAAAAACATCAAAATGGCACTTATGCTAGATAAACAACATATTTATTTTTTGCTAATGCTATCAACAAAACACTGCCAAAAGTAACCACTAAACATCCTATTCTCCCTCCACCGGTGCAGCGCACGTCCCACGCTAGTGCTACATATGTTCACGAAAGAGGCCAGCAAGCCGTCTTAGTTGGTGACGAACAGTCTATCGCTCACGTTGGATCAGAGTTTTCAATTTCGAAATTGGGTTTTTTTATTTTTGGGGGGGGGGGGGGGGGG